>VMBQ01000944.1:6629-130063 GCA_007657795.1 Dreissena rostriformis | reverse complement strand
ATACTTATATATATATATATATATATACTTATACATATTGCCAGTTATACTTACGCGGTCAAAATCAAAAACGGGGTCTGTTTACAACCCCGCGTTTTAGGCACCTTATATATATCCGTAGTTACTTGATGGACGCCCTTTTGGGCTTTCCTGTTCGCACTAACTTGCATGTTACCAAGCTGGAATTGTTATGGACATTGCATTGATCAAACTTGGTATATCAGCACAGTCAAGTACATACCGTGCCGCCATATAGATAAACCTGATAGGAACTCATATATGGCTTTACTTGCTTAGTGCGGGCTGGATATGGGAATTGTATGGTATGTGGCTGCCACATGGTGCCCAAATGATATTTGCACAACCTTTGCCCTTTTCAGATCCTTATCGGATTGCTTGCTGGTATATAAAATCAACATTATACGCTTCTTATTTATTTATCCTTACCAAGTTTTCCTAAGTAAACACAATTAGTATCAATGAAATACATTCATTTATATTACATCATAGCACGCTCATAACGGAGAACCGGTCCTCATCCCAGCGATAACTACCCTCTGAGACAACTTTTCCATTGCCACCAAAAGCGTGTTTTAAAGCACTAACTTTCATTTTATATCAGTGAAACGTTTCATAGCCATTAATAGTTCAATTTGTGTCAAGATATAACTGCTGGATGCTGTTCAAAAACAAGGATGTAATTTAAAACTATACAATTGTTCTTGTATCAATTGAATTGAAAATATTCACGCGAAGGTTTATGTGGACGAGGATTCAAAACTAGTTGTGCTCTGCGTCAGAGTTTAAATCGTTATTGTAATGTTCGAGTCTGCTGATGGACGTCAGAATCCACCTAGAAATGATATGAAATGTACCGGATTGTATTGGCAATCGGTACCTTGCTTTAAATAAAAGATCAGCGGATTGTAACATGCATTACGCTCCTGAAAATGTTTCTGGAGTTACATTATTCCTACTTTATTTGTAAGTTTTATAGCTGAAACCAAATGAGACATAATATAACCCTTGAAATCTAAGCTTGCCCTTGACCTTGATATAACGGACATGGGTCTGCCTGATCGGACATGGTACAGATGGATGGACGGACACGCGCATATATGTTTCCCCGAAAGATTTCACTGATGAAACGACTTATAAGCCGTTTTCATAAAAACAATATGTTTATTGCTTAAGCTTTTTTTATTTATGTATTAACCTTTTGTCATTTATCAAATGCATATAATAAATTGCATGAAGCAATAGACATAATACCGTTTTGAACATTTTGTATGCATAAAGGTATATATGGCACAAACAAGATCCACTGCATGGTCCATCAAATAAATTGATATATGATAAAATTGGTTTACGAAACAACACATATAACATAATTATTCAAAACAAACTATTTTATAGTAATTTATAACAACTTCATTTCAAATAACGAACAATTAACAAGATCATATTGCCTCCAGATTTTGTTTGATAATATAATAAGATATTTTTACGAAACACACGAAATGTTTAACTGAAATAACATTACATCTATTATTTAAAACGCCAATTGTTGCTAGCCATACATTTATATTTATTTGAAGTCGATCATGTCTAATGTTTAACATGGATTATCATTCAATATACAAAGTAAAAAGTAATGCTGTTGCATAGATTATATGTATCGCATGGTATATAGCACAAAAGTACAAAATAATTAAAAAACATATCTGACCAATAAATAAAAAAANGTTATAAATCGTAACAACAGTGCCTTTCCTTTTTGGTAACGATTTTATAACAAGTTCAATACAAACTAATACCAGTCACGACTTCTATTTACATACTCTGTAAAGATTTCAAGATCTTTATGTAATATTGACTTTAAAGCATCTTTGAAATCGGAAATCGTAAATTTGAAAGACAGAGCACAATGGTGAAGTGGAAAATACGACGAAAATCTTAGTTTCCTTAATCTACGCCGTTATGAAGAACAATAATATTTCCCTCTTAAATGTCAAACCATATAACGTTAAGCCATCGATTTGAAATTGACCTCATAGCCATGTTACAATCTGCTTTACGGTTTATAACAATCTTTTTGTCTGATATGAAACCCACCGGTGTTAGCAGGGGAATTTCAAAAATAAACATTACGCGGAAATTCGCATTTTCAATTTTGCTTACATCGCGAAAACATAAATAGTAAAGTCTCAACTCTGAATGAAGCGCGTCGAGCGATAAGTAAAGTAAAATAAACACCGGTTTGCACAATGTCGATACTAAGCCTTTCCAGGTTCAAACAATTTCAAGTCACCATTATTTTCTTCGACAAACTGTTAATGCGAAATTGTAAAAGGAATTACATGTATACGTTTAATCTGCTAAAATCTATAAACGATACTTTTCACACATCGACAGCATTACACAAGTTTGAAAACCACTCTTAATAAGTAGAAATGGTGAGGTATACCCTTATAATGCAAAGTAAGGACACACATTTTAAAAGCATTTTTGCACAATTATGCAAATGAAATTATGATAGTTTGTATATTTCACAAAACGAAAAAAAACACTGCTCCCAATAATAATTTTCTCATATTGGCGAATATATGTTTCTAAGAAAAAAAAAACACGTCTTCAAAGTTTATATTCTGATAGTAGTTGGGGAGTAGAACATTTACGCTAATTACGAATACAGAATACCAATAATGCAATGGTTACGGATAAATGAGAGTAGATCTTCCAGAAGGAATGTATACACGTGGGTCTATTGAGTTCATAGTATGAGGTAACTTATCAAGCAGACTAAGACAAAATATATGCAACTTAATCAGCAAACAATCAATTAACATGATTGTCATAATAAGACTTTACATTGCGTAATCGATACATGCAAACTAGGTCAGTATGGCGATGATTTGTGACTCGTTTCTTAAAAAGAAAAAAAAATCACTGTTAACATACGCCATGTATTAAGTAATAGGACTCGCAACACAAATTAAGGAATTAAACATTGGTGAAAATGATAAATGTAAATGGGCAAAGGGTATACAAGTAGCGATTGTGTATTTATGTCAGGCACGCAACAAGTATACGTATTAAGTATTGTAGAACGAAACCTGGTTAACAAGTCTTTATAAAATACCCCTAACAAAATGTAATACTCCTATAACAAAAGTATTGAAACACTTAATGTTTATATTGGTACAAATTGTGCGGCTTTAATTTCATGTGCCGGGTATGTAAAAACTTTGTAAAAAGCCCCGTTATTCAAAAACAAAACATTCTTGTCTTAAGTACTAAACAACCTATATTTGAGACTGTTTCTTCTAAAAACGGTTACGATTTACGAATGTATACATAAAATATATCAGCAATACGTTCAATATCGAAGCATATTTCCCCACACACATTGTCCAGTTGTAAATCTATTGGCCATTATATACTGTTTCGGATTTGTTAATATCTGAACCATTGCAAAAAATATATTTTTTAATGATAAATGAATACATCTCAATCTAACCAGCGTTAAATAGTTATTTCACCGCCTATCAATTTCCGTGTAGCGATATTAGGAAAAATAGTTTATGTTTCTTGTTTAAGAATTTGGTATGAATGTAATTATTGAAGTGCTAGTATAAATAAAAAAATATATTTTATTATTTAGAAATGATACTTTCTGTGTGAAAATAATTAGTAAACAAACATGAAAAATGAAAACAATAATTATATCGTTCATGACGATTATACTTCAATACAATTTCATTTATAATAAGCATTGCTAGTAAAAGCTACGGAGCGTCGAATAGATAATAATAATAATGATGATGATGATGATGATGACGCTGATTGCATCACGCAGTTGAGGTATCACATTATGCTACCGGCTTGCCCCTTTGAAGACAAAGGGTAAAAGGCACCTTATCGTCAAAGACTTCATATCCTCCGGACTGAGTCTACTGCTTACGTCACATTCGGTCATGTCCGCGCCTGCGCGCTGCAATTTCCGCACTGCGAGATTATTGTTGGCCAAGGAAGCATACAGTACCGGAGTCTTACTACTGTTGTCCCTCACATTTAAATCAGCTCCGTTTGAGAGTAACACATCGATAATACTGACGTCACCGCGGTGGGCGGCCAGGTGGAGCGCTGAACATCCGCCTGGGACGCCGTCAGGAGATCCCATAGTCAAGTTCACGTCGACGCCCGCCTTAAGACAAAGTTTCAACATTTTGCGAGCACCTCGCAGGACGAACGCGTGGAAAGGAGTCCAACCGTCCACTTCGTGAATGAACACGTCACAAGCGTACTTCCGGTTCTGCTTCACCAGCTGCTTCCCGGCGTCATTCAGGCTGTCTTCGTATCGGCGCAAGAGCGCCAGTAGTGTGCAAGCGTCCGAGTGCAGGTCATTCTTGGTCATCGGGACGCATTTAACCATCTGGCCAGCGGAGACGTCAGCGGATGGTCGGAGGTTATGTATAAATATGGAACGAAACGATAACGATATTTCAGACATATGCAGACGTTATCTAAATAACCTTCATTGGATCACTTTACAATCACGCACGTCTCAAGTAAAACACATTGAATCCATTAAGTCTGTATTTATACGTCTGGAATATATATGGATAATGGACAAGAAATGGAAATCGGTAAAACCGGGGTTAAAATAAAAGCTTTAACACATACTAGTAGTATGCCATTCTAAACTCATCGTTTATTCGTCGTATACGTGTTTAAAGATAACGAGAGGGGATGATACACTATTGAACTTCACGTCCCAAGCCAATACAAACAACTTTAACGGCATCTATTCACATGAAACTCATGTTGATTAATTGATCAATAGCCGGGCTTATCAATAAACTGTGTGCAGAAAATAAGTCAACCCTGCGAATTTTGTTTAATCAATGTTAACGCTGCAAACTGGCACTTACAATAATTCCTAGTTGCACAACTCATTCTTAGACTTCAGAATAACGAATCGACTAAGACTCAGTACATCTTACCACATAATTTGAATAGTCTATTTATGGATCATATGTCATTTATAAGTAAACTGTTCTATATGAAGAATGATATAATAAGTGCTTCAAACTGTCAAGTTAGACGTAACATGAAACACTTTTTAGAACATTACGGTTTTAAGAATATGTTTTATTCTTAGACTTAAATGTAAGAATTGGTTGGTGAAAATTGGTCCTGAAATGTTGATAATGTAAAATAGCACAAATAAGGATGACAAAAGAGAAATCATTTGAAACAAATTACAAATTAGAAGTATGTGTCATTTTCTTAAATATTTAAACGCACCTTGCAATCTAGAAACGAACAAAAGATTTAAAGGCAGACATCCGAAAATATTTTATAATAACTTATGCGCAAAGATCTACGTGAATATTGTTATTATAATTGCTTCGTTCCAACGGTTTAAATATGACATAATAACTTTCCATTATTAAGAGCAGCTGTTCAAATGAAACACTGTTTTTTTGCATCTATTTCATTGCGTTGATAAAGTTTCAATTGTTCTGCATAGATGTCGAAGCATTCCCATACGTCGTTTAACTTAAATTTAAAGTAAGTATATATGATCTATATCCACGTATTTGGTCATTATTTCAAAGTTATATAATATAAATAATAATTCAATGTTATATGAGATCCAGAAGGAATTATCAGTATATATGATCAAATAATACTGATAGTTCATTATTGAAATCAGTATGCACTAGGTCACATTTCTCTCGTAAATCTTATATAGCTCAACAGGCAATATTTCAAAATACATGTGTATATAGGGTTGACGACCTGTGTTATTTTATCACTTCCTTTTTGAAAATCAACAAACCTTGAAATTTAACTCAATGGTTATACATAAAAGTATTAAAGCAATAAAACTATGTCTTATTAAGCGCGGTCTTTCACTTCATTGACTTCAAAATACGTGCGTGAACAAACAAATTGTTTAGACTGAAATGTGATTTAGTTAGCTTTTTATACTTATGTATTTACCTTTTCACAGTAGAACAACGATTGATTCACAAGATAATACACCATAACCGATGAAATACGCTCACGTCTGTCCGTTTGAGAACAATAAAACATAAACACAAAATATCTTCTGGAATCCTCTACTGAACACAATTTCAGTCAAAACATATTTCCCACGCGAAATGGTCCGGTGGAACAAAAACTACCTTTGACACCACATAAATGACAATAAGTGAGAAATAAACAATGCTTTCAGAAAGCGTTATACACGATGTTAAACATACGGATCTGATTTTATTCTGGTGTATCATTATAGTATTTCATTTGTTAATTTTCTATCGGAATTAATATAATTCTGTCCCCCACATATCAGACTTTAATTCATCTCATACAATGCGATATCTGGAATGAGCCAACGGCGGCTAGAATATAAATTCCAATGTGTTGCCCGTTTATTCTTTTGTGACTGTAGATAAACCAATGTTTACACGGACGCTTCTCGTATTGAATGAAATAGCATCAATATAAGTATGAATAATTGATGTCGCCACACTTTCGTTGATTAGAGTAGCTACTAGTAATGGTAGAAATAATATAATAATCAAAAGACTGATGTAGCACGAACAGATTATCGGCATCGGCATCGGAAGAATTTGGAATATAAAAAACAAAATGCTTACACGAACAATCAAGAATGACAAAAATAAAGGCAACAGCAATTTGTTTGAGCCAATGTTTTAACATGTGCATACAATTTAAAATGTTCAGTTATACTTGAAAGGCTATTCATTTATAGTTGATAAGATAAAACAATGTATGCCGATGTGAATATAGAATGAACCTGTATTCGTACCGCAATATTGATTTTTGGGTAATTAATAACTCCGTTTTTGTCGGCAAATTTTGACTCTGTTATTCAGGATATATTTACCTGCATATATGTGTCGTGTTCTGAAAAAACTGGGCAAAATGCTTGTGCGTAAATTGTCATCCCAGATTAGCCTGTGCAGTCCGCACAGGCTAATCAGGGACGACAATTTCCGCTTTTAAGGAATTTTTCGTTTAAATGATGTCTCTTCTTAGCGAAAATCCAGTTTAGGCGGAAAGTGTCGTCCCGGATAAGCCTGTGCGGACTGCACAGGCTAATCTGGGATGACACTTTACGCAAAAGCATTTTGCCCAGTTTTCTCAGAACACGTCACATATAACAACGAAACACGACGCGTCTAAGCAGTGAAACAAAAATCAAATTTTTTACCAGCGAGATATTTTACAGTGTAATCGTTTTGTCATTTCCTTTCAAGTAACTTATACAACTTTGATATTGTTTACCAACCTTTTAACAATAATTTAAAGTCCCTAAAACCTTTGCTCTTTTGTTCACACAGGTTACTCCACGTACGTAGACGCAGTACAGTTTTGCAATACTATTGTAAACACATTTACAACTTTATTTATGCAAACGTATCTGTTAAAATACACTATACATACAACTTGGAGGCATTTGGCAAGTAACAATGGCGAAGTATGTCACAGTTTTTTACCTACCCTATACACGCCAATGCATGCGTTAAGATTTAAAGCGACCCAGAGCACTTTAATTTTGAAATCGGTTATAAAGTTTTTAAAAAGAGAGTGTAGATAAGTAAACCTTTTTATCGCAGTAACGGACAATTTTATCTACCGTTGATAGTTATACAACTTAACAGCATTTTACAAGTAACAAATGCGCTTATGTTACAGTGTGTTTGACCTCTGTATCACACCGTATTACGCGTCACGTCGATGACAGAGTGTTCCGTCGAAGACAGACACTTGGACTCGACCGCGAACAACAGGTAGGTTATACATTCGGTCGGTATAATTATATCACGCAAGTAAGGCCCAAATCATTGTTACGAACATATTGTCCATTGACTGAGGACACCACCAGGTAATTTTGGACTCGTTGTTCAAGTTTTTAAAGAAATGTGAACGAGTTACAAGTGACAGTTTCCGAAACATCATTGAAAATGACTGATTTTTGTTCAAAATATATCAAGTTTGAAATAAATGACTTGATTTCGTGTTTTATACTTATGCATTTATCCCTTGGGGATACGTAAGCCAAATATCCGCCCCTTGAGTTGTTTCATGAACATATCACAGGCGTCCAAACTGACCCCGTCGAAAAAAAAATGATGCCGTAGTAGGCAGATATGTATTTTAAATGATGCCGATGTTGGCAGAAACGCCGTAGAAGATGCTAACGAAGATGACAGATTGTCAAAATAACTATTTTATTTATTTCTCTCTCCTTTTTGTACTTTTATACACAATTAAGAAGCGAAACAGTCCTTTGTAATATATTCTCAAGATGGTAAGGTTATGTGTGCTGTAGGTTTGTCGAAATGTAGGAGATGGAAAAACCAGTATCTTCTAGCTGATTTGCAGAAATATCAATACTTCTTAAAATTCAATGGAAGACAAGGTCTNACAAAAAAAAAAAAAAAAAAAAAAAAAAAAAAAAAAACAATCATTCAATACGTCGATTCGAATCTTTACTGATGTAAAATCGGATTTTTTTTACCAATACAAATCTTGTTCGACAAACATACATGTATTGTTTATTTCGAACTGAACGACACCGCACTCGATGGTTATTTATAAAATCGGAAGTGACATTTTAAAATCTATATGATTTTCATTGAAGTGCAATTGGTCAAGGACTCGAAAAATCGGAGCACTTACAAAATGAATATAAGCTTAAATTCTAAGACCGGGTCACATTCGATAGAACGTTAAGAAACTCGGAAACATAGTCGGACTGGCCTTGACTCTATGTCACAAATGCATTTGCTGTATTATTATTTTTTTATTATCTATGTATGTCTGAAAACATCTGAGTATTATGTAAAATCCTAATTCATGAATACCCTATTGTTTTTCAATAATTGTTTAAACAATTCAAACGAATATTTTTGTATTGCTTCGGCACCATAATCACTGCCATCACAAGTAAAATACCCCCCACATCTAGAAGGATTATCCGTGAATTGCATTTAATTATCTATTTAAATAAAAGTAAGCACAGCCTTCTGCATAAACTGTCATTTTATACATCGTGTGTAGTCAAATAATAAACATAAAATCATATTGCAGAAATTTACAAGTTAAATTTGAAGTTATTTTGCTCGTTTGCAATAATAAATACATTCATTTTTGAATGTTTGACTTTTGTATTGTCATTTTTCCAAACTGCGAACTATTCTCATTAATAAATCGTACAACAAAATTCTAAGCATTTGATGCTTACAGCGTTAAAACTTATAACTTACCTTAAGTTAGCCCTCACGTTTTTAATCAGTGCAATAAAAGTTCTTCCTTTCATGTTTTAATCCAGCACGAGAATAAAGACAGTGTTTACGCCACCCATTGTTTATTATCTATATAAATATTGGATCATGTGGTGTGACGTCAGGCGATCGTGTTCTACTGCTCTACTCTATTGCAAAATCGCCGCCTAGAGGTCGATAGAAATACATGTATATTTCTTAATGGCTCTACTGTAAATAGAAAACGATATCCACAGATCAAAACATTGGCCCACTATGACTAGTGCGATGCGATAGATATTGGAAAGCAAAGCATGTTTCTATTAATTCTAAAATGCGTCAATTATGATCTCCATTTTACCTGGTCTTTGGGACATAATTCATATGCGTTAAGGATCGTCTCAGATTAGCCCGTGGTTAAACTTTAAAAGCTACATTTGAAGACAAAACTTAAATATACAATTAACCCTTTTGTTAATTTCAGAAAGACTTTCCGTGAAAATGTCAACGGAAATGCTTTTTGTCAATGCACACACAATTACAGAGACTTGTTTTGAGACTGAGAGTGCAATGGGCCGTACTGTTGATAACTTTGCATCGACATTGCCAAGGTGGCGATCCCAAGTTTAATTTTATTTTGTGTGTTTGACATGTTCTCGTGTATCTTGTCTAGTACATGTGTTTGGTGTCTCAATGTTTAGCAAATGTTTCCTTGCTTTACATATTGGACCAGTAAAAAATAAAGCTTCTATCCTGCTGGATTAGATTTGTTTTAATTTTGCGCATATTGTGTTATGTATTAATTCCGACAAGTGTGCAATTTCAGCGGCCGAAATCCATACGACCAGAAAGCGCATGCGGTTACAAAAAATATACAGCCACACAAGTACTGTTTAATACATCTTCGACCATTATCTCTACACCATAAGGCAATTTAATGTATCGCTTGATTGATCAAAATGTATGACAATTTGTTTAACCGATTACAAATGTGTCTACAATGGATTCTTTCAAGCTTTGACACACCAGGGTCGGAAAAAATATGTATGCATTTAAATAAAATACATTCAGCAGACGTCTTTTATTTACTTTTTAACATGTTACAACTTCCACTGTCTGTATTAAATATATCTTAATGTTCATAACAAACGCTCGTCTATACTACAAAAATAATAATATTGTAATATATATTTCTAAATTCCGAAGCAATTCTATTTAGAGGTAACCCGAAAGTAACATATTGAAACGCCATTAAACACCCACCTATGATTGCACGGGTTAATACTAATAACAAACATTATTTCGGCCTTCATTACGATAAAAAAGAACCCTAAACAGAAGGTAAGGTCTCGCTTCGCTTCATTTGCTTTATTACTTTATCATTTAATAGATATGGATATAGTTCAACCTTTCACATTCCCATTGCGGACCGGTAAACTATTACTACAAGCTTGAATGCACAAAAAAGAAAACCTTGTATAAAAAGTATCCTAAAACAAGACTCCTTTAATCATAGTGCTACGAATCGTTTTCAAATATGTATTGCTCTTGCAAGTAGTTAAGTTGGTAAAACGTTGGACTACTTATCCAATTCGAGGATCGCGGGCTCGATTCCCAGCCGGAAGTCATAGCTTGTGTGAGGATTGGTAATGACATTAATTCAAAGGGAAAATTCCCCCCCCCTACCTGTGATTTTAGTAATTTTATTGTCAGCTTCTGGCATAAGTAATTGTAATTGGTCTCAGTATTTAGTACCAGTAAACATGACAACTTACCAAGTATATTATTAGAACTTTAAGAAGAACCACAAACTCTTCATTAAACTCAGGGTTGAGTCGGACTCAAAACGTACAAACAATACATTAGTAATAACCATGTGTAGATTTCAAAATTTAAAAAGATAGTAAGCACCAAGTTAAGATGGTCAAAATCATCTCAAAAATTGAGGAAAAATCAAATTGGGGTCAGAATATTTACTTAGGAACTATGGTTTTACTACGCCCCGATGCTTATGCAAGGATCCATTAATCCAGATGGTTAAACTCTCACATTAGAAGACCAAGAGCAAGATCAATAAGCATAAACCTAGGGTCAAAACGTCGGTTTTTAATAATGTTCTCTTAAGTGTTCTATAAATTAACATCCCTGCTTATTGCAGGCGGGTTCCAATTAACCTTTTAACCGTTGTATTTATGTTTGGAGTACTTGCAGTTCACGTCTCTATTGACAGCTTTTGTTGTGGTTACACACAACTTAACACTAATAATTGTGATTGGATACATGGAAACGAGTCGATTCGTGAGCTATCCTTTTAAATGTCGATACATGGTTAATAACTGGGTCATTTCTGACAAAGGAAAATAACTGAAAAAAAACACTGGCGGCTTGAACAATAATAGGATGGTATAATAAGGAGTGTTTTGACGTATTCATGAGTGTATTCATTAAACATGTGTCACGATATCAGGTTTTCCACCAATAATGTTTGTTTCTTTTTCATAAGTTCAATCAATAAAGCTGACCACATTATAGTTGTTCTGTTTAATCACACAAACATAAAAACGACTTAACAGTTATTCATTTCTACATATGTATAGGCAGTTTGTCAAACAGCCCACCCTCATGACACTGTAGTGAAGTGTCATAATAAATAGAAATCTCGAACTACATAACTTCTTGTTATTATGTAAGACCAGGTTCGAGACCACATTTTAATAATAGCGATACCTGTACGTACAATGACAATACGTTGGCAATGCATATTGCAATATTAAATTATATAATGTATTAGTAATGCTTGCTTAAATGCATATAAACTCAAGAAACTTATTTATTTTACAAATACAATGAACTTACTCTTCATTTGCATGTAACTGGAAATGTTTACATATAATACGTAAAAAGGCAATTAGTGAAGCGACTGCAATGAAACCGCATGGCGCCTATTTGTGTTGAAAATACTTCATACTGGCATTTATTGTCTTCCTATTTGTGTTTGAAAAACATGTTTTGAAGGTACTTTATAGGGAGAATTGTTTGCTTTCGCGATATCCTATTCAAACCAATTTGTCAGTAAAATTGGAAAAATTGTGATTTTCTAACTTGACTCAGGAAAATTGTCTACGATACCACACCAAAAAGGTAGTACGTGTCTTAGCTGAATATGTCTTTGTGTTTGATTGTGCTTGGCAAGTCCTTTACCAGTCGTCTTTTGTAATATGTCTGCACATGTCGCACTCTCATAATGTCATTATTAAATAAATGATACAATTCTTTTTATATCAAGCACTCATTCATACATGCTCATACAAATACACATTTAGTTCCTTTGTGTGTTATGAATACTATTTAAATGTGTGGTGAATTCCGGGTAAAACAACTAAGGCTATAAATAACTGTGCCAAAGTACTCAATTGCACATAATTATCTTTATAAAATGTAATCACTCTGTCATGTATACTTTACGAGGAATGTGCGATACGATTCTAAAAAACAAACACGTGTGTGTTTCTAAAAAGAAATTCATAACTATAATATAGTCCAAAAGATACCACAAGCAATTAATAATATACAAGTGCAGATGTTCATATTGATGTGTTCGTTTATAAAGTTGCAAAACTCCTGCAACAATGTCAAACAGAAACTGCTCAAAAATACCAAAATGACCAAGTTCACATGGGATAAATATATGTTGTACATTTGCATTATTGTTGCAAGATAAATATGAGTGAAAGTGGGTCTTTGCATTGTTTTTTTATGGAGAAATACCATCGATATTCCCCATTTAACATTCACGCTCGTGAGATGTTTTTAATCGTTAACTGTTTTAGGCTAAATAAGAATTGTGTTTAAGTAGAAAGTTAAGCCGCTGCAAGGCAATGGTAAATAATACCAAATGTTAAGATAACAACTGGGGATTGACTTATATAATTATATCGTTATATAAATTGTACATTTCAAAGCATTCCGTTTCACAGGTAACCAGACACTAACATATTTTAACGCCAGCAATTGGAACAAAAATGTCACACCCACCTTTGATCGCATGAGTTAATACGAATTACAAACACGTTTCGACCTACATTTCGATCAAAAAGAACAAGAAGCTGACGGCAAGGTGTCGCCTTGCTCTATAACCTTATTAATGAATATATATGCATATCTGTCAACCTTTCACATTCCTATTGCATATCGGTATCATTCTACTTAAACTTGAGTGCACGAAACATAACAAGACCCGGTATATGATTTATTTTAAAGTTCAATTCGTGTTTTCGAAGAGCCTACTGCGCTTTAAAAAAAAATAGTTATATCCATTTCAAGTAGTTTAGTTTTGAAAACGCTGGACTACAGATATTATGATCTTGTACTAGATTTCCAGCCCGAACCCATAGTTGTGCGGGAAATTGGTCTTGACATTATTTTAAAGGGCAAATTTCTCCCTAATTCTGATTCTAGTATTGTTAATCTCATTTACATGTATACGTATTTCTACTTAGTACCAATACACATGATAACTTTGAAAATGAGTAAGTATGTTAACTATCCGCCTTTATATGATTGAAAAACTGTTGAATATGGCACAAATTTAAATCGAATTTGAGTCAGAATATTGACTCAAGTCCTGTTGTGATACAAGTACCTGATGCATATGCATTGATCCGTGAGGTCCTTAATCCTAATGGTAAAAAATACCCACGAGAAGACCCTGTTTAGTGTTTTTTACGAAATATGGTAAGATAAAGTGGCGGGCAAATGTGGTCAAAATATCGGTTTCTTACCATGTACTCATTAGTGTCCTATATATTAACGTCCCATCCAAACACATCCGAGATATACTAAAAAAATCAATCTTAGTGAACGATTGTCCTGTAAATTAACCTCTAAATTAGTATGCATATGTTTTTATGTATGGAGTAATTTAAATTAACGTCTCTATGGACAGCTTTTGTTGTGGTTTCATGCTACTTAACTTTCAAAAGTGGGATTGGATTCCCTGATAAATATCGATATAATAGTATGTGCAATAACTGGGCCACGTTTGATGAAAGTAAAATAGTGAAAAAAGCATAGGGGACTGGATTGATTATAGGGTGATATAATAAGGAGGTGTATGAACCAAAGTGCAAAAATGCAAAGACAAGTATAATAATTGTATAAGGGTTTCAACTAACAAAATCAATTAAAAACACTCAATTATCAATTAGACGGCCGACGACGTAAATATACCTTGATAAAACTCAGCAAAAAAGCATCGACGGAGACACAAAGACGAAAACAAAGACAGATATGTATTTCCCCTTCATTCTACAACTCAAACACGTTTTGGACGTAATAACATTATAAATCTTTATCAATAAACAAAAAAACATGGTATTTATGTGTACCAGGTGATCATAGTTTATTGTTTATATTGGTTGGAATCAGCTCTAAAAATATTGGTTAAATAAACAGAGACAAAACTGACTGATCAATTATTCATAATCAATCAATTTAATAAATCAATTAATTAATCAATTAAGCATTACATAATTGTCAATTTAAGTACTCAGAAAACATGCGTCAAGCTTTCATGTTTTGCACTTGTAATGTGTGTTTCTTATTTTTCATTAGCTCAATGAATAATGGCTTAACTTAAAAACATGTTATGTGTGCTGTTATAACACACACACATACTAGAATTTTAACTGACTGTATAAAACGACTAAACAGTTATTAATCTGTACATATGTATAGGTTTAACAATTGTAGTTATCTTTCGGTTATAGGTATCATCTTTATGTCATTATTGTTAGTAATATCGAACTTCAAAACTTCTTGAAATGATGTCATACCCCGATCGAAACCACATTTGAACAATAGCGATACATGTACATACACTGACAAGTCGGGTGAAATGTAAATTACAATATATACATATAGAATGAATTTGTAATCCTGTCAAAAGTGCATATAACATTAAGAAAGTCATTTATATGTCAATGCAAATTAAATGACTATCCAAGTACCTAAACCGGGTAAAGTTTTTATAATATGATCAGCTGTTTTGAGCGACACAAAACTACATATGTGTTTTATTGTTAGATCCATAAACTTTTTTTCTTGCGCAAAGGGATGTTTATTATGTCCCCTAGTCTATACTGGGGGACATATTGTTTTTGCCCTGTCTGTTTGTTTGTTGGTGTGTTGGTTTGTTTGCCCAAACGTTAACATAACTTTTGCAATATTGAAGATAGCAACTTGATATTTGGCATGCATGTGTATCTCATGGAGCTGCACATTTTGAGTGCTGAAAGGTCAAGGTCAAGGTCATCATTCAAGGTCAAAGGTCAAATATATGGGTCAAAATCGCTCAACAGGAGAGATAGTGTTTCACAAACACATCACTTGTTTGTAACTTATAACCGCAACATTTATCAAATCAGATAATATTCGTACATGAAACAGAAAAGTTAATTGTGTATGTACAAAAAACATCCAAATGAGGCTCCTCAATATTTCACAGACTTTGACATTCACAATAATTAATAGAGATGAACTGACACAGCCTTTATGTTTTGTCCATAACATGTTAATAAGGATGCTTTCCTGTTTGTTGTACGTATATCATAATAATTTGGATGTTTACAATTTTAAAGGCGTAATATCCGCTTATTAAAACTGTTTAAATGCCGAACAGGAGCATTACTACGAGTTAACATAAAGCACACGGAGTTTGAAACATTAATATTCTTTTTCTTAATTTTAACTTTTATTATTAACAAGTAACTCGCACTGTAATCGCACACCGAGAGAAATTGTCAAAGAATTATAACGCAGAATCCAATATTGAATTTTTTTATTGATATATCTTTAGTGGACCAAGGTGTATTCGAAGCTTGTATTATAGTCTATATTCATTATTAAAAATTGATAGATCTTTATGTGGCCCCAGGTGGTTTCGTCGCTTCTATTATTGGAAATCTGCTGTCGTATATGGAAACATGCTATTGCTTTTTGTCGTAAATGTTTCATACATTTCTCAGGTTAAATGATTTCTGATAGATATGACTTGTTGTCTTCTATTTTAGTTCGAAACTTCAACGTGTTGCGAAATACGAATTTAAGGTATTGCCAATTGCGTGGTGTTCTCCATAGGACGATGTGTTATGTTCCAGGCAAAAAGTTTGTTTATAGGAACAGCTAGCCGTAGCAGCGTGTACCTTCAACAATGGTTAATTTGCATTATTTTATGCTAATGAAATCGGACATTGATTGATGGCTGTCAGAAAATACAAATGTTTGACTTTAAATCCCTGTTAATTGTATTATATACGACTTTGAGTGTTTGGCATTGTATACCATCATGTTATCGATCGAGCCCTTTATTCATTTTGTCAATTATTTTCAATCGTAAAGAATTGGCCCAGCAAAGACCCTCGTATATAGACATTTAAGAGGAGGGCGCACAAATCGACTCCTGTCCACCCAATGTTAAGTTGCATGTAACAATAACAAAACCTGTCCATAGAGACGTTAACTGCAATTATTCTGAGCATAAGCACGGGTGCTAGACGATTAAGAGGTTATTATTCAGGACTAGAAGGTGTATAACATATTGTATTTCACCACAGCGCAAAAACGTCAGTTTATTATATAATTGTTTATCAAGAGCAATTTTCTTATTGGGACTTGCCTGAAATTAATATGGACTTTCATATATGTAACAATAAATAGAACATGGTTAGAAAATGACATGTTTACGCCCATGATCTTACCATATTTATTATATAAATCACTCTGGTATTTTTCCCTTTCAAGCATCTCAATGTTTAGTAATATAATACCGATCAGCAATAAGAATGTGACAGACTGACACACATCGATAGCCATTCATAGATAAGCTAATGGAACAATTCGACAACGGACCTTCAGCCTTTTATTTATTTGACTGCAAAGTATCGTTTGATTGAGAACACACGATAGTGCCTGTACGGAATCTAGGACAAAACGTTTTTGTTATTAGTATTAACACAAGCGATCATAAGTGGGCGTGATCATTTTTGTTCCAATTATGTGTGCTGAAATATGTTAATTTCGGGTGACTTGTCAACTGGAATTGGTTAAATACAACACCATGTAGGTACATTTTATGTCGTGTCAAACATTGCATTCAATGCCTTTATATAACTTTTTTGTATGCAGTATAGTTGGATATTTATGTTTAATAAAGTCATATTAATGTTTGCTTAAAATCTATTAATGTTGTCAAATATCCATGTTTATACTGTAATACTAAGTATAAACTTTATATATTTTTGTATGTTTATTCTATAGAAATATGTGTATGTTTATAAGATAATATATGTACTATAACACATAATTTTTATAAAATCTCGTATTGAAGTTCTATATTTCTATGTGTTTGTGGGAAGACAATGTCATTGTAATTGCATCGTGTGACCATCCTATAAAAAGATGAAGATGGCACTGCGCTATTCAGTCATAAAGACTGTTATTGATTATTGGATGGCTGACAAAGACGACATGCGGACAAAAATGCTGCAATAATGTTTTCACACTCGAAAACGACAAACAAAAAAGATTGATCACGAACTGCAAATTATAGAACAAAAGATAGGTCTGACTAGGAAAGAATAATGGCAACAATTAACGCCCACACACCTGAAAAACAAATATAGACCATATTGTACTTTATGACGGTGTTAAAGTACTACTGTAATAGATTTGCATGTGAAAGTTAATAGCATGTTTAATAATTAACATGTTTATTGATAGATCTTTGGTGGCCCCATGAGTATTCGACGCTTGTAGAATTGACAATATTCATTATTAAAAAAGAGAGACCTTTAGATGGCTTCAGGTGTTTTCGCCGTTTTATAATGGAAAATATCCATAATTAAAAATTGAAATTGTGGAGTTATCTGAAAAGGATTGTTCACTTTTTTATTTCGAAATGCCCACGTATGTTACTAAAAAATGTGGCATTACAAGCAGATAATTGAACGCTGAGAACAGAATCAGATTAAAATCGTTAGTACCAAAATGACCAGCTCCTATGTCCGGTGGATTTAATTAATACCCTCCAGACATTGTCCGGAAATTACATCAGGGCCTATTAGCACGATAGTACCAAAGTCAATATCCTGTCCTAACGATAATTCCCCCAACTTTCGAGGTGAGTGTGACCATTTAAACTCGTTGATTATTTACGTATTGGTTTTCGGTTTAGAGTCCGACTCAACCCTGAGTTTCAGGAAGAATATGTGTGTCTCGTTATAAATGAGATTGGAGAATGTTCGCCAGCTCCCCTTACATTTACACTTCTCGGTTCTGAGTTGCTAAAATGTTAGAATATTTGCGATATTAGTCTCACAATACAATCGTTGTTTATGGGCCTACATACAACGATACATCGAGTTTAAATTTATGAGTGAATATAAACGTGATCTCAAGCAGGTCGATGTGTTGGGTTTGATTATAGTGCGAGGAGGCTCTCGGTTGACTGTAATATTGGGTAAACACATTTAGAAAACTGCCGTATGTAGTAGTAAAATAGTAAACACGGCTTAAGCATTCACACATTTAATAAGTATACTTGCATACTAGTAGTTAGTTCAATTAATTATGCCAGTAACGTTTATTAACATAAATAAAATCAGAGGTAGGGAAGATTTGCCGTATAGAATAAGTACATGACCAATCCCAACACAAACTATGTATCCGGGCTGGGAATTGAGCCCGCGATCCTTCGATTTGTACTCCTACGTTCTACCAACTGAACTATTCGCCATGGCTATTGTGGCTTTAAACGGAGTGGTAGACACTTTTGTGAACGGAGTATTCGTTTAAATCATAAATTATAAGATACCATACATACCTGACAATTTTCCATTTATTGTTCCTTTGTTCCATGGATTGTTCCATATCGAGCATTCAAGCGCTTAGTAATAAAATACCAATCTGCAATTCAAATATAAAAGGGTGGCATATATCCATTACCATTCATAGATAAGGCAATGGGAAAATGTGACACCCTACCGTCAGTCTATTATTCATTTGACTTTTTATAATTAGTATAAATACAAGCGATCATAGGTGGGCGTGTTTTTTTTTGTTTCCTGTATTGTCGTTAACATATGTTAGTTGCGGGTGACTTGTCAAAAGAATGTGTGGTAGGTTAATATTATGTCGTGTCAAACTTTGCAAAATCCAATGTTTCAATATTTGTACAGTATAGGTGTATGTTTATCTTTATGTATGTTTATGTTTAATAAAGTCATATTAATATATGCTTAAATGTTATTTATGTTGTAATGTCTCCACTCTGATATTGTACAAACACATATGTTCATGGTATGTTTACTTATGTGTATTATATAAAAAATATGTAAATGTGGAAAGGATAATGTATGTAAAGTAAACAAATGTGTTCTAAAAGTTAGTATTTATGTTATATATTTCTATTTATTTCTGGTAAAACGAGGTCCTATACATATTCAATAATTAATGAGACCATAAATATATAGTTATGCCATTGCCCTATTCAGACAGAAGATTTTTGCTGATTATTGGATGGACGGTTAATACGACAGAGTACAATTTTATGGCAACGCATTATTTCGACATCTGAATTAAAGCGCGAGAACACGACACGAAGGGCTATTGCGGAAGTAATCTCGTGATCTCTCTTCGTATAATAGACTCAATTCCACACATAACTGACCTTGAGATCCACATATCAGTTGGGAAGGGGTAGAAGCGTAATGAACATGTATCTTGGCCGTCCATTCAACCAATCAATCGATCGAAGAAAAAAGGTACAGAACATGGCAATTATTCACTTTCATTTTAAAAATGCCATCTTTAATACTTCTTACATGATACATTGTTACGACGTTAGTCTTCTAACGTTTCTTGATTTTGAAAATTAATATTATGATACAATGCATTATCAAATTAAAGGTGAACGCTCGTTGCCGCAGTCTCGTTTGTGCTTTGACGTAGTTGTTGTCTTGCTTTAATTTCTTGATTTACAATTTTAATATAATGACACACTGCATTATAAAGTTTAACTTGAACGCTCGTCGCCGCGGGCCCTTTTTGTGCGTTGAAGTACATTTATCTTGATTGAGTATTTCAAACCTAAAAACAATGCTGACAGGAGGGACGACCTCATCCACTTAAATACACTTCCATTCGAGATCTATTCCCTTGTGCCATAGCGCAATATGGTAATGACCTGGATTATTTCTTTTGCTAGGATGAGTTTTAAACGATACATGATATCAATAATCCTCTAGTATCACATTTAAGTGCCGAGATGACAAATCAAGCAAGCGATGACACTACGGTGTTCACAAAATGGTGTTATTTATAAAAGACAAGGAGCTATTTGGCAACTTCAAGGATGCCCTGCTGAATTTTGCTTTGAACAATAAGTTCCGATTAATATCTAATTCGTTTTAGTTGTGATGGGGCCATGGTCTGTTTGTTTGACATTTAAACATGTCCCTGCGATTTGGGATCAACTGGAAGCCTATGTTAACCCTCTCCCTCCTTCCCCTCGTCTAAAACTATGCCTTTGGGTATTAGGCATGAATTAGCAATACTGATCAGTATACGGGGATCACATATACACTTTAAAAGTTTGGGGTCATCTGGGGATAGAGGAGGGCAGTTTATCATATTTATTTGGTTGTTTACGTCAATATTTGTTGTCTTAAGTTAAACATATTATAACAAAGTTACATGCACTGTAATCGCACACCTAGAGAAAATGTCAAAGAATTATAACGCAGAATCCAATATTGAAAATGTTTATTGAAAAAACTTTAGTAGACCCCAGGTGTATTCGACGCTTGTATTTTTGTCTATATTCATTATTAAAAATTGACAGATCTTTATGTGGCCCCAGGTGGTTTCGTCGCTTCTATTATTGGAAATATTCATTATTAAACAATTTTTATTGTTTTATATTTATTTCTTACATATGTTAAAATCGGCTTCGTCTCGATTTGTTGTCGTATATATACACATGTTATTGATTTATGTCGTAAATGTCTCATAAATTTAAATGGTTAATGGTTTCTCATGGATATGATTTGCTTTCTTCTATTTTTAATTCGAAATTCCCACGTGTTGCAAATAAACGGTATTGACAATGTTGTGGTGTTTTTTTTCCATAGTACGATGTGTAATGCTCCAAGCAAAAAGTTGTTATTGTTTAAGGGTAGAGCAATGCCTTCATTACGTGTACATGCCAAAGTTGTTGATTTGTATTACTTTATTGTAATGAAATCGGACATTGATGAATAGCTGTCAGAAAATACAAATGTTTGACTTTAAATCCCTGTAACTAGTATTATATATGACTTTGGGCTTTGGCATTTTAGTAAAATCACACCATATTCCATCGTTTAATCGTTCAAGCCCTTTGTGTTTTGTTCTTCATTTATTTTGTATCGTCAGAAATGACCCAGTAATGACCTATATATATTGACAATTACTAGAAGTGCAAACATATCGACTCGTGTCCATCCATCAAATCTCACTAACCGGTGTTTAGTTACGGGTAACCACAACAAAAGCACTCCATGGAGACGCACACGGCAATTATTTCGAACATAAACACTGGTGCATAACTATTAAGAGGTTAATATACAGGACTAAAGGGTGTAGAATATATTGCATTTTCCCACAGCGGAAGATAAAACTTTTGTTTGTATAATCAGCCGCTAGCTACTTGTCCATTAAGATCGATTTTCCAAGTAGAGTTCATCTGTAATTAATTGGGACGTTCATATATAAAACATTACAGAGAACATGGTTAAAAACTGACATTTTTACCACAGCTGCCCGCCCCTGATCTAGTTATAGTTCTTGTATAAAGCACTCAGGGTCTTCTTTAGGGTCTGTTTAACCATAAGGATTAATGGATCATTGCATACGCATATGGGCCTATTAGCACGATAGTGTCAAAGTCAGGGCTATGCATTCTTTAAAAAGTGGTACTTTGATTAAAGAAGTATTCTTTTAAATCAAGTTATACGATATAATATATACCGGGCATTGTTCCATCTATTGTTCGATTGTTCCATTAATTGATTTATTTCGAGCATTAAAGCGTTTAGCAATAAAAATACCGATCTGCAATTCAAACATCAAAGGTCGACATATATCCATTACCATTCATAGATAAGGTAATGGACCAATGCGATACCTTACCGTCAGCATATTATTCCTTTGATCGCAAAGTATCGTTTGATTGTGAACACGCGGTAATAACCTGTACAAAATGTAGGACGAAATGTATTGTTAATTAGTATAAGCCCATGCGATCATAGGTGGGCGTGATTTTTTTGTTCCAATTGTTTGTGTTAAAATATATTAGTTTCGGGTGATTTGTCAAAAAAACTGGTTAAGTAGGTACATATTTTATCGTGTCAAACGGTGCAAAATTCAATGTGTCTATATTTATGTAGTAAAGGTGTACATTTATGATTAATAAAGTCATAGTTATGTATGCTTTAATCTTATAAATGTTGTAGAAAATCCATATTTATATTGTAAATATGAATATTTACATTGTTTATTTACGTATGCCTTTATAGAAATATGTGTTTGTTAAAAAGATCATATATCTACTATAAAAATATGTTTTCTAAAATTTGGTATTGATATTCTATACTTCTCTTTATTTGTGGGAAAACGATGTCATATATGTATACACTAATTGCATTATGGGACCATTTTTTAAATAGATGGTTATGTCACTGCATGCGCTATTCAGTCATAACAACCGTTGTTAATTATTTGATGGCTGATAAATACGACATAAGACACTGTTATGTCATGACAATGCATTATTTCGCACTTTCGTCATCTGAATAAAAAGGGCGAGAACACGATACGAAGGAGCGAAATCGCAATACAAGGTTGCTTGATTACGATGCGTTATTACGAAATCGATATCGCGATTTCACGCTTTAATATCGTGCCCTTGCAGCGTGTTTTTGCATTCTTGTCCCTTGTATATACTTTGGTCGAAAAGACAATGTTAGATTGCAGAATCAATCTCGGTATCTCTCAGCGTAGTATAGGGTCCGTTCCACACATACCTGACCTTGAGAGGCACTTATCAATTTGGTAGGCTGGTAGCTTAATGGACGTTTATTTCAGCCGTTCGTTCAACCAATCAATCGATCGAAGAACAAATGTACAGAACATTGCAAGGATTTACTATCATTTTCGAATATGCTACTCTTATTATTATTTTGTTGTAATGAGTTTACCATAGTCAGTCTTCTAAAGTTTCTTGATTTTGAAGATAAATATTGTGGCACAAAACATTATAAAATTAAACTTTAACGCTCGTCGCCGCAGGCCCTTTTGTGATTTAAAGTAGTGTTTATCTTGATTTAGTTTATTAAACTTTTAGCAAAACAAGATGACAGGGGGGACCACCTCATCCAATCAAGGACACTTCCATTGCATATCTATTCCCCTGTGTCATAGCACAATCTGACTATAGACTGGATGCTTTCTTTGGCGAAAAAGAATTTCAAACGAAACATGAATAATCTTCTAGTAACATATTTAAGTGCCGAGTGGACAAATCAAGCAAGTGACGGCGTTACAATCGGGGTGTTTCCGGTTCCGTCATAAATGACATGGTTGTGTATAAATAAACCGGTTACATCTGTAAGATATGAGGCAAGTGCATTTGCAAGATAATTTTGAATGTTTAAACTGAAGTACAAAACTAACATCAATTAATGAATAATACATAAGTGATATCATTTGGTTTTTACAATTGTAGAGGCGTAGTATCTGCCGATTTAAACCTGTTTTAAGGCCGAACAGTAATATAATATATCATGATGAGTAAACTTCAAGCACGCGAACGTGGGGACGTTAACTTGTGTGTCTTAAGTTAAATATAAATTATTTAACAGTTAAGTGAACTTTTATCACTCACGTATAGTGTTTTCTCGAATGAAAATGTAAAATAATGTTCCCAATAAAGACCCCAAGGTCTTCAATAAATATGTTTATTGATAGATCTTTGGTGGCCCAATGTGTAACCGACGTTTGCATTATTGTTAATATGCATTATTAAAGATTGATAGATTTTTAGGTGGCCCCAGGTGTTTCCGACGCTTATATGATTGACAATATTCATTACTTAAATATTACATTTATTCCCCTTTTTATTTTAAATATATTTATCGCTTAAATTTGTTCAACTAGGCAAATTCTCGAATGATTGTGTCGTAAATAGAAAAATGCAATTGCTTTCTAGCAACACGCTCTCATAAATTGTTATGGTAAATTAATTGCGTATAATATTAACATACGCTATTAGCGAATTTACTACAAGCAAACCTCTGGCGCCGATTTGTTCTAAACAAACTCGGTACTGGCTTTTATTGTTTTCCAATGGGCGTTCGAAATAAAATATTTTAAAGGCATTGTATATAAGACATTTATTTGGTTGCGGGGTATTGCAGTAAAGTAATTGTATCAGTAATGTTCGGAAGTAAATATGTTTACGAGAGCTTGCGCGAGTGAAAATATGTTATTGTTCCTGAAAATCGTTGCATATACTGAAGTATTTTAGAGCCTAACGTTTCTGAAAGCCCTTTTAAACTTAGATTCTGGACTGTTCATCGCTTTAACTTGAACTTTTCCGTCGAGAAAAGAAAGCAATAAAATTAGTATTGCCATTCTATAAGACCACTATTCCTTCTAGAACGCTAGGATATCTATCTTTTCCAGGTTTATAAATGTATAGTTGTAACAACAAAGCCGGCAACAATAAACACTCGCACTGTTTATAGAATTTGATAGAGCACGTAATTTACATCAACATTATTTCTTATTATTTGTGAGAGAAAAACGTTATCGATTATAAAAAGAAGACACTCACGAAATGATTATCTTTGCATTACTAACAAACCAGCGTAACACTTAGCGATCAATTACAATTCACGTCATGGTAATTGATACTAATTTGATGCCAAGTGTGATATGCAGTTGCTAAGCGACACCTGAAACACATCAGTTAAGAAATATAACCTTATTATCGGCAAGAAAACACTGTCACACGAATGACGACGAATAGCGTAATGTACATATAAAGGTTGTCTTGCTTGAGCTATTGTCCAAATTCATTGACATAATTTCTGGATTCCGAGCTCATAGATAGGACAGAATCCACGCCCCGACCAAATATATACAGGAGTTGATTGTGCCCATACGGAGGTTTTTGATGGGTGCCCATTTGGGCTTTCTTGATGACACTAGATTGTCTGTTACCAAGCTTTGATATTTTACGGTAAATACAAGAGATCTTACTTGGTATATCAGTCCAGACAAACCCATATCGGGCCCTCATATTGATAAACCTAGGAACTCATATATGGGTTTGCTTGTTTGGTAAGGGCCGGATATGAGCAGATTATGGTGAGTGGGTCTCACATGATGCCTAATGATATTTGCCCTTCTTCTGCCCATTTCAAAACCATGGTGGATTGCTTGCTGGTATAAAATGTAGACGTTATTTATTTATTTAACCTTACCAAGTTTTGCCAAGAGTCACACATAAAATATTAATGAAATACATTTATTAATATTACATTATAGCCCACCTATTACGAAGAAGCGGTGAACACCGCATCGATTACTACCCTCTGAGACAACTGTTTAACTGCCACCAAAAGTGTGTCTAAAAGTTCTTACTTTTATTTTATGAAAGTCATACAATGCAAAGCCATTTGAATCTTATTTTTGTGTATGGCAATAACTGCTGGCTGCTGTTTAAAAAGACGGATATAAATAACAAATGTACTTTTTAATTTTATATGATTTGAATTGGCAATGGTCACATTAAAGTTAATGTGGACGGGGATTCAAAACTATGTGTGTTCTGTCCGAGTATAAATCGCTAGTGATATGTTTGAACCTGATGGTGGTCGTCAACATCGACCCAGAAATGATATGTAATGTACCATATGTATGTGTAGTCGATAACTTGCCTTTAATAAAATAAATAACATATCAGCAGATTGTAACAAGAATTTCGCTCCTGATAATGTTTCTGGAGTTACATTATTCCTATAGTATATGTGAGTATGGTATATAGCTGAAACCAACATGGACATAATGTCCAAGCGTGACCTTGACCTTGAATAAACGGGTTGGACTGATTGGAATCGAACAGACGGACTGACGGACACGCGCATAAGTGTCTCCACAAATTTTGCCTGATAAAGGACTTTTAAGCGGTGTTCACAAAACAATATTTTTTTTTGTTTCAGCGTTTTTATTAATTTATTGACCTTTTTTTCAATCGGCCAATGCATATAATATATTGCATGGCGCAATATGCATTCTACTTTTTTATATTTTGTATTCATTAAGTTATATATGGCACACACAAAACGTACAGCATGGTCCATCAAATACATACACTCTTTAAATTGGTTTATGAAACAACACAAACAACAAATACAAAATAATATTTTGTTGTAGTATTTGTTAACAACTTAATTTCAAATAACGTACAATTAACAAGATCACATTTATTATTTATACTTGCAAATGTCGTAACGTTTTTACAATTACTTGGTAGCTAAGTTTGTTCATATATTTATTTAAACTGAAATTATATTACATCTATGATTTAAAACAACCAATAGTTGCTAACCATACTTTATTATTTATTTATAAAAAAATATAAAAAAAATTGGGGTATCATTTAATATACAAAGTTATGTTCATGCATAGTTCATATATATCACATGATATATAGCACACAAATACATATAAATTAAACACATATTTAATGAATAAAGAACACAAATAAATTAAAAATAACGCTTAAAATACCTTTATACAATGCAATTCGTTTTAGTTTTTCAACATGTTGCTTTACGGTCTTTATAACAATTGTTTGTTTTTATAACAAACAGACCGTCGTTCGCCGGGGAATTTAAAGTGCGCACATGACGTGGAAAATCAAATGTTTATGTTTGCTTACACTTCGAAAATCTAAATAGTTTAGTCTCAGTTATGAAGGAAGCGCATCGAGCGATAAACAAAATTAAATAAACACCTGCTATAAAAAAAACAAAAAAATCGCATTTCCAAGTTTTAACAATTAAAAAAAAATCTTCGACAAATTTTCATGCGAAACTGTTAAAGAAATGATACGTAGAACCTGCCAAATGATATTAACAATATTTTTCACACATTGAAAGCATAACAAACGTTTAAAAACACACTCAATGTGTGCACAATGTTGAGGTATGCCTTTATTATATCAAACTTAGGATATAAGTATAAAGAGCGTTTTGGCACAATTATGGAAAATAGTATTATGGTATTTTGTTACTTTTATACAAACAAAAATGTATCCAATAATAATTTTCTCATGTTGGCAAATATATTTTTCTTTCTAAAAAGGGTTCGGTAACCTAAGCATTTCTGCTAAGTTTAGTTCTGCCCACGTGGGGCAATTGACAGCTGGCGACTGGTCAATTAAGTTCATAGTACGAGGTAACTTTTCATGCAGACTTAGACAACAGATATGCTACTTAATCAGCAAACAATCAATTATCATGATTGTCATTACATGATTGTCATTACATGATTGTCATTACATGATTGTCACAATAAGGCTATAAATTGCGTTAACAATACATGCAAACTAGGTCAGTGTTAACGTTGATTTCTTACTGGTTTCTTAATAAGCCCAAATTACTATATATATATATTTATATATGCGGAGCGTATTAAGCAATACGATCTGAACAATTTAACATCGATACGGAATGATAAATTGGCAACAGATATAAATGAAATGATTACTTAATTATGTCAGACACGCAACAACTGTACGTATATTACAGTCGTATAACGTATTAACACGGATAACAGGTAACTGTAAAAGTCGCCTAACAAGATTCAATACTCCTAAAACAAATAGCATTACAATCGTAATGTCCTTATTCGTACAAATTTTCCAGCATTGTTTCCTGTAGGTAAAATCTTTGTTACAATCCACGTAGACCCGTGGTAACCCTTTTCAAGAACTTACTTGGCTTAAGGTCTTAACAACCTGTATTTCAGAGTGCAAATTCTAAAACGGGTATGATTTACGAATTCAAACACAAAATATAAAAAAAAACAAAAATGCATTCTAGCATATTGCCACACACGCATTTTCCAGATGTAAAACTAGTATCCATTATCCATATTTTCTGATAAATGTATATCTTTACCCATTACAAATTACATTTTGACATATGATAAATGTATATAAATAATACAAAAAAGCATAACATATTTTTTCACTGCCTATCAATTTCAATGTAGCGATATTAGAAAAAAAACACATATGTTTCTCGTTTAAGAATTGTGTATGCATGTAATTATAGACGTGCTAGTACAAATACAAAATGCTTATAGTAATTAGAAATGACGCGGTCAGTGTACCAATAAATAGTTTACCAAAATTAAAACTTCAAACACTGTTTGTGTCCTTCATGAGGATTTATTTTAACTATAATTTCATCTATAGTTCGCATCGTTATTTAAAGCTTTGCGTTGTCGAACTTATAATTATAATGATGCTGATTCTGCTGCTGCTTCTGCTGAAGATGATGATGATGATAATGATGATTGAATCACCTAGTTGTGGTATCACGTTATGCTACCGGCGCCCCCCTGCGCAAACGAAAATTAAAAGGCACCTTATCGGCGATGACTTTATATCCTCCGGACTGTGTGTAATGTTCACTTCACTTCCGGTCATGCAATGTCCGTACTGCGAGACTATTGTTAGCCAAGGAAGCGTAGAGCACCGGAGCCTTACCACTGTTGTCCATCACATTTAAATCCGTTCCGTTGGAGATTAACGCATCGATACTGCTGACGTCACCGCGGTGGGCGGCCAGGTGGAGCGCTGAGCATCCGCCTGGGACGCCGTCAGGAGATCCCGTAGTCAAATTCACGTCGACGCCCGCCTTGAGACAGAGTTTCACTATTCAGCGAACACCTCGCAGGACGAACGCGTGGAAAAGCGTCCAACCGTCCACTTCATGCATGAACACGTCACAAGCGTACTTCCGGTTCTGCTTCACCAGCTGCTTCCCGGCGTCATTCAG
Source organism: Dreissena rostriformis (assembly GCA_007657795.1). Taxonomy (NCBI): domain Eukaryota; kingdom Metazoa; phylum Mollusca; class Bivalvia; order Myida; family Dreissenidae; genus Dreissena; species Dreissena rostriformis. The sequence continues at coordinate 100,587 of VMBQ01000944.1, read as the reverse complement.
ACTGTCTTCGTCCCGCCGTAAGAGCGCCAGGAATGAGCAAGCGTCCGAGTGCATGTCATTCTTGTACATTGAGACACATTTAACCACCGGGCCAGCGGAGACGTCAGCGGATGGTAAGGTATACATCTGGAACGATACGATACCGATATTTCAGACATATGTAGACATCATCTAAGGGACTACCATTCGATTACTTTACAATCTTGCAAGTCTCAAGTAAATCACATTAACCCAATTACTGATCTGGCTTAATCTTAATATATTTATTTTATTTATTTACGTTTGGCATCGGTCTAAATTGTAATGAAAATGTTAGAATATTCTATCCTTCTTTCACACCAAACTGGCCAGAAAAATATATCTTAGCAGTTGAACTTATTATTCAAATGGTATTGCTCTTTAAAAAGGAACATAAACATACATTAAGTCATGTTTACGCATGTGCACACAATTGTTTCCGTCTAGACTTTAAGCATGTTGATAAAACCATTTAACCGAAACAAAACGCAATTAGCTGTCTATGCGCATATTGCAAACTGCCAAACACCATAGCGTCTTGAATATATGAAGATAATAGGCAACACATGCATATCGCTAACACATGTGATTACAATACAAGCAATACAATATACCAGTATTATGCCATTCTAGATTCATCATTAATTCATCTTATATGTGTTAAGAGATAACGAGAGGAGCCGATACACTGTTGAACTTCACGTCCCAAGCCAATACAAACAATTTAAATGGCAGCTACACAGGAACGTTGTGTTGATTTACCGATCAAGGTCCCGGCTTATCAATATATTGTGCTGGAAAAACAGTCTACGCTACGAAATTCTTTTATCAATGTAAAAGCTGCAGACTGGCAATAGCAATAATGCCTAGTAACAAAAGTGCGCCTTTTTTTTCCGAAGCGCTTTTACGGCTTCTTGATGTCCACTGATTTTCAGTGAATTGAATGCATGGCCCGTATTCACCAATCAACTCTTAGACGTAAAAATAAAGAATAGACTTACAATCAAGATATCTTACTTCAGAGTAGGAATAGATACATGCTATCGATGATGTTCATGTCATTCGCATTCTGTTCAGTATAACGAATGGTGAAATTTGTGGATTTGATTGTGTCAATTAAGATTAAGCGATAAAACTTTTTTAGAATACTACATTTGTTAGAATATTCTTTATTATTGGACGTATGTGTAAGAATTGGTTGGCGAATACGGACCCTGGAATGTTGATCAAGTCAAACAGCACACATTAGGATGATATTTCTCATGTGCATCAAGTTTATTACTGCCAGTATGTTCGCTAAGCAACGCGTTACAAACAAAATAATATCCATATATATATAAGGAACATATGCCACACATCTAACCAAGCTGATACAACATATGTTAGCATATGTTCTTTTGTATTAGCTACTATATTAAGCTACCAAATTTTTGTTTATTATACAGTGTGGTCTCATTTGTTTTCACGATTGTGGGGGTCTTGAGATCGCCTTTGGTGTTTATATGAAAGTTTCGATTTGTGTATATCAAAACCTGCAAATACGTCGTTTGCCTTCAATTTATAGTAAGTTTATTTATTGATCTATACCACGATGGAAGAAAACGTCGTTTGTATATATTTCAAAGCTATATGATATTATTATATGGAATATGTATACTTCATAACTGTTAGTCCCGTGGGAGCAAGAATGAGTTATCAGTGTTTATGCAAATAACACTGAAAGTTCATTTATGTCCTCATAGAATGTTTTCACTGGGTCATTACATTTATATCGTAAATCTTATATAGTTCAACATGACATGTTTTAAAACATATGTGTATATTGCGTTAACGATCTGTTCTAAATTATAACTTTCTTTTGCAAACATTATCGACAAACCATGACATTAAACTCGATTGGTAATAAATAAAAGTATTTCGGCAAATTACATATTTGTTTGAATACGGTCTTTCGCTTTATTGGCTTCTAAATACTTTCATGATCAAACGGATTACATAGACCGAAATGCGATTCAGTTAGCCTTTTAATATTTATTTATTTACCTTTTCACAAAGCAGTAACTATGGCTGGAAAAAATATAATAACCAAACGACTGACGTAGAATGACCTACACTATTATCATCTTCATCTGAAGAATGTGTAACACAAACAACAAATTGTAACACGAACAATCGAGAACTACAAAAAATAAAGACAGCAGCAAAACGGTTACGCCATTTTTTTTTGTTAAGTTCATGAACTCTATAGTGATGAGTTATTCTTAAACGACAATGCATTCATAATTGCCAAGATGAAACTATGTGAACATAGAATGAAGCTGTGTTTGTACCACAGTATTGATTCATTAATTTGTTTCGTGATATTCAATAACTTCGATTTGTTAAGGCAAATGCGAATTAATTAGTCAAGCTACATGTGACTGCACATATTTTGAAACATGATCACGAAAACCGACACGTCTTAGACACGTTTGAATATTTATTTATTTACCTTTTCACAGTCGTACAACGATTGATTCACAAGAAAATACACGATAACCCTTAAACTATACTTACATCTACGTCTGGTTTCAGATTAAAAGCATAAGAGTAAAGTATCTTCTGAAATAGTTTACTTAACACAATTCAAGTCAACAAATAATCCGCAACCGCGATTGTCTGGTCAGACCAAAAACAACCTTTAACACCACAAACAAGGCAGTAAGTGAGATATGAGATATTCATGCAGAATGCATTATACATGATGTTTTACATGCGGATTTGACTCTATTCTGGTGTATCTTATACTTCATCAGTTAATTTCATTTTGGCATTAATATCATCGTGTTTCTCATATATCAGTCACTTTGTTCAGCACATACAATCCAATACAATAGTCAAAGCGCCGGCGAAAATTAAAATCCAATATGTTGCCCGTTTACTCTTTTGTGACTGTAGAAACAAATGTTTCCATGGACGCGTCTTTTATTGTATGAAATGGCATCAATATAGGTATGAATAATTGATGTCGCCACACGTTTGTTTTAATTGAGTCGCTTGTCATTATGGCAGAAAAAAATAAAATTATCAAAAGTCTGATGGGGCACAAACTACATTCTTATTACCGTCATCTGAAGGATTTGGAATAAAAAACAAAACAAATGCTTACACGAACACTCGAGCTACAGAAATAAAGACAACAGCAATGCGGTAACGCTGAACTGTTTTTCGTCATGTGCATGAAATCTCAAATGTTCAGTTATTCATAACCGGCTATGCATTCATTCATTGTTACCAAGATGAGACAATTTATGACGATGGTCATATCAAAATGAACCTGTGTTCGTACCACAATATTTAATTTTTATTTATTAATTTACTTGTTTCGTGTTTTTTTAATAACATCGATTTTGTCGGCAAAATTGAGAATTAATTAATCAAGATACATGTTACTGCACATATTTCGTGAACAAAAATCACGAAAAAACGTCTAACAGTGAAAAAAGTCAAATTCTAAACCAGCGAGATATTTTACAATTTAATCGTTCTGTTACTTTCTTTCCAGTTATTTGATAAAACTGGATACATTTTACAAACCTTTACACACCTTTTAACAATTAATGTTAAACCTCCCAAATAAGTGACATTTATTTCACACAGTGAGTCTACGAACGTAGAAGCAACACACATATTCAATTCTCCTGTAAACACGTTCAAACCTTCCTGTATGCAAAAGCTTCAATTAAAATACACTATACATACAACTTTATGTCACGGTTTTTGGCCGATGCTATACACGTCAAAGCATGTGTTAAGGTTTAAAGCGACACAGGGCAGTTTGTTTTTGTAATTGGCTTTAACGTTAGAGAAAGTGTAGACAAGTAAACCTATTTTCGCAGTCAACGACAATTTAATCCACAGTTGATATCTATACACTTACACCATTTGGCAAGTGACAATGGCACGTGTGTCATATTTTTGACCTACCCTATACACCTCAGTGCACGAGTTAAGATTATATTTAAATTTACCGGCATAATTGTTTTGTCTGTTCCACCGCCAGATAAACAATAAATAATGAACAATTGTCTAATCAGATTAACAAAACCAGAGCATTTCGTTTTGAAAATGACATTAACTCTTTATTAAAGAAAACAAAGATCAGAAACCTCTGTTCGCATTACAAAACAATTTAATTAACTGGTTAAGTTTATATTTTCCAAAACTTACGTAATAACCATTCGTTTAAATGTTTGCAACAATTCAAGTGTCTAAATGTGCTATTGGGGAGAAACTGCGTGGAGAGCATTACCGTCCTATTAACTGTCTCATTGTTTTGAGTTACATACCGCGATATTATTAATGCAATATATGTTCTCCATGAAGTTCATATCAATGTAAGGTTACGGAATATAGGTCGTCTAGAAATAATATCATATTTCGCAACACAATCTTCCTGCTGTCACGGAACAGGAGAACGTATAAATAGTTTAATACCGTGTTATTAACGACGATATGAATCGAACATTACTTTGTTACACAGAAATATTAAGGCAATACGGCGGTTTGCTAAATAATATGTTCTACCGTGTAGGTTAGGTATTTTTAGTTATAAAACAAACACACAATGTTCAATAAAGGAGTTGTCAATGCTATACAAATTAATTCAAATTAATTGACTCTGCTTTAGTAGCCTATGTCTGCGCGTTAGACGTATACTCTGACAATAACAGCGCAATACCTGAATTCGAACGTCTTATCTGTCCTCTATCAATAACTAAATGCCGAATTATCCACTAGACTCATGAGACAATTGGTAAGGTAAACAAGTAGAATGACTCGATGATACATGGGGAACTAAAACATTAATATTCAATTTTGTAAGCGGCACTTGGGCTTTTGTGGTTGCATAACTGGACGAAATAATCATGAATATAATCTATAAAATGTCGTTTTAGGCAAGCTTTATACAAAATGATAAAACGATCCATTCACTTAATCCTGCATTTCTGCATACAACATATGTATCATTACTTCTGAATTAAATAGGATTACGATTTATTGTCAACCGAATATATGGTACTTCTAGATTAAAATTATAGTGCCTCGGTTTTGTACAAGTATCCATAAAAATACGCAAACACAATCCAATAGAGTACACGCATTCAGTGATATTCAAACGTAAGAGCGTTTGCTGTTTATAACATAAAATACCAGAAACCATGTAAAATAGGCCAGTATAAACGAATATTTGAAGATAAATCTTAAACCAATTTTAATTTTAATGTAACGTTCAGGCTGTTTATAACACGTACTAAACTTTATTGATTTTCGTCAACAAATAAGGAAAAGTATAACAAACACACTTTGTGATTAAGATGTTTTAAAATATTCATTTTTTATTATAATATACTTATATTACTTATACTTACAATATATTTATTTCAAAAATCCTTTTGCTTATTGGATCATTTTTTACATTAAATTTGTATAACAATATTCATACGACTCTTATTTTTTATACTTTACAATCAGATAAATGTACATTTGAAAAATATTTTACCTGAGCGGCATCAATAAACGTCCAATGATCAAAATTCAAAATACTTAAGTTTACGGTGTTTTTAATCGAATCAAACTAAGTATATATAGATAACAAAATAGTAAGAAAACACTCCCTTCGAGAATGTAAAGTGAATTATCATTTTAGAAATATTGCAAAACTGCAGCAGTTGCAGACGGAGTGTTTTATTGGGTTTATGCGAAGGAGTGCAGACGTGTAAACATCTTGTTTATATGTTGACGTATGTGTACTGTAACATTTTATGCAATCGGTTTCTAAATGCGACAACTTTACGTATGTCTGAGCACGAAATGTTTGATAAAATACTTTACTATCATTATACTACACTATACTAAACTATTTCAGTATTACTTATTGTTATTATTGTTATTATTGAAAACATTATATTTTATTAAGGTATCGAGTATCGTTTTATATTTTCCGATTTCAGTTGATGATTATCAAAGAAACGACCATTATGTTAAAAACAAATTTAGTCATGAGTGATATTTTTGTTTGTTTGAAAATAAAACATATATTCATATTTGAACTTATGGCAATTTTTTCAACATTGTAATTGAGCTAACCTCTGAGCACGTCCCCTAAAACAAAACTCGAAATACATTTATTTGTTATGGGCTCTTCTGTCAATAAAAAAGATTTCCACAGACCAAAACAGTTGCCTACATATGACTGCAGCGATAATAGATGTTGGCCAACGCGCATGTGTTTCTATATAAATCAAAGCATGCTTCCATTAATACTAATATGCGCCAATTATGATCTCGTTTTTACCCGGTCATTGGGTTAATAGCTTTGCATAAAATATCTTCCAAGAGTGGCCTGTTGTTAAACTATTAATGCTACACAAATTGATTTGTATAAGCTTTGGCAAAACATGGTCAGAAAAACACGTATACGTTGTAATACAATACAATTAACTTTATGTCGTGGTACAAAATACTCTTTTAGACGTTTACAAGTATAAATATTCGAGCTAGCTGCTCAATCAATGAGGACAATAAAATGCACTTTGTTTGTAAAATTATGCAACTTGTCATACGGAATAATAGAGATTTGAAAGCAATTTCAGAAGCAAACTAAAGAAGATCAAATTGTACCCTTATTTGTGAACATAAATTAGCCAGTACGCAGGTATCGTATTTAAATGATAATAACCATTACAAGCGATCTAGAATATATTCAGATTTACATAACTTTTCTAAATCTGGTACATACATTCAAACGTTTTGTCAGTCATACTATTATTCCCTATGTGATAGCATCACGTTTATATCTTGACAAAACTACGTTAACTTTTTTTAAATTATATTACACTTTTTATAAATTAATGCATCAACGAAATTGGTCTTTGAGGAATTAAAGGAAATATCTTTGGGTGACCTCAGATGTATTCGACGATTGGGCTCTTTTTTCATGTTTATTTCTATAAATGTGTTCAACTCGGTTTCGTTTTTGTCGTAAACAGATAATAATTATTGGTTTCCGCCGTACATCTATCACATGAATTGCCACAGTAAACACAATACGATATAATATCTAAAAAAGGCAATAAGCGAATATATTACAATGTAACAACCAGGCGCAAATTGTTTTATAACATGTATTCGCGTGTATTGTGTTCCCACGAAAATAATGTTTTTTAAAGTATCAAAGAGAGGATAATTGTTTTTCATCGGGATATTAGATCTACCTTTAAAAAAATGTCTTCCCAAAAGCCTGATTTTNAGATAAATCTTAAACCAATTTTAATTTTAATGTAACGTTCAGGCTGTTTATAACACGTACTAAACTTTATTGATTTTCGTCAACAAATAAGGAAAAGTATAACAAACACACTTTGTGATTAAGATGTTTTAAAATATTCATTTTTTATTATAATATACTTATATTACTTATACTTACAATATATTTATTTCAAAAATCCTTTTGCTTATTGGATCATTTTTTACATTAAATTTGTATAACAATATTCATACGACTCTTATTTTTTATACTTTACAATCAGATAAATGTACATTTGAAAAATATTTTACCTGAGCGGCATCAATAAACGTCCAATGATCAAAATTCAAAATACTTAAGTTTACGGTGTTTTTAATCGAATCAAACTAAGTATATATAGATAACAAAATAGTAAGAAAACACTCCCTTCGAGAATGTAAAGTGAATTATCATTTTAGAAATATTGCAAAACTGCAGCAGTTGCAGACGGAGTGTTTTATTGGGTTTATGCGAAGGAGTGCAGACGTGTAAACATCTTGTTTATATGTTGACGTATGTGTACTGTAACATTTTATGCAATCGGTTTCTAAATGCGACAACTTTACGTATGTCTGAGCACGAAATGTTTGATAAAATACTTTACTATCATTATACTACACTATACTAAACTATTTCAGTATTACTTATTGTTATTATTGTTATTATTGAAAACATTATATTTTATTAAGGTATCGAGTATCGTTTTATATTTTCCGATTTCAGTTGATGATTATCAAAGAAACGACCAATATGTTTAAAACAAATTTAGTCAAGAGTTATATTTTTGTTTGTTTAAAAATAAAACATATATTCAATTTTGAACTTATGGCATTTTTTTTAACATTGTTATTGAGCTAACCTCTGAGCACGTCGCCTAAAACAAAACTCGATATACATTTATTTCTTATGGGCTCTTCTGTCATTAAAAAAGATTTCCACAGACCAAAACAGTTGCCTACATATGACTGCGGCGATTGCATATGCTACTATACTGATAATTTCTTTATCAAGTCACGATTATAAAAAAAAGCTTTTTGTTAAAATAGACATAACTCTGCTATAGTTCGGAAAATACAACAAACTAATACTACACCCAGGTACTGAAGTTCATGTGATATGTATGTTGATAAAGTTGCAATAATCGAGCGCTTATGTCAGACATAAACTGCTTAAAAATACCCGTACGACCAAGTTCACATGGTGATGTGAATGTGGGTATATTCATTGTTTATTATGAAAATATTTTAGTTCGTTAGATTGTTCAATCGTTTTATGTTAATTGTTTTATAATAACACTTTTTGAGAAGGCATGTAGCCACTACAAAGCAATGGTAAATAAAACTGATAAAAATGCTCAGATAGAATTTGGCCAATGACTAAAAGAATAAATACATTATATTGATTTCTACCTTCCGAAGCCGTTCTTTTAGCAGGTAACCCGAAACTAACATATTTTAACGTCAATAATTAGAACAGAAAAGTCACATCCACCCATGACCGCACGGGTTAATACTAATTACATTTACGTTTAGCCTTTTATTACGATACAAAAGAACAATAGGCGGACTGTACGGTGGCGAATCGCTCTATTTGCTTCATGAATAAATATGTACATATGTCAACTGTTCACATTCCTATCGCGGATCGGTATTATATCACGAATAGCTTGAATGCACGAACACTAACAAAACACGGTATTTTATCTTTGTAAAAAATCTTTCAAAGCGCAGTGCTTACGACTCTTTAAAAACATTCAGAGCAATGACGATGTGTTCAGTTGGTTGAACATTTGGACTACAAATCCTAACATCGCGGACTCAATTACGAAGCCGGGTCAAGGCATTGTGTTCTTCTTTGAATCCCACCTACCTCTGACTATAATTATGATATTATCCGTTTTTGGCATACGTATTTGTAACTAGTACAGATATAGCTTTCATGTGAGTGAACTTTCCCCCGTTTTATGTCTGAAATAATGTTGAATATGGCGACATTTCAAAACAAACAAGCGCAAATAAGATATTCATAGATAAAGCAAATAGCTTCGCTGAAAAAAAACTTGCGTTATGTACATTTGCATATACATGTAGTTTATTTAAAACTTAATTTCTCAAACATTTGGTCTCTGGTTTACAACGTGACGTTTTCTAACGCACCCGACATGACATACCACTGCAGGCCTCATCGTACTATCGTTCGACCGAAATCGTGAACTGCTTGCGATCTTGTTTATGTTCACTTATGAAATTTTGTTATATTGATCTATCGGTATATCGTGGGACTTAAATCGTGAAAATCCCTAATGTGTAACTCAAATCATAAGATTACAGTCGAGTCACAAATCTCATCTATAAATACACCCAACTCTGTTTCCTGAAACTCAGATTTTAGCAGGACTCAAAACTAAAAAAAATATATTAGTGATCTTCAAGTTTAAATGGTCAAACTCACCTCGCAAAATGGGTGTACATTGAGTTGTTTCAGAGTATTGACTTAGGCACTATCGTTAAACAAAACCCTGCTGGGTATGCAATGATCCATTTATCCGAATGGTTACACAAACACAGAGAACACCCAAAGTGCTTTATACAATACATATGAAAAGGTCAAGGTCGGGGACCGGTGGTCAAAATGTGTGTTTCTATTGTGTTCTGTATATAAACGTATATGAACGTGAGTGAACATGTCAAAGTTGTTGAGATGCATTTTTTTACTTTAATGAAACTTTACATTGATTGATTGCTTTCAGAAAATGGACATATTAGAGTTGAAACAATTATTACTATTAACAAATATAACTTTTGTGGTGTTGGCATTTTATGTCAAAACACAACATATTATTTTAATTGGAAATATATCGACATTCAAAAGAAGGGCTAAGATATCGACGTGTGCATCCAGCCACGCCCACCTTCCAGTTTTAAGTTCTATGTAACCACAGCACAAGTTAAAAAAGTAAGCTGCAATCAAACTGTGGTTTCCAATTTTTACTTCGACTTTAGGACTCAAAGGTGTACAACAAATTCCATTTCACCACAGCACAGGCGCAAGTGTCAGTTTGGAATATAAGTCGAAAGCCACGTGTTCACAAATATCGATTTTCTAATAAGAGCCCGCCTGTAGTTAGTAGAGGCGTTCATATACAGAACACTATTGAGAATAGGGCTAGACACTGACTTTCTGTCGTTTTCAAGTAGCATTTGCCGAATTTAGAACGATCAGTTAACAGAGTCAATAAGATATATTGCACACAAATAATTTCGCAATCTGTAATCGATTTTGGAGCGTGAATGCTAAAACTAGTACGTCGATTTGGTACACAAAAAAGATCATTTTGTCATAGTTTTGACCTGTTTGTTTTGGCAAAATCGGATTGTTTTTATACACTTTTGCAATGTTTGTGTGGTAACTGGAGTTTTGTTTGCTTCCATTATTACACACACGTGTTATGTTAGAAATGGATATTGATAAAAACTTGGCATTAAATGCCCTGCGTTCATATTCACAAATCCAGTCTTGGGCTTTAGACGCTAGAATTTAAGAATTTGAAGACCTATCATATTTTTAATGCTTTTTTCTTTATTCAAATTTACCATTGACAATTTTTATTTTTTTATTTAAAAATTAAATCCCGTATATTATCGCAATTCTTGCTGAACGCATTTGCGAAAAAAGAAGTATTCTTTCGAGCCTAAATTTTATTGAAGCCCCCGTAACCTTAGGTCCTGACTTCTGAATCACTTCGACTTGAATATGCTGTTCATAACACATGTTTACGTCGAAAAAAATAATAAATCAATTAGATAAGTTTTAGCATTTCTATATGACAATAATTATACTAGATCGTTAGGATATCTATGTTTTTAAGCTTTATAAATTAATATTACAAAGAAAAACAAAACGGAAACAATTACCACTCGCACTGTTAAAAGAATTAAGAAGAGCACGTAAATTCCATCAACATTATTTCTTATTATTTGTGGGAGGAAAAAGTTATCGAGTAAAAAAAGACACACACGGAATGATTATCTTAGCGTTACTTTGGAACCAGCGTAACAAGCGATTAATTACAATTCACGTAATGGTAATTGATATTTGATGCCAAGTGTGAAACGCAGTTGCCAAGCGACACCTGTAACAGATCAGTTGAGAAATATAACCTTATTATGGGCCATAACACACTGACACACGACTGACGGCGAATATTGTAGTTGACATTTAAAGATGTTCGTGCCTTTGCCTTATGGGCATATTATGGCATGTGGGTCTCACCTGGTGACCAAATTATATGGAAGATTGCTTGCTGGTTAATAATGTATAAAATGTGCATATGCTTTGTATTAAGTTATCCTTACACAGTAACCCATGAGAAACACATATATTATCAATGAAACACATACATAAATATTAGATTACAGCACTGTTATTACGCAGAGACTTGACATCTAAGCGTGACCTTGACGTTGACTGTACGGACATGGGCCTGACTGATTGGACATGGAACACACGGTCGGAAGGACACTCGCAAATATATGTCCTCAAAATGTTTCACTGATTAATATTTATGAATACCGCTTTTAATATAAGCGGTATTTATGAAAAACAAAACATGTTATTGGTTTAGCGTTTGTATTTATGTATTTACCTTTGTTCAATCGACATATACGTATACTACTTTGAATGTAACAATATGCATATGCGCTTTTTTACATTTTATATTCATAAAGTTATGTATGGCACACATAAATATTAACGGCATGTTCCATCAAATACATAAACTGAAAAAATTGTTAACGAGACAACACATAAAACACATTCAAAACAATAATGATATTTTGTAGTATATTTAACACCTTCATTTCAAATAACTAACAATCAACAATAATAAATTTACTTTTTATACTTGCAAATGCAGTATTGATTTAACAATCACTTTGCAGTTTATTTTTTATTACAATTATTTGAACTGAAATTATATAACATATATATGTTTTAAATCACCAATAGTTGCTAGCCATAACTTTATATTTATTTGCAGAAGATTATTGTTAGTGTTGAACATGGGTCATCATTCAATATATGGTAAGGCGTAGATTATGTATATCACATGATATATAGTACAACATAAAATGTTAATTAAACGAATATCTGAACAATAAATAACATATGTAAACTAACGATACGGCTTTAAAGACCATTTGTTAATGCAATTCTTTTTAGTTTTACACGTGCAATAAAGCGCAAATTATATGTTAGGCTTTTTTGTGGCTTAACTCAGTCAACAGTTATATACTATTTTATAACATGTTAAATACAAACTAATACAAATCAAGACTATCAACATACTCCGTAAAAATGTGAACGAACAATATCAATCTTACAGGGGAAAGCAGTATTCTCAGTTTCCTAAATCGACGCCGCTTTAACTGTAACAAATGCTATCTCCTCTAAAATTAAAATTAACCTAAATGACATGTTACAATCTGCTTTACGGTGTTAATAACATTCATTTTTTTCTTAAAATAAACAGACCAGTTTGAGGCGGGAAATTTCAAGTGTAAATTTTACGCGGAAAATCGAGTTCCTAAGTTTGCTTACAATGCGAGAAATAATTGCATGCAGACTCAGGCACAATAAATGCAACTTAATAAGCAAACAATCGATTAACATGATTGTCATAACATGATTGTCACAGTGAGGCTATGCATTGCGTCATCAATACATGCAACCTAGGTCAGTGTGAATCATTATTTTTTACCCGTTTCTTCATATGCCAAAACATAAGCCATAAATATTGCTGGGCCAAGTGTGAGGTTGAGCGCTCTATAACCGGTTTAAACCCCAGTGCTAAGCATTGACCGTTCCAAGGCGGTGACCCCAGCTTTATTCTACTGTGTGCGTATGTTGTTTCGTATTGTGCCGTACTGTACTGTTTTGGCAACTGGTTATTTGCCATAAATAAAGGACCACGAATGTGTGTGTAATAGAAATGCAATACTGCTGAGGCTTCTAGAGTTTCACTTCTTTATATTTAAGTAATTAGAAATGGTACATTCTATGTGATTATACAAAGTTAATCATATTGAAAAATAGAACAATGTTTGTGTCTTTCATGATGATTCATTATAACTACAATTTTGTCTTAAGTCAGCATCGCTAGTGATATGTGTGCAGCGTCGAACTAATAACAAAATGATGATGATGATGATTGTATTAATGTGGATTGAAACGCGCGGTTGAGGTTTCACGTTATGCTACCGTCGTCCCCCTGAGCACACAAAGGGTAAAAGGCACTTTATCGGCGATGAAGTCATATCCTCCGGACTGTGTTTACTGTTCACGTTACATCCGGTCACATCCGCGCCTGCGCGCTGCAGTTTCCGTACTGCGAGACTATTGTTAGCCAAGGAAGCGTACATCACCGGAGTCTTGCTACTGTTGTCCCTCACATTTAAATCCGCTCCGTTTGAGATTAACACATCGATAATACTGACGTCACCGCGGTGGGCGGCCAGGTGGAGCGCAGAGCATCCGCCTGGGACGCCGTCAGGAGATCCCATAGTCAAATTCACGTCGACGCCCGCCTTGAGACAATGTTTCACCATTTTGCGAGCGCCTCGCAAGACGAACGCGTGGAAAGGCGTCCAACCGTCCACTTCGTGCATGAACACGTCACAAGCGTACTTTCGGTTCTGCTTCACCAACTGCTTCCCGGCGTCATTCAGGCTGTCTTCGTCCCGGCGTAAGAGCGCCAGCAGTGTGCAAGCGTCCGAGTGCAGGTCATTCTTGGTCATCGAGACGCATTTAACCATCGGGCCAGCGGTGACGTCAGGGGATGGTCGGAGGTTAGGTATAAATCTGGAACGAGACAATACCGATTTTTCAGACATATGCAGACATTATGATAATGAACCTTCAGTCGATCACTTTACAATCCATTGAGACTCAAGTAAATCATATTGAAACAAATAAAATGTGCGCTCAGTGTTATTATCCTAAGGGATATGAAATTATAATTAATCTTCTGATTATACTCCTTTTAATAACATTTTAGTATTGCGTCGTTATCGAAACTATGGTAAAAATATGTTAACTTAATGTTTACTTCTTTTGACAGCACATTTCGAATAATAAAGTAAGTTTTTACTAATCGTCAAATGACATTGTACACAATGACGTCAAAACGACGTTATATAAAATGGCGCGAAAAATCGTAAACATACGCCAAAAATAAAATGACGTTAATAGTTATATAGTACATGTCATCATGTTATGTCAAAATTAGTGCTTAATGTATCACATATACTGAATAATGTTATATTGTATAACAAAACCATAAAACACCATATATAATTATAATTTACCTGAACTGTTGATCATTAATTAAACACGATAAACTAATTCAATGTATTAGTTAAAAGTAGTTAACCGATTTTTTTTTCCATAGTTTTGATAGAGTCGCAATGCCAAAACGTTAATAAAAGGAGTTTAATTAAAAGTATGTGTTTTTTTTCTGAACTTAATTAATATATTTTGCATATGATTTAATTGTAATTTTAATGCCAATGATTTTTTTTCTCCGATACCAAATTAGCCATGAGTATATACCGTAACAGCCGGAGTTATTTTGCATATGTCAGGGCCAAAACTCCCTTTTTGGGGAAGGAGCCTCAGCCTTTTTTAGGGGAAAAAAAGCGCGATTTTTTCTTATTTGGGGAAAATANTTTTTTTTTTTTTTTTTTTTTTAACCCCTCAAATTGGAGTTTTTGAGTTCCATTTGGGGGAAAAAAGTGGTTATTTCGGTTGGGGAAGCAGCCGATATTCGGCTACATAAAAGAAGGGTTTTTTGGCCCTGTATGTTATTACTTAAAAACATACACATACATGAAGTCATGTGTATGCATGTGCAACATTGTGTTTTCCTCTAGATTATAGCTTCTTAAGGTTTTGGATGTAAACAATTATTTAATAAAATATCGAAAGGTTGTTTTTTGCGATTGTTGCAAACTTTCAAACACGAACATGCCTGGACTATATGAGAGTAACGGACAACACATGGATATCGGAAAAAGGGGATTTAAATAAACGTTTACTAGAATAGTATTATGCACGTCTAGATTCGTCATTTATTGATCTAATACGTTTGAAAAGATAACGAGAGGCAGCGAAACACTTTTGAACTTCACGTCCCAAGCCAATACAAACAGTTTAAATGGTAGCTATTCACAGGAAACTCATGTTGATTTATTGATCAAAAGTCGGGCTTATCAAAATTTTGTGCGGGGAAGAACCATCCTCGCTGCGAAACTCTTAAATCAATAAAACGCTGCAGACTGCCACTATAAATAATTCCTAGTTGCAAAAATTCGTATACTTCAGAATAAAGAATATACTTATACTAAACACATCCCACCTAAGAGTATGAATATATACCAGCTAGCTAATGGTGTTTATGCCATAAGTTCACTGTTTTTTTCAGAATGATTTAATTGATAGTTTAAACATTCGAGTTAGAGAGAACAATAACATATTGTGAGAAAACATTACAGTTTATAAATATTCTTGATTATTGAACTTTAGTGTAAGAATTTGTTGGTGAATATGACCCTGGCATGTCGATAAGGTTAAATAGCACAAATTAAGATTCAAAGGCAGACATCGACGAATGTTTTATATGAACGTCTAAGTAAAGATCGACGCGAATAATGCAAACATAATTGATTCGTTTCAACGGTTAAACTATAACATAATAACTTATCCACATTGAGAGCCACTCTGATAAAATGAAAATCTATTGTTTTATGTCGAAGCCTGAAAATACGCCGTTTGACTTTATTTTTATTTTTTTAATTTATAGTTATTTTATTTATTTATATATATTCCCGACGGAAAAGTACGTCCTTGGTCCTTATTTCAAAGAATTGGAATGGAATTAATAATTGAATGATATATTGTTAAATACCTAACGTTAGGTCCCGGAGTGCAAAAAGGAATTATCAGTATTATGTGTAAATTATACCGATAGTGCATTACTGCCTTCAAAGAATTATTCACCATGGCATTCCATTTCTCTCGTAAATCATGTATATGTCAACAGGCAATATTTCAAAATGCATGTGTATATGGCTGTTTACGACTTGTGTAAAACGAAAACTTCCTTGATGAAAACAGTATCAACAAACCATGAAATTCAATTGGTAATAAATAAAAGTACATCAATATTTTTAATGAAACGCAGTCATTCGCTTCATTGGTGGCGATATACTTTCGCGATCAAAACACATTTTATAACACCGCAATATGACTTAGTTATCCTTTTCATATTTCTTTCTTTATTTACATTTTCACAGTCCTGAGACGATCAATTCACAATAACATATGTGATAACCGCCCAATTATGATCACATCTAAGTCCGTTTCAGAATAAAAAAACCTAAACACAAAATAGCTTCTGGAATCCTTAACTGAACAAAATTTCAGTCAAAACACATTCCATACTGAAATGGTACAGAGTGGAAAACAACTACCTTAAACACCACTGAAATGGCAATTAGTGAGCAAAGAAATTGTCTTGCGAATGCACTACCGGTATACACAATGTTATACATACGGATCACACTCTGTTGTGGTGTATCTAATATTTCATCAGTTAATATCCGCTTGGAATTAATTATTTAACATATCAGTCACTTTGTCCGAGACTTAAGTTCATCTCATACAACGCGATATCAGGAATAAGCCAACTGCGGCTAGATTATAAAGTCCAATGTGTTGCCAGTGTACTCTTGCATGACTGCAGAAAAACACATGTTTACATGGACGCTTTTCGTATTGAATAAAATATATGTATCAATATAGATATGAATAATTGATGTCGCCATACTTTCGTTGATTTAAGTCGCTACTTATTATGGCAGAAATAATATAATAATCAAACGATTGATGTTGAACTAATTTATCATCATCGTCATTGGCACGATTTGGCATATAACAAACGATAGCTAACACGACCAATAGAGAACAACAAAAACAAAATATGAAAAAAATATGATCACGCCCATTTGTTTTATTAAGTAAATGATATCTTAAATGTTGAGGTATTCTTAAACCGATATGCATATATAGTTGCAAAGATGAAACAACTTATGCCGATTTCAATAAAAAATGGATATGTGTTCTTATCATTATATAAATTAATATTTATTTGGTTTGTTGAATTCAATATCATTGATTTCGTCGACAAATTTGAGTATCTGTTTTCAAGATACCTGTTGCTGCACATATTTCGAGAGAAACAAATCACGGAAAAACAAAACTTCTAAGCAGTGAAAAAATCACAAAAATCTTAACCAGCGAGATAGTTTACAATTTAATCTTTCTTTCATTTCCTTTCTTGTTGTTTTATAAAGTTTGATAATTGTTTACAAACCTTTTAACCATTAATGTTAAACCTCCCAAATAAGTGGCATGTATTCCAAAGATAGTCCACGAACGTAGAAGCAACACAATTTTACAATACTACAGTAAACACGTTTAAAACTTCCTGTATGCATACGCTTCGGTTAAAATACACTTTACATACAACTTAGCGACATTTGGTAAGTAGTAATGACGCGTATGTCACAGTTTTTGGCCGATCTTATACACGTCAATGCATGCGTTAAGATTTAAGCGACTCAGGGTATTATTATTTTTTTCAAATCGAAATAAACGCTTTGTTAAAGACGGTGCAGATACGTAAACCTATTTAGCAGTCAATGACAATTTAATCCATATTTGATATTTATTAAACGTACACACATAACATGGGCAAGTATCAATGACACGCGTGTCCTAGTTTTCTTACCAACCATATACACCTAAGTGCATGCGTTAAGATAATGTTTAAAGCTACCGGCATTCTTATTGTGTATGTGACACCGCCGGATTAACAATACATAAGTTACTCTTATCAGATTAACAAAACCAGAGATTTTTGTTTGAAAACGGCATTATTGCTTCGTTAAAGAAAATAAAGGTCAGAAACCCATGTTTGCTTTAAGGGACAATTTAATCCACTGTTAATGTTTATATTTATTAAAGCTTGTGTTATTAATGACCGTTTAATGTTTAAAACAGTTCCATTTTCTAAATCTATTCTTGGAGAGATACTGTGTGAATCGCTTAACCGTCCATTTAAACTGTCTCATTGTTTCGAGTTACATAGCATGATATTAATTATTTTAGATATGTTCTCTATGAAGTTCATATACATGTAAGGCTGCATAATATCGGTAGTCTAGAAATAATATAATATTTTGCAACGACTATCTCTTGCAGACAGGAAACACGAGAACTTATAAATAATTCAATACCATGTTAATTATGACGATAATAGTCGAACATTTACTTCGTTACACTGGTTTATGAGCGGTTAGCTAAATATTATGTTCTGTCGTGTAGGTTAGGTATTTTCAATTATAAAACAAACGCAACAATTGACAAGAAACAAGTTATACAATACTTTAGCGATGGATTTAATTTCATTGACTCTGCAATCAGCAGCTTCATGTATGTCTGCATGTAAGCAATACACACAAACACTACTGCGCAATATTTATATTCTTATCTATCCGCTATCAATAATCAAATGCTGAGTTATCGACTTGATTCTAAGGGTTAGGTTAACAAGTAGAATGCTTCGGTATTTAACTGTGTATTAAAATATTTATATTCAATCTTTTAGCGCTTCTTAGGCATTTGTAGATGAATAACTGCACGAAATAATCGTGAATATAAACTAAATAAAGTCTAAATCCTTTTATGTTTACATAATACTTATGTATCACTACTTCGGAATAAAATAGGTCAAAGTCATTATTTACCGATTACATAGCTCTGTTAGAATAAAATTATTGCGCCTATCAAACTTTGTTTATTAAAGGTATTTATAACAAACACTTAAAACTGTGGTATATAGGAAAACCTGGTCATACAATAGTGTACACCCATTCATTGATATTTAAACGCAACAAGGTTTGCTGTTTAATAATAATAACAACAACAAAATGGGCCATTAAAAGCAAATATTTGAAGAGAAATATTAAATAAATTTTAACTTAAGTTATTTCTCGCTGCTTTTAACAAATACTTACATCAATGAGTTACGTCTACAAATGCAAGTAACCACAAATCCGAACGACAACACCATGCCCATAAGCAGGACTTTTTATTCTTTAGGATGGGCGCATTCCTATGCTTGTCAAAATCCCTTCTTTAAAAAACTAAACTGGAAAGATAAGTCCTTTCACCAAATATAAAAACGTTTAATACGTCCGTTTAAATATTTACTGAAATCGAACGTTCAAACAAATTTAATTATTTCTATTACATTAATATTTATACATAAAAGAACTGTTTATTTTGAACTGAGCGACAACGCAATCGGTGATTATATACTCATTTGAAGGTCATGTTTTATATCTTTATTGTTATCATTGGAATGTAATGGGCCAGTGACTCAAAAAAAGAAAGTATTACGATATAAATATTTGTTCAAATACTAGGATCGGGTTACATTCGACAAAACGTTAAGCACGTTTGAAACAACGTCTGACAGGCATTGGCAATTGGTCAAAAATACATTAGCTGTAACACTTCTGAATGTCATTTTCTATATCTGTCTGGCATTATCTGAGTTATAAAATAATTTTTCGATAATTGTTTAACGAATAATTTTGTATTTCTTCGGCACCAACATAATTTTAGCGGTTATCTCTAAAGTGGTTAGTCAAACCACTGCCATCACATGTAAAATAGTCACAGACCTGAAAGAATTATCCGTGAGTTACATTATCTAATAAATTGAAAGTTAGCACAGTCTTCTCAATAAAATAGCATTTGATAAATCATTTGCAGTCAGTAATTAATATATAACATCATATTGCTGAAATGTGCAAGTTAAATTTGAAGCTAATTTGCCTGTTTCAAATAATGCATTCATTCATGATTCAATATATGCCTGTTTTTAATTGTCATTTTACCAAACTGCGAACAAATCCCTTAATGAATCGTACAACAAACCTCGAAGCCTCTTTATGCTTACAGCGTTTAAACGTATAACTTACCTAAATTTAGCCCTGACTTTCGTAATCAGTGTACTAAAATTGCTTCCTTTCATGTTTAAATCCACCACGAGAATAAGGCACTGCTCACGCCACCCGTAATTTATTATCGATATAAATATCGGATCATGTGCTGTGACGTCAGACGATCGTTTTCTACTGCCCTACTCCAGTATTGCAAAATAGCCGATAAGAGGTCGATATAAAAAAAATTCTTAATGGCTCTACTGTAAATAGAAAACGATTTCCACTTACCAAAACATTGGCCTTCTATGACTTTTGCGATGCGATAGATTTTGGCCTACGTGTATTTGTTTCTTTTTTAAACAAAGCGCGTTTCTTGTAATACTAGACTGCACACATTATGACTGACATTAAGTCGGTCTTTGGAAAAACCAGACTTAATCCATGTGCATAAAGTATCGCCTGTGGGTAATTTTTAAAAGGCTACATTTGAAGACACATTTTTAACTTTAATGTTGAGTGTTTTGAAAGAGTTAATATTGCAAATGTACACACTATTAAAAAGACTTGTTTTGAGTCTGACAGTAATTTTGACAGCTCTGCATCGACCTCTCCTATACCGTGACCCAGATTTTGTGTTCATGTGTGTGTATACAGTGTACTTTTGTGTCTGTCCTAGCACATATGTGCATTCTCGTTGTTTGACAATTGGTTACTTGCTTTGCATAAAGGACCAGGACTAACAATGCTTCTATTCCGCTGATTCAGGTTTGTTTTTAACTTTGCGCATATTGTGTTATGTATTATTCAGACAGGTGTGTGGCAGACGGCCAGAGAGCGCATGCGGTGACAACAAAAAACGGGTAAGGCGGATGAGTGTAGATCGGTAGTGCTAAGACCGTAAAAAAACATTTAAAAATATTTGTATTACTTATATATATATAACTGCTCCTTTCATTAATAAGGCTTTCAGATAACGCTAGTTGAATAAGTGTACAGTAATATAAAGACTGGTAAAACATATTAACACTCATTTCTTTTGAATAAATCATACATATCATATCATATCATATCATAAATAGTTTACCAAAAAGATACATTGGTTCAATACATTACGATTCTAAAAAAAAATGCCTCTTGAGGACTCGAATTTACATCGGAATCTACAGTCTTAAAACTAGTTAAATATACTTTCGACAATTACCTTTAAGCTTTGAAGGCATTTTTTGTGTATTTTGCGTATAGCTTGTAGCAAATTCAATTTATTTTAAAGTGTAGCCTTCTTTGATAGACAAAAATGAGCAAAATTACTATTAATCGATTTTAAATTCGTCTAAAATTGAGTTGTCTAAGCTATGACACACAATGATCAAAAAAACATTCACATCTTATAATACAATACAGTTTACGTAAATCCGCGGTATACAATAATTGTTTAGAGGTCTACAACTATAAATACTTGAGCTAGCTTTCAATGTCTACGAGAAAAAAAACACTCACTTAGATTATATAACTTTTCAATAGTGAACAACATAGAAAATTAGTATAGATTAAATCGTATGCGTATTTGTTAAAATAAATGAGCAGGTACAAAGGTATCGTATTTCAATGATCAAAAGGAATTAAAAAGACGCTTACAAAGCAATGTTAGCCAACACAAGCCATGACCTATAATACATATCAGATTTATATAACATAGCTTGATCTTACGTTGGCATCAAGGTGTATTCGACGCTTGTGTTATTGAAAATATTTATTGATAAAAAATAGAATATATTAGGCTTTATATTTTTCTTTTTGTATTACTTTAATTTTCCTTGCTTTGTTTTTTAAGTTTTCGTTAAATTATATAGAAAAATGTTATTGGTTTCAGCAGTAAATTCCACCCATTAATTGTAGTGGTTAAAATAATTCTATATAATCCATAAAAAGTCAATAAGCGAATGAACTTCAATGTAACCTAATGGCGCCCAGTTGTGTGAAAATACTTTGTCTTTGCGTTTATTGTCTTCCCAATGGTGTTTAAAAATTATATTTTAATGATATTACATAGCGGATAGTTGTTTTCTTCTTTGATATAAGCTTGAAAGAAACATGCTTTTCGTGTCAGTTATAATGCGTCTTTCTAAAATATTACGACTTATGTTATACCTTCCTGCTGTCTTTATTATAAATTATAATATTCGTTTCATCTGCATAATAAACAAGCGTTCATATGAATAAAATCGTAATATATATGTCTAAATTCCGAAGAAATAAGTTTAACAGGTAACCCAAACTAACATATTTTAACGCCAATAATTTAAGCAAAAAAATACACCCACCTACGATCGCACAGGAAATACTAATTACATGATCTTTGGGGAAAAATCAAAGTTTAGTAGATACTTACTTAAATACTACCGTTATACTAGGCCATGTTGCATAGGCAATAATCCATGCATGAGTTAATCCGAATGGTTAAACAGACCCATGATAATACTCAGAGTGCGTTACACAAGGAATATGACGGAAATCTGGGGTCAAAATGTCAGTTTCTAACCATGTTCTCTTACGTGTACTATATATAAATGTCCCTACTAATAACAGGCGGGTTCCAATTAGACAATTGATGTTAGTGAACAAGAACTAATATTACAAACAGACGTCCTCTCTTTCGATGTGGTGAAATGCAATATGCTTTACATTCGATTCCTATATATTGACCTCTAAATCGTTATGTACCTGTATTCATATTTAGAACACGTTTAGTTTACGTCTCTATGTATATATTATGTTGTGGTTACACCTAATAGTATCAAGGGTTTCAATTTAAACACATATACATGTGTATATTTCGACATACATCGCCATAAAAAATACCACTCAGTAACTTTGACAAGTACACGTACCTAGGGAATAGCTCAATATATAATCGATGATAACTTTCACAATAAAAAAAGGAAATAACAGACACAATATTGCTATTGTTGATAGATAGAGCAAGCCGTAGCCACGTACATGCACTAGTTGTTGATTTGCATAATGATTTGGTAATGGGATTGGACATTGATTAATGGCTGTCAAAAAATATACTAATGATTTACTTGAAAATATTGTTACTTTTATTCAATGCAACATTGTTTTCTTGCATTTGTGGTCAAAACACACCTTATTCCACACATTATCGTTCCAGCCTCTTATGTTTGTTTTCATTTATTTTTTATCGTCAGAAATGACACAGTTATTGCACATATCGACATTTAAAAGGAAGGCACACATATCGAATCGTGTTCAAATGGTCGTTCGAAAATAATATTGTAAAGGTATTCAATATTGGATATGTGTTTGGTTTCGGGATATTATAGTAGAATACTTTTATTGGTAAAGTTTGGAAATACATATGTTTACTAGAGCTTGCGCGAGGTCAAATGTGTAGTTTTCAAATTTTACTGGGACAATTATTTCACGGTAATACCCTTAAAGCAAACACAATTTATTTTACTAAATGATGTTAATTATTCTTTTTATAAGAGTTACTTTTACGACGTTGTATACCAGTACAATGTTTGTTTCATTTATTCGTAGTAATTTGGTTAATAAATCAATATTCCGGTGCCAAGTTGGATTTCATTGATTTTTTGTGCGTTAATATAACACTTAATTTGATGGGGCGGTTACAGGGCCTACCAAGAGGCTATGACCTACTTGATTTGAGTCTTTGTGACCCGAGCAGCAACAGAACGTAACAATCACACATAATGGAAACGCCGATGTGTTTTCGTAAACAAGATGAAAAATAGCTTTATGCTCATTAACTGCAAATTTGGAAGATTTTTGGTGGACGAGTATTCTGAAAGGGATTACTCATAGATATTACGTGTTGTCTTCAATTTTTGTTTCGAAATTCCAACGTGTTGCGAATAAGGAATAAACGGTATTAACAAACGTGGGGTGTTTACGTTCTCAATAGGACGATGTGTTATGCTCCAGGCAAAATTTTGGTATTTTTTATAGGTAGAACAAGCCGTAGCAACGTGTAAATGCAACAGTTGTTAATTGGCATTATTTTATGGTAACGATATTGAACATTGAATAATGGCTGTCAGAAAATACAAATGTTTGACTTTAAAATCCTGTTATTAATATATATGTCTTTGGGTTTTGGCGTTTTAGGTCAAAACACACCTTAATATACCGTTGTGTTTTGTTCCAGCCCCTTTTGCTTTTTTCATTTATTTTCTGTTGTCAGACATGACCCAGTAAATACCCATATCGACATTTTAAAGGAGGGCACACATATCGACTCGTGTCCATCCATCTAATCTCACTAACCGGTGTTTAGTTACTCGCAACCACAACAAAATCACTCCATAGAGATGTAAACGGCAATCATTCCGAGCATAAACACAGGTGCATAACGATTAAGGGGTTAATATACGAGACTCGATGGTGTAGAATATATTGCATTTTACCAAAGCAGAAGATTAAACGTCAGTTTGTAAAATTAGCCGAAAGCTACTCGTCCATTACGATCGCTTTTCTAAGTAAAACGCATATGTCATTAATTGGGACGTTCATATATAAAACATTAAAGAGAACACGATTAGAAACTGACATTTGACCACAGCTGTCCGCCCTTGATCTTGCCATATGTCTTGTTTAAAGCACTCTGGGTCTTTATTGGGGTCTGGTTAACCATTCGGATTAATGCATCAGTGCATACTTATAAGGGCCTATTAGCACGATAGTGCCAAAGGCAAGGCTATGAATTATTTCAAAAGTGGTACTTTGGTTAAAGTAGTATTCGTTTAAATAAAGTTATACGATATAATATATAACGGTCATTGATCCCCCATTTATTGTTCGATTGTTCCATTAATTAATCCATTTCGAGCATTCAAGCTTTTAGCAATAATATACCGATCTGCAATTCAAACATGAAAGGGTGACATATATCCATTGGCATTCATAGATAAGCTAATGGAACAATGCGATACCTTACCGTCAGCCTATTATTCCTTTGATCGCAAAGTATCGAATGCTTGTGATTTCTCGATAGTGCCTGTACGATAAGTAGGGCGACACGTGGTTGTTATTAGTGTTTAAACATGCGATCATAGGTGGGTGTGATTTTTTTTGTTCCCATAATTGGCGTTAAATTATGTTAGTTTCGGGTGACTTGTCAAACGAATAGGTTAAGTAGGTGCATATTATGTCGTGTCAAACGTTGCAAAATGAATTGGATCTATATTTATGTAGCGAAGTTGTACATTTATGTTTAATAAAGTCATATTTATGTATGCTTAAATCCAAGTAATGTTAAAAAATATCCATACTTATATGGTAAAATATTCACATTGTATATTTACGCATGTGCATTCTATAAAAATATGTGCATGTTAAATAGATACTATATGTACTTTATTTTATTTTTTATAACATTTCGTATTGATGTTCTATTTTTCTATTTATATGTGGGAAACAATGCCATATATGTATTCAATCATTAAATCGTGGAACCATTATACAAATAGATTGTGATATCACTGCGTTATTAAGTCAGAAAGACCGTTGTTGATTATTGGATGGCTGACAAAGACGACAGAGAACGATGGAGCGTTATAGTAATTCTTGTTTCTGCCTTCCGACATCTGAATTTATTTAAAGCGCGAAAACACGATACGGAAATCACGACACAACGATGCAAACAAACGATGCGCTATTACGAAATTGATATCGTAATCTCGCACTTTCATGTTCTGTAATGCCCTCGCAGCGTATTTTCACTTTCTTGTCACGTGTATATGCATTGGTCGAAAAGACGATGCGAGATTGTGAAATTAATATTGTGATAGCTCATCGCATTTGAGGACCGGATCCACACATGACTGTCATAGATGGGTCACGTGTAGGTTGATTACAGTGGGGTTTGAATAAACGTTTAACTTAGCCGTTCATACAATCAAGCGATCGATCGGTCATTTAGCGTTTAAATTACCAATCATATTCAAATGTATACGTGGTATATTGGTAGAGCGTGAGCTTTAGCTTCTAAAGGTTTTGGGTTTGAACCCCATACTTTTTATTTTATCTTTCTTCTGGTCATAATTATAAAAAAACTATTCGAAATATTATAGGTTTGATAGTATATTTATGTATTTTGTTTTTCAAAATTACAAACATCTGTGAACAAATCCCTTAAAGCAATACTGTTTGCTGAAGAAATAAGCTGTTATGCAATCCTATTTTCAAATGTGCTACTTTTAATGTTGGTAACATGATTTTGTTATAATAAGTTTACCAGGAAGATTAATAGTAGGCTACAATGCATTATACAATTATACCTGAAATCTCGTCGCCGCTAGCCATTTTGTGCTTTAGTTTGCCTTGAAGCAGTGTTAGTCTTGATTTAGTTGTATCAACCGTGTAAAAACAAATGGTTGGAGGGACCATATCACAACCACCTCCATTGTAGGTATATTCCCTTGTGCCGTATCACAATAATAGTGTAAGCCTTTGATTCATTACTTTGCGTTTCAAACGATACATGATATAAATAATCTTTTAGTATCACATTGAAGTGCCGAATGGGCAAATCAAGCATGCTGTGGCGCTATGTTGTTCACAAGGCGGTGTTATCACTGAGTGCTCAGGATCAACTTGCCAACTGACCCGACTGTCCCGCTTAATTGTGCTTAGAGCAATAGGTTTCGATTTATCAATTAAGCATTAAATGATTGTCAATTTATCAGCTATTGTTCCATTGTTCCATTAATTGTTCCATTTCGAGCCTTCGAGCTTTTAGTAATAAAATATCTTCGATTCAAATTTGAAAGAGTGGCAGATATATATTACCATTCGTAGATAAGGTAATGGGGCAATGTGACACATTACCGTCAGCATATTATTCATTTGACTGCAAAGTATCGTATGTTTGTGAGCACGCAATTGTGCCTGCACGGAATGTAGGACAAACTTATTTTTAATTAGTATTAACACATGCGATCGTAGGTGGGCGTGATTTTTTGTTCCCATTATTGGATGAAAAATAATTTAGTTTCTGGTGACTTGTCAAAAGAATTGTTTAAGTAGGTACATTTAATGTCGTGCCAAACGTTTCAAAATGAAATGTTTCTATATTTATTTAGTATCGTGGCGTATTTATGTATACTGAAGTCGTTTTACGTATGCTTAAATCCTTTTTATGTTGTAACATAAACATATTTATATTGTGAAAATAAATATTTACATTGTATATTTACGTATGTGTATTCTTTATATATATGTGTATTTTAAAACAAACGACAATACATGTACTATTCATTATGTGTTTTAAAACTTTGTATTTATGTTCTCTATTTCGTTTTATATTTGGTAAAACGATGTCATATATATTCAATAATTGTATCATGTGACCATTTTATAAATATATGGTGATGTTACTGGGCTATTCAGTCAGAAAGACAGATATTGAATGAAAATCATTATAAGGAAATCACGACGCAAGGTTGCCAGATTACGATGCCAGCCTCAATAAAAACGCATACAGTCCTCCGCTTCTTCTTCAAATATGCCGATAACTAAATAGGATTTGAGCCAAAAGGTTGGCTGAAGAAAAAAGTGAAGAACATCGCAGTTATATACTCCTATCATCGAATATGCTATATTTATACTAATAACAGGATTTTTTAATAATGAGTTTACCACAAAAGCAATCTTCTAATGCTTTCCAGATTTGTAAGATTAACATAATGATACAATGTATTATAAAAGTATACGTATAAGCTCGTCGCAGCAAGCCCTTTTGTGCTTTTGTTTGCTTTGAAGTAGTGTTCAACTTGATTTAGTTGTATCAACCGTGTAAAAACAGATGAAAGGAGAGAACACCTCATCTAACCATAGGCATTTCAATTGCCAGGTCTATCCCCCTGTGCCATAGCTCAAATATGGTGAAAGGCCTTGATCATTACTTTGATTCACAAACGGTAAATGATATACATACTCTTCTAGTATCACATTTAAGTGCCGAGTGGACAAATCAAGCAAGCGTCGGCTTTACGGTGTTTGCAAGGCGCTGTAGAGAATGAGAAAAATTAACTATGCCTGATCGAGTGATACAACTTGATAATTATGAGCTAAGTAGCATGTTCCATTGAGTATTCAGGCATAGTAATGTTTAGTCTTAATTTGCTAACCGAAAGTCAGCAGAAACTTAAATATCATGCATACAATACAAAACACAATGCCATCAACAAGTCAAGTTTATTTTTCTTTGTATTGTATGTCCTAGAAAGAAATGTGATCATAATGCATTCTTTCCATTTGAAAATTCATATCGTATCATTTATCATAAAGTCGTATTGACAAGTGTTTGTTATGTGGATAAAACGAATACTGTAATCTGTTTAATAAAAACAGCAGGAAGGATTGACATGTTCAGAAATATTTAAAAAAAAATTGATGCATGGTAAATGACATGGAAAGCAATACCGAATTTTATAATGGACATTATATAGAAGGGAGAAAACACAGATAAGTTCAGCTTTGGATATGGTCTACGTATACCCTCCCTTAGAACTATCTTTAAAGGAGTGAAGCAGATTGTTTTCATGTTACCTGACCAAAAACTATTATAAGTCATTTGTTATTATACTTTTCATTTCCTAAGTAGTTAACTTTTTAGCACTTTTTATGTAGTATATGGGCATGGAAAAAGGCAGGCTGGCTTTGAACTTATAAATACAAAAGTTACTTGTTTAATGTGCCCTAACATTATTTAGTTTTGATTCGCGTACAACAAAAGATAAATAGCGCAAAAAAGGAGAACACGAAATTTTTCATACGCTGTTATTCAGTTTTGCGAAAATCTAAAACTAACAACAAATAAGGCACATTTTTAAACATTAAGACAATATTTGAATGTAAAGAAGTAAACATGTTATACATTAAAATTGTTTCAATATTACTTGAACGAATATTCATAGTCTTTGTACTTACTGTTATCATGAGAATCAATGAACAGTAGATATATTATGCTGTTTCGTCTCGTGTGAACATTGGCATTCAGCATTTAATATTGTATTGATAACCAGTTTTGAAGTTATGGGCTCGTTTGACACAGAAAGTGTTATGCAATGTTTCTTCGTATACTCTGTGGAGTTGTTTCCCTTAGAATTAGTCACTGACTTTGCACTCAGAAGCACTATATTTCACTGTCATTACATTTGGTTAATGCGTAATCGTTTCGGCATAAGTATAACAAGTTAGAAAAACTATTGCAAGTCTGAATACACTGGTACTTAAATGTTTTCTAAAAACTGTTGTTATTACATTGTACCGAAAAAACATATTTCTTGATTAAAAAAGTGTATGCGAAGGTAAAATGTCATCTAGAGTTATATTAATATGAATATATTGTTATATCTCTCTAAGTGATACTAAATGCTTCCAACGTCAACAATTACCCGGGAGATAATTACATAAACATTAAATAAATGATATTCCATTATAGTGCAATTACAATGGATTCATCATTCGGATTTCCCGTACTATCCAACTGCGTTATTGCAAATACCGTTAGAGCTTTTAAATCTAACGAGGGAATTGCTGTTGCATAACCCTTTCTTAACAATCTAACAACAATGCCAAATAATTATTATTTCCCTGGCTTCATATGCAAACAATTTGTCTGCTAAATAAAACATGGTGCACTATTTATATGTCCGACCAAGATAGTTTGGCAAGTTGTTTGATTTGAATGCATAACAAACCATTGTGTGAGTAATAATGTTGTACAGTTTTGTTTCACATAACAAATATACATGCACAATCATACAAAGAAAACGGAAGTGAGCATCTTTCATAGCTCTTTTTTTCAGCGAAGCTGAATAGGCTCACTTTTTACCTTGACTTATTGCGATAAATTATACAAGGGGCAATTGAACGCCAACGAATAGGGTAAATGTGTGTATTACTTGAAACCTAGCACACCTATTTTACGTATTCCATAAGTAACTGCGTAATCCAGTAATAACTGCGTATTCCAGTAATAACTGCTTATTCCAGTAATAACTGCGTATTCCAGTAAAAACTGCGTATTCCAGTCATAACTGCATACTTTTACAAACTACCAAATTTGATTTTTAAGTAATACAAAAAAGTAAAAAGCATGATTACAACACACATAGAAATGAACATAATAACGGACAATTTTCAAAATGTCATGTTATGAACAGAATGTAATGTGAAAGATATTTATTTTTTGTTTTACAGCGGAAGATACTGAAGCATACTTGATATGACAACTGCACATACAATAATGGCAACCTAAATCAATCGACAATAATGTTAATATATTGAACACATTCTAAAACAAGCATGCAGTAAAGTATAAATAACACATACCATAGCAAACCTCGAGCATACTATACAAAACCTCACGCATACACTTACAGACATCAGGCATACTATGACAAATATCAGGCATACTATGACAAATATCAAACATACTATGACAAACATCAAACATACTATGACAAATATCAAACATACTATGACAAATATCAAACATACTATGACAAATATCAAACATACTATTACAAACAAAAAGCATACTTTAACAAATATAAAGTACATTATTACAAACATCAGGCATACCATTATAATCATCAGGTATATTTTTTTTTTACAAAAATCAGTTATGCTATAACTAACATTAGGCATAGAATTACAAAACATCTGGGATACTCTAACAAACATCAGGCAAACTATTTAGAGAACTCTCCATCGGATTAAAAAAATATACAATATCATAATTACCACATAAAATAGGGTTATACGCACATAACACAATGTTAATAGAATATACTGTTACATAAACATGCACATAGTATACTGTTACAACCACCCATCATAATAATATTCAAATATAAATATACAATGTTAATCGTAATAAAATAGTACTAAACATGTAAATGTCACAACGTGTGTTATAATCGTCTTCCGAAAAGTCCAAGTCCTTTATTGCAACGTGTGTGCGATGAAAATCAGTCATGTAGTGAGCTAGTTACGTATGAATTATTATATATGTGTATTTCAATAAAAGTAGTGCGTGGTTCTTCCAACGTCAACAGCCTCACAGGATATAATTACAAAACCACTTAATGTAAAATACAGTAATTAATCCCACAGCAGTATAAGCATTCCATTAAGATGATATTGTAATAGATTCATCATACCTATTAAGCAATTGCATTATTTTCCAAATACCACCAGATCTTTAAGGTCTAGTGTGGGAATAATCCTGGATAAATATGCAATTAAATTAAATGCTAAATAAACCGAGAAGAAGTTTATTATTATTTATTTATCCTATAACATAATGATTTTACAGAAAGAAACTATAGGTGTCAGATACACTTAGACAGACAGGTACAATTTATTCGAAACCCTGTTGTACATTCTTTTGACGGACATTTTCAAATTTAAGAACAACTCATTGACAATGTTGATACATTTTAACAAGTTATATCGTCTTCAAGTCTTAACTTCCTTTGACCTTTAACCGATAATGAAAGGCCAAAACGTAGTCCGATATGAACATGCAGGTGCAGGATGAAGGCTAGTAGGCAAGAAAAGTACAAGTTTATCCGACACCTATAGTTTCCTTCTATACAATCATTTAGCTGTGGGATAAATCAGATACTATTTCCAGATCTTGGAGGATTTTAATTATGTTTGCAGGGTTACCGCAAGATAGATAGCCGCTGGGAAGAATTTCGCTACTTGTTGTGCAGTTGAAAGCGTGATAATTGGAAACGAGAAATATGAGACATCACGTGACGTCAAGGGAACGTCCATGCGATCGGCAATTTTGGAGGACGTGGTGTGATAACATAATATGGTGTAAAACAGTAGTATCACCCGATCTTTTTGTGTTTAAAGTCATTACATATCACTCACATTTCAGACTAAATTCTGCAACTGTTATTTTACAGAGACGCATATCGACTATGTAGTGATTGTAACACACTAAAACCGAACTTTAATGTTATAAAACATGTCCGCAGGCGATATTGAACAAAAAACCTATCGCGTTGTATTCATTATGAAATCGCATCTATCTGCAATGCCGTTTCAAAACGAGCAGTTAAGAGATATTACTCGATGTCTGGCATGCACGACATGTGTGTCAATCATGTTAAACGTGTGTGTATTTAAATATATCAATAAATATAATGTACACAATTTATTACCCGATGCATATTAGGACCTGCCCAAATATAATGTTCTGACAGCTGACTACCGCACAATACTTAACACATGAAACATATTGACGTATCGTACACGCTGTTGTTTAAATTAGGACTTTTATTTTCATTTGATAATATTAAAGTGAAAAACAGAACAAGAGGGGCTTTAGCTGTAATGACCAAAATTAGAGATTTTTGCACTGAGTTAAAATATATTATGCAAAAAAGACTAACGACATCGGTGCAAGTAGGGGGACATACATAGTTTACGAATATATTTTGCTCTTTTTCGTAATGTAATCATGATTCGGCCTGTGGGTTATTCCGCGCAAATTAAGATAGAACAGTTAAATATAACACGGACCATTACCCCATCAAGACCATTTTAAATGAAGCCGTAGTGTACATTAAATAACAGTACATTGCTGGCTTCCAGATAAATGATATTCTAAATTTTCAACAAGGCGGTGACCATAGTAAAATATGTGACTAATGGGAGTTTCCTCAATGTTTATATTGATGTAGAATGTTAACAATTCGTAATGCAAATTTCGTTAAAAAAACGTGGACAAACCACAGCGCCGTTGGTTAATTCATCCATAATGTTGTTATAAATTTGCATGTTGCCTTATATTACCTTTGATTGATTTGTTCACAGTACATTGAGTACAAATCTCATTAATTATTAGTTAAATGTTTTTTTCTTCTATTATTAAATACCATGTCGTGTTAATCGATATATAAATACATTGGTATTTTTTAAGCATTCTATTAGTTAATTTCACGTCATATAATGATTAACTTAATTATAGATAACATTGATCTCCGGTACGTGTTTAGGTATTTGTATTTGTCCGCCATGTTGGGTATTTAAGTCATTAATTGCGAAGTGCGTCGCAAAAACTGGTATAAATAGTGCCGAACTGTCGTTTGGACCTCTGTTGTCTTTTGGTCGCTCACGGAGACGGTTGGGAACCAACGCATGGATAACCAGGTTATGCACTGTAACAAACATGAAAATGAATATAAGTTACGAAAACGAGATGACTCAATATTGTTTGGAATAACTATTGTTGAAATGTATATGAATTTTGTTTGGTATTTTGTGCGCAAGCCTTAGTGTTGATGACAAACTCTGACGTTCAGCAGATGTCGGCATTGCAATCTGAAAAAAAGTTACAAAGATACCTTTAGAAAAGCAAAATAACAATTAAAAACAAAGAAACGTCATTAATTAACGAATCTGTATTATAAGGTTGATTCAATGATGATGTTTGCTTATATGTCGGTTAGATGTCCATATTAAACGATTTCTGCAAAATTATATTTAGATATATGTGGACTGGAGCTTATTTTTGAGTATGTTTTGTATATTCAACTCAACTACTTGCATGATACAATTGAAAATGTTGTCAAATCTTAAACAAGCTCCAGATATAAAAGTTGTTTCTTTCTTTCTTTTTTTTTATTTATAGATCAGACCGATGAATGTTCTTCCTGTTGATATGGCAACAACTTGTGTTATATTGGACTCAATTTATGTTGCTTAATGGAAAACGAGATTAACCGATGTTCAGCATTACAATGCACTGATTGATCTAGGACGTGTTCCTCTATTTAGCTATGAGTTCGCCAGATACACATCTTAATTTGGGAAAGTTTCTTTATTGGGACTGTCTGTATTTGTTGTTCCAAAGCAAATGTTGTGGTGCAATTAAATGGAAAGACGAACGCTGACAACATAACTTTCTTGGTGTATATTTTGCTTTGTGTTTCAAGGAACAAGGAATCTGAAAGCCAAATACCTACCTTGTGTAAAGTCGTAGAGTTGAACATATGGACGACACAAACCAAATATCAAGGGCTCAACTCCTAATGTAATTATGTGTATGAATAAATAATCGAAATAAGATATCCTTAAAATCAATCAACTATTTGCATATGACCAAGCATTAAGCATAATTGTGTACATTTGTGTAAGTAAAACACGTTGCACCTGGGATTGTTTCCTTTATTACCTTTCACCCCGGGCGACCTATAAATTGAGTGACGGAACATTGTGACTGATGAAAAAGCGCAGACTTCTACAGACGTATTGCGATCTTAAATTGTCCAGGGCTCGTATTCACATAGCGCCGAAGGGCAGACCCAAGGAAATTCCTGATATGCTTAAAAATCCTTTACATTCTGTATGTGTTTTTGTTATGTATTTATTGCAATATGTATATATTTTAACAAGTAAATAGTACTACGGTGATTATCATTTTAACCTTTTATACTCATACTCTTACAAAACATCATATTTCTTACCAAAAAAAGAGATTGTTTTCATTATGTACATGTGTCATCTTAGGTTAAAAATTCTCTTAGGAGTTTTGTGAATATCGACCCGGTGCAAGGTACCGAGTACACTGCTCGTCGATTATAAAATATATATGCAATAATAACGGGATTTTAGGCTTATTTTTGTATCGTGGGTTTGAAATCCAATTTTATCAAAGCGCAAGATTAACGTTTTTTTTCACAGAACCTCAGCCACTTTTAAATGCAAAGCTGACGCTGAACACGGATCGTCAATTAACCATGGGCGTTCCGCCCTTGAATGTATGAAAATGTGTACACTTGCAAGCACACGATAGAAAGATAATTACAGATACACACACTTGGATTTTTTCAACAATTATACATAAAATACGATTGCTTAAACCTTATACATTTAATCAAAAGCTTTAAGCTTTATATATTCTGCGTTATGTTCCATTTACTATTTAGGTACTTGTAATTAAACATAGTGAACAATATGCATGATACGTTTAAGCATTATAAATCACCATTAAACAAGAAAAATAATTTTTACTGCGTTATGTCCGCTTTGCTGTATAACAATGGTGCCAAGATTATTTATACACTGTATCGGGTACGAATAAGTCATTTCCGCATTTTACAACAGTGCACAAGATGTTTGTTTGCTCCATTAGAATAGGGTTTTGCTGGACGCGATTTAGATCAGGTTGAGTTTAAAATCAGATCAGCATTGATACGCCACTGTATTAACATTGTACTATTCATCACTGATCTGACTATACATATTTAGAAATATGTTAAGGTAACTATACTATTCTGATATTGCTCCTTTTACAATTGGATATACACAATTATTTTATTAACAATATATAATATTAAACCATTTTACGTCAAATATTATTAAAAGTATCAACACAATTGTATATGCAGTTAAATTAGTACGATACCTAGAACACTAGCTTTGTAATCGTCGACTTTGAGGTTGGATCTAGTTAGACAATTGTTAATAAAAGTATTAAATATATATTTGATATGTTTTCATTTCAGCAAGCCTTAGAAATCTGCACTTATGCTGTTCAGATTTGTATAGAACGTTTTTGCGTAGTTCAATATTAAATACATTGAAATGTATTCTTTTTTACGGATCGATTTGGATTTAGGTCAATTTCTTTTTATATTAATTTGTTTTCGTGAAATACTCTTTGTAAAGTTTGAGGCTCGATCAGTTTATAACCAATTTGATATCGACCGTTCCAAGGCACTAACACATTTTTTTTCTATAACGATCGGACAAATTAAATTGTGTCTAAGTGCTTATAAGGTCCTCATAAAAGTGTCGGGCATTGTCCTATCTAGAACGACCATTAAGCAAGTTCATGAAAGGCTGTAAGCATAACCGAATTTCTGGAGGCGGAGTAAATGGCAAAGCAAGATTCAAGATACAGAAAGGAAGGTTGTTAACATTTGTATGATCAGGTTGGGCTATTTCCATCGTTTTACATAACGCAATTTTGAAGGCAATATCAATACATACAGCTAAAATAACGCGAGTTTCCTCAATTTTGATAATGCAATTTGCGTTAAGAAATTTATAGGAATACAAAAACGTCAGATGTTTACATTCGGAAATAAAATGTTAAATATCAAATCAATTTAGCGGATTGCTGTTTCGAATATATCTAAGATATCAGCAATAACAAATACACGCCACATCAGACGGTTTTATTTCCAGAGAACTATCAATCCTTTGAAAATAAAGACAATTACTAGGAAACATTTAAGTCGAATGCGTTTTCTATGAAATATCCGTATTGACTACAAACAACAAACGAACAACTCAAAAACGACAGTTTACAAATTATTCTGAAATTCAATCTACTGAACATTCTTTTAAGGTTATTTTGCAAATAAATATATAACATTTTCTATGACATTCACAAATTGTCAGCACACTCGTTTTGTCACTGAAAACAAAAGCCCGTAAAGTACATGTACAGACATTCATTTGGGATATATTAACAAAATAGTAAAAACGTATTAAATGATGGTACTTTTTACATTGCTGTCTGGTTTTCGAAACGTAATATTAATCATATCAAAACAGTTTAAGGTGAATGGAGCTTGATGTACATGATTGCCTTTGCAATTAAATATCTTTAAACCTAACATACATGTACATTTAACTGGAAAATACAGTAATAAAATAGTATTGTATTTGAAAAAGTTAACCAATGTTACATTAAATCATGCATTTATTATCCATTTTCATGATAATAATTATTAGTCTGTCAAAGAAGTGTTAGCAAGACTGTACACCTTAGGTCAATGACAGTCACAAGTAATACATCGGCTATTTGCATTTCGTAATGCATTGTAAATAATACGCAGATAATTCAGCAAGAATGGAATTAAATGAGCTTATGAACTCAGATTTGTTGCCGTAAAGTATAACGCATTTTTTTGATCCTGAATAATTCGCCTCAATAGTTAAATAACTCATTATAAACGACCACCGGAAACCGAAATTTCGCAAACTTAAGTACCCTTTATCTTGAGGATTTGCCTCTTTGAGATAAAGTATGCGATAGAAGTCTTATTTTTAATTAAAAATTGGTTATTTTTGCATAACAAATACGTTTTTTTCTCACTATGATATTTATGAGCAAAGTTGGTCTTCCCGTGAGAATTTTCAAAAACATTTTTTTTTTATAATTAATTTTTGTCCAAGGGAAGTTTTTTACTCCGTTAATTAGCAGATTTACATTTTTAAAAGAGTGTTTTTTTTTGCGTATACAAGTATTTAAACGTTTTCAAGGACTGTATTATCGTTTCATGCCGAAACAACATATATTATTGAGGAATAAAATAATCCCATTTCGAGAGTTTTATTCATGAAACTTCCAGAAACATTATATTTCATCAAGTAATGAACAATTTACGCGATTTTAATGGGTTTAATCGTGTTTGATTTTTTTATTTTTTTTAATCCTATGGGATTTTTTTTTCCTATTTGATTCGTTTCACAATTACTTAATTTGAATACAAATGTCTAAATGCGAAACAAAACATAATAATAAAACATAAAAAATAAATAAAATAATAATACTTATAATTATACGTATAAGTATAATTTATAATAATAATACAAGTTATAATAATAATAATTAAAATAGTTAAATAATAATAATAATAATATTAATAAAAAAAATAAATAAAAAAAAATGAAATGCTACTTTAGTGACTTATAGATGCAAGGATGGTTTGCATCCACAAACGGAATTTTTTGTTTGTAAATGTCGATATACTGAAACAATTATTCCTTGTTGGTTAACTATAATTTATGATTATTTTATTGAAATGTTATTATGTTGTTTTCATTTATTATAAAGTATTGTTCCTCGTACTTCTGAAATAAACCTCTTTAAATTCGCTTATTAAATAAATGTAGAATTTCAGGTTAACCAAACAGCTGCTGCTTGGTTACAATCAAAAACTACAGAGACATTTATAATTCCTGACCCTACGTTTTGCATCGACGACATTGGCTAGTATTGAAGGGTTGATCTTGATCTTGATCAGTTCTATTCAATATTTAGATTCCCGCATTCTCATTGCAAACTGCGTTTTAGTAAAATATACCCTAAGTGTGGCTCGAACAATTACCCATACAAATTCATATTACAAGGAATATGACGAATACAATATTTAAGGTACATGAACACACCGAGATCAGAATATATANATATTATTAAAAAAATAATAAAACATAGAAATATCTATGAACGTTCATACAAACTATGAATGTAACATCCATTAAAACAATACTGCATAAACAATTATATATTTTTTAGGAATTATGATACCCTATAGCCGTAGGTTTGCAACTTAACGGCTTTCTGCCTTTTCTAGGCGAATATGTGGCCATTAATATATCCATGACACACGTTTACCAGGTTAAAGCAAATATGTTTATGTCATCATGCCGACGAAAAGATCCTTGATAGAACTGCTACCATCCTGCAGCATTCGTAGTTCCACCTCTCTCAATATCTCATCAATTCGTCTGTTTATTTCCGTTAAGACGAAGTCCGAATGACTCACCCTGTTCTGTTTTTGACATTGCAACCATCTGCTGACCCACTCTAGCTGTAGCATCTCCATCTCCATCCGTTTTTGGCTGAACCACATCATCGGCTCTGGGGACGCGACAATAGCCTTTCGTATCTTCTCCAATCTAAGAACTACCATAGGTCCTTCCTCTACCATTTTCGTGATATCTGCTACCCATTTCCTCTGCTGCGCAACCGTCAAACCACAGGATGCCATTAAATTTCTCTCCGGAATCATGTAATAGCTTAGCTTTTTTTTCTCAATAGCAGTCCTAAGTTCTCTCAGTCCGTCAAACAGCCAGTGCAATAGGCTGTGTGCATTAAACGTTGTATGTGGGGTGTTTTCAGCTTGCCAAAATATAATGTTTTTTAACACGTACGATGTTATTTCTTTATTATTTGGTTTAAGTATTTCTTTAAGGATCATTTTAAGCATAACGTACACTTTCGCTTGTGTGTCAGTTAGGCTGTTCACAAGCTCTGCCTCACCGGTATTAAAGCATATCCTCCATTCCATATGATTATGCTCACTTTCCTTAAATCCTACCGGTGTTACATAGGCTCCTAATGATACGACTTTATTAACTATGAATGGTGGCGGCCAATGACGGGGTCTGGCTGCCCATCTTTGTAGTATGTTTGGGCAGTGACAGCGTTGTCCGACAACGAAATCCGTATGAGCAATTTGATTATAGGTGGCTGGTATTGACGGCCCTGCGCGTTCATGACGCACCCTTCCGGATGAATGTGTCACACATGCCGAAAATTCATCTACCAATAAACAACTACTTAATATAATGTCTCCATATCCATTATCACACAGAGCATTGTTTATAACATTTAACATATTATGTCTTTTTCTCTCTTGTAACAGTATGCAGTGTCCAGGATAAACACGTGTATCCATCCTAAACAGATTTATGTCATCTGGAATAGTGATGCCAGCTTCCACGCAGAGAACTCCGTTCACAACTAATAAAATGTCCTTATCACTTTCAAACAAGCAGGTCAGTCCCTCTCCCTTGCTGCCAGCAGTGATGTAAGTTACATCACTTTGCAGTGAATTGACCTGCCTATCATGCTCATTGTACTTGTCAACGCGCCATCGTCTGATCTCCTCGCCGTATCCCAGCCTTTTCATTATAGAGCAGATTTCTAAGGACAGACTTTCGATATGACTCTGAAATAAACCCGATCATTAAGTCAGTTAAGATTCGTAATTTTACTTCATTTAAACTTAAAGAACATGAACAACTCCACATGTCTGATATTGATTTATATATGTATTTATAAATGGAGTTAAATGACTTTCGATATACAA
The DNA here is from genome assembly GCA_007657795.1 of Dreissena rostriformis. Taxonomy (NCBI): domain Eukaryota; kingdom Metazoa; phylum Mollusca; class Bivalvia; order Myida; family Dreissenidae; genus Dreissena; species Dreissena rostriformis. The sequence continues at coordinate 60,208 of VMBQ01000944.1, read as the reverse complement.
TTTTATTGTATGTTGTAATATTTAAGAATACCATGAATATTACGAGTACAGGTAAATACAACATGTTAGTTAGAAGTGCCGATAGACAGACATACCCAAAATGTCATTATAATTGATACTAACAATGTATACATGTTACATTTTATACTATACAGGTTATATACAATTTCTTTGGAATTAAAGCGTAATTGTGTTAATTATTATAATTAAGAGATGAGTGTTTACAATTAAGTTTCGCTCTAATATTGAGTCATATTGGATTTATGATGATAACACATTAATATGACGCTATTCATGTAAAAATACAATTGTTAAACGAGACCAGCCAATCAAATTACTGGTAATGATTACCACTCGCGCATGTTTTCAATTCTGAAGTTAAACATTCTGATATTCTTTTTTTCTTTTTGTCCATAATTTTTGACTGGTAAAATAAAGCGTCTTATACCCCGAAATTTACGGTATTTATTATGAACGAAAATAATCTATTTGTTTCATTTACAAAGTCATTGAAAAGCAAGCATGTTTGTACATTTCTGTAAGGTACTTGGAGTGTCGACAAAAACCAAATTCTTGAATAATAGCTTTATCGACCTGTACCCAAAGTAACATATTTCTAAAAAATATGATATATGTTATTACACAAGTGACTCGATATTTACTTTTGGGATGAAACTAAAAGTCGCCATACAATCAGTCGCTCTCCCCCAGGTAATACTTGGATCTTATATTTCATAGAACTGTTTCTAAAATAATGGGCTATTTCCCGTAAAAAAGCAAAATACTGGATAGGAATTATAAACGACACATAATGTAATCCGTTTCCGTATTCAACGGCCCTTAATGGGGACTACTCTCGTAAATATCCGTAATGAACCGAGCACCATTGGAGGAAAAAACGTTATATTCGTATATATATACGTTATTCAAAGTTTGTATGCGCATCCTTTCACAAAATGTGATGTATTCTTCTTTCGTTTTGATTTAAAGTATATTAATTAAGCTATTCATATACAACATGTAAGCAATATAATACAATAAAAACAAACAAGCTACTGTGGACAAAATATTCATATCATAAAGACTGCAAAGTGTATCTTTCAGTGTAATTGTCCCGATTTTAAATATGATCGTTGTTTTCTAGACTTGTTTCCATAAGTTTTTATCGTAAAGAGGTAATTAATAACAGGAATAGTACAATGCTGTTGTGTTTCGGTGTGTTGTCTCTTACTCGTTGACAACACAAACATGTGTTATTTACTATATTGGCAACATTAAAACATGTGTATTCCACGAAGTTTACTTTTATGGATTTATACTGATCATACTATTTTGTGGTGGAGAAAATGGCGGCGATTATGCGGTACTAAGGTGTATATCGCAAAACTAAACCTAACTCGTATGTCACCAGCGCCTGTATTTCATACAAACATTGTCTGCTGACTTGCCTGAGAGTGACGACTGCACAGGCTACTGTGTATGAGATTTGTGTCAGACTTTGACACTGTTTTCCCGATGCTTCCTTCCGCCATTTTCTGAAGTTAAATAGGCAATAAATAGGTACTATGAAAGGGATCATATTTTATTTTATTTGAATGTCTATTTTTTATAGGAGTCTAAGCTAAGACCTCAGTCACATAAAATATCACCAACATTTTTGAGACAAAATAACATTTATTGTGTCGAAAAAACATATTAAAACGAAGTCTATATACATAAGTGTACTAAAATATAAGTCTCTTATCCCCAAGGGTCAGCAATGGCCAATGTACTTATGGAAAACTAAAATAGAACGATATTTCTACATTTAATTCGTGTATAGTCAAGACAAAAGTCCTGGCACTTTGAATTTATCTGTTGGTAGGCATATTGTAGTTTGAATTAGACTAATCAAAACTTATTTAAAGGCAAAGATTGTATTCCCTATGCAGTGTGATTTGATTCGACTATTTAAAATAAACGAAGATTTGAACATGAATTCATATGTTTATGAACAACAATAAACCGTTCGATTAAGCCCTATAAAGAATATGAAGTTAATGCAAAAGATAACGTATCCCATATAATCAATAGTACCGTTTTACTGATCACAAGCAAAGTTTAAGTTTAAAGTAGAGGTAGATTCTAACAATGTGAACAAGTCTTGCACTTTTGATTTCAACATATATTCGAATAGAGTTGGTGATTTAAAATGGTGATGTGTTAACAAATTTCGTTTGAAAAGAGCACTTAAGTACAGCGTGCATGACATAACATTTGCAGCTTACACGTAGAATTCCGGCATATCGTTTTCGTATACATGTTCGTTCATTTTTGCGGATAAAAAGACATGTGCATCGCACGCGTTTGACAGTGGTTCATTACAAAGGTACATTTTCCCGGTTGCTGTACGCTGTATTTTGGTGCAATTGTAAGCATCGCGCGGCGTCTTTGTTCACATAAATGACCACGATTATTGTGCGTGGTCGCGTGTCTTCCGTGTCGAGACATTTGCCGCACGAGAATTCCATGACCAAACTACAATAGACTTATCCCGGAAAAGCACGAGTTTAGAAAAACCCACTAATCACCCCGGTACAAACAACGCTGGTATACTATATCAAACAATGATAGGATAGCTTACTTTAAATCCTAACGGTTGATACAGTTTGTGATTTTGAAAGGATTATAAATGGGTCAGCTTTATTTGTACCAGCAGATTAAAAATAGAACGGCTTTCTTAAGTTTAAAAGCCACGGTAAAGACGCATGAAAAAGGCTATTACAGTAACGCAAATTAAACACTTGTTTACGCTAATTGTGAAGTATTGAATTTATAAGTAACTTTACTAATCAATCTGCTATACATTAATGTGAGATATTTATAATTGTTGACTGTGTATTATGACCAGGCCGTCGTTAAATTAAAATTATAGGTTAAATCAATATTATCATTTTATAATATGCATGTACTTAACATAATATGAAAATGCATTACAAAAAGTTATACAATGTTTCGATGTATTGTTGCATACACTATAATTTACAAACATATGCATCCGATTTGCTACCAAACAGAGCTCCCGATATCACTAAGATACGATATCAATATAAGGCCGCTTATACAAAAATCCTACACTTATGGAATGTTACGAGAACAAAAAGACTGAAAGTAGCTTTCAGATAAACGCCCTTGGTTCATAATGGGCCTATATGCATATGGAACACTGAAATGGAACACGGTTTAATTTAACGGGTCTAAGTTCAAGACCACACATACCTGATTGTATGAATGAATATGTTGGTACACAATAGATTGTAAGCTTTGTTTACATGAGTTTGTGCGTAATATCGAAAACAAAATGATGATTTCGTTGTACCACAATCTTTCAGAAATAGGCATAAATTGCGTTTCACACANATATATATATATATATATATAACGTACAAATTAATCTATATTAACGAGGATTTCTTCAGAGTGTATTTTCGTGTCAATTTATTATAGAACATTGGTCCAAACATATGTAAAAACCTCATCCAACCCAAAAAGAACCAATAGGCCTTAGGATGGGGAAGGGGGATACTTTACACACGGGCATTAAGCCCAGTTTCCCAGAACGCGGATCCATTCATAAATCTTCATTCAGTTAATCCAATCGGAAAATACTGACCAGCAAGGTTTGTATCAGCTCCATAAAATATATATACGACCCAACAGTCATATCATTATTTTATAGTGGTTATTTACTTAATCCATTAAAGTGTATATATCTGGCAAGACCTGAATCCACAGTTCACATGCGTAATCCTGACAAACTGTGCTTTCTAGTGCTCGTTTGTTATGTTGTAGCTACCTAAAGGCGCATCTGTGTCTATGCATAGGATTGGATTGTGCAATAAAGTAAAAGAATGGATTTTGGACATACAATTCGATTGCAGTTATGCAGTAGAGCAGGGTCAATATCCTAACCAACATGTATCCGCCACAAACGCAGTGTGACAACAAAACTAAATTACTTATCGTAAAATAACCATACTAGCGCTAATCAAAGTATGTTCAACTGAGCGTTTGCGCTGACATTCTTGGCCTAACCACAGCGATAAATACGTTAACCAGAAGTTTCTTATTAGAATAATTCACATCTTCTTGATTTGAAAACAAAATTCTTTCCAAAAAAGGGAACATTGCAACACCATATTGTAAAATCCGGCAATCGTTATATCTGGTGTGTTACATGCCACCGGACCTACCTTGTCCGTTACATGCAAGGTCTCGTTGTCTCGTTAGCGGACAGGGTAGCTCCTGACGAGACTGTCTAAAATATTAGCTATAAATAAAACATATATGAGAAAAACGTCGGTTCTATATACTTTTTGCACTGGCTCCTTTAAATAAATGCAGCTATATTTCTGTAAGACAGTTTCAGCAGGATTCCATGAACAGCAAAACTCTTAACCTGAAAAATTAAAATTATAAGTGCACATACAGTGTATATCCAAAGCGGAAATGCTTTTGCAGCTGTGCATTAAACGTCATCAATCACACTCATCAATCACACTCATCAATCACACTCATCAATCACACTCATCAATCACACTCATCAATCATGCTCATCAATCACACTCATCAATCATGCTCATAAATCACACTCATGAAAAAGAATGTTTCGAAAAGAAAGTTTATAATTGCACTTACTCATACTGGATACTAGATCATATATCCCACACACGTGCGTGAAGTAACAATAAACGAAATCCTTAGCTCTCAGAAGAACCAAAACATGATTATACAATAAACTGACGTTCTCTTTCTACTAGGTCTCTTAAGTGGACGAGAATTATAGTTTGTTCAGTCTGAATCTGTATAGCCGTCATACAGACGTGATTAAACGAACAACCTCTACTGATTCAATGGACGCTATGAAATAATCTTTTACCTTAGATATGCTCTGCAAATAGCACAACGTTAATCAAATTTGGCATGAGAGAACGAGTTTTGGAAGGTCGTTCAATAAAACCCGAATTGTCCTGTTCAAATATCGCTGTAATAATATCGCTTGTCGACTCTCGCGTTTTTTTAAACGGTGTTACAGTAATTGTTCACCAGTTAGAATCAATATGTCGCCCTCGACGTAAAAAATATCCCCTTTTTGTCTCCCCTGATATTTTGAAAACGCGAGAGTCGACAGACGATATTATTACAGCGATATTTGAACTGTACAAATATCGCGTGTTGCTTTGTGTATCGCGTCAAAATATCGAGTATCGCTTCGTGTGTCGTGTGTCGCGGTCTGAAATTAGACCGCTATACACGAGATTCGGATAAAATGGGCGATATTTGAATAATCAAATATCGTGTATTGCTTCGTGTGTCGCGCAAAATATCGTGTGTCGCTTCGTGTTTCAAGTGTCGCCCTTTGAACGCGAGACACGATATTTTGCGCGAAACTCAAATCGACGCACGATATTTTGCGCGATAAAAGAAGCGACACAATTTTTGTTTGCGCGATATACGAAGCGACATGCGAAATTTACCACAATATATCGCCTTTTGGGCAACCTACAAAAGGGCGATATTTCGTGGTACATTCTCGCGCGTCGCTTCGTGTATCGCGCAACATATCGTGGTTCGCTTCGTGTGTAACGCAAAATATCGTGTATCGCTTCGTGTTTCGTGTGTCGCCCTTGAGGAAAGAAGGGCGAGATTATAGATGGCACTATCCGAATTCCGTACTGAGCCGATATTTCAGAGGAAACAAACGTTACTCAAGAAATTAGTGGTTTTATTAAACGAAGTTACAATTTTCAATTACTTGGTATTGAAAAATTCGTTACGCACTGTTTTCAAATATAGTTCAGATTATACGAAAATCAATAAATACACGCTAATACAAATATTTAACATTTATTGGAAACGAATGTGATCGCAGCAGCTACATTCATTAAGGTCAGAGACTGGTTAATGTCAGCGAACTAAAACAATATCAGATGTGTGTGCGACCTTTTTTCTTCTGTTATTTATTATTAAGTGAAAAATAGCGCACATATGTCAGTCAAACTGTTTTGCGTTTTCTTTGCGATAAACACGTTATTGTCCAAGTTATCAATGATGTGCAATAATCGAAGATTAAATCTAAGTGTACCCTTTATAAGATTGCAGGAGGCAGATAAAGAAATTTCTAATTGTAAAACAAACTCAAACACAACAAAAGTTTAGGATCAAAATAAGGGTCATTCTGGTTAGTAGAAACAAACACCATTATGCACGCCTTTAACTGCTATAATTTTATATAAAATAACTTACACCTTTTTGACGATGCTGCTTCAGCAGCTCGTTAAAGTTATCATACCATGAAACAAAAATTCACAATGGAGACCTACCTAAAAGACCGAGCCAGTCCGATTGAGTTAGCTAAATTTTCTCAGTCGGCATACCTCGCTGATTATCAATGAAATATGGGAAACAACAATAACAATTGGCAAATGCCGAAGAAAATGTGTAAATTATTAGGAAGCTCAATAATAACAGTGGAATACGATGTTGATTGCGCAAAGTAGAGAACTTGACTTATAATAATTTATGTGCACTGTTCGATAGTTGAATAGTGTAATTTTCAACATTGTTCAAATAAAGTCATTGAACTGGAAGTGGAGCTGAATGGGTCAAGTTCCACACGGGTACAATTTGCGACAATCGTTCATGAGGTGTTCATTTTCTCTTTTTTTTTTTATTAAGCGTGATTCTGAAAATCGTTAATCGGGAACCGTGATAAGTTTTTCTCCGTAATGTTAAATAGTGTTTTTAATCAACCTTCAATAATAAGCAACAGTAAATGTTAATACGGACTTTCAATGCCTTATAATGTTTCCTTATAGTTATCATTCAGTTGATTCGATGAGCCCTGAAATGATGCGCTGACCGAGGAAACAAAGACATGCGTTTTTTAACACAGAGATATGTACATGTATTGATTTATAAAATCAAACGTGCTCAATGTGCAGTTTTCTGATCTAAAGAATATTAAAAAATGTTTAATAACACTACATTTGTATGCATACAATATAAAGATTTGATGTTATGGACACAATGCGGGACCTAAAAATTACGCATGAGCAGTATGAAACATAGATTTTTCCAGTTCATAGTATTTTCATGTTGGGAGACGCTGAAAATTGTCATGAAAAAAAAATAACATTCGCGTATTGATCTTGACCAAAAGTCGCCTTTCTTAATATGCTTATTATGATGGGGTGTTGGATTAAGGAAAATAATAAAGTTGAAAATCCGGTTTATTCGATTGGGAGTACGGCGTGTGTGGCGTGTGTGCTTGTGTGCTGCGGGCGGCGTCAAACATGTGGTTTCCGGTCGATAACGTAAGTTTGCATTGACCAATGAAACTTGGCACATAGCATCCTTTAAGGGACATCTAGCTTTGAATTTTATTCGAGCCGTATCAGATCAAGGTCAACGGAGGGAGCATACCCCCCCCCCGAGGACCCCAAATATTATACATTATATATGCCTTTCGTTTTAAATGTACATATAGTACGTAAGGTACCTTTCCCACAAATGTATGTGCCCTTTTCCTGATCAGTTTAACTTATTCAATGCCACAGGCGTAAGGCACCTCAAAAGTTTAGGTGTAGGGGCACATGTGCTTCCAGCTGGACCAAAATGGCATACGCAGACACGTTTCTTACTATTTGTGGATGATAATAACGAAGAATACGAAGTCACGGCGGTATGGAGGAACTACAGACGGTGTATAATTTGAGGCGTTATGAAATTAAAGGGTTGCAGTTGAGACTTATCAGACATTTATCGCGCATTTATAACAACGATTTGGGAACCTCGTTAGCACATGCTTCCAGTCGGCAATCAAACATGCTTCTAGACGATTATTTATTGTAACTATCGATAACAAACTTTTTCGTAAAAATAAAGTAATGATCATATTAGCTTATAGACTCCCATTTCTACAAATAAGATAAACTGAAGTAGATTTATTTGCGAATTTGACCAAAATAGTATACAACAAGTTGTAAAAAAATGCAAAAAAAGGACATTATATTACTACACGTTTGCCTTCAATGACTCAGTTCTCATTTAAAAAGCATTTGTTACAATATATCCCGAGATTATTTAGAATTTTAGTGTTGATATTTGTTACCAAAAGTATATATTCTTTATAGATTATCCATTTTTATACAGATGACACAAGTGCTTCGGGTATCTTGGTACAATATATAAAATACAATAATTATAACTTTTAACTTCTTCATGTTAATACACTAACAATTCAGCAAAATAAACACAAACATGCAATATATGAACAAAATGTACAAAAGGAGGCTTAAGGTAAAATAATGATTGTGGTTACAATCGAACAAAGGGAGTTATTAAAATCAAATACATAATTATAAAACACACAGGGTGGGGGGGGGGCATGCGTATACGGGTGCTTACCGGGATCCCAAAAGGGGGTTAAACAATTATAATTCGGCATTAAATGAATTAATAGACATAACACGCGTCGAGCTAATAAAATAATCGTGATTTATGTTATGTTATACTGTAAACATGCATAAATACTGTTTATTATACGAGAAAATGATATTCGAACACCCAAAATCTCGAAGGTCAAGACATTTAACAACAAATTTGTTGACGGTTTTGCTTCAATAACTTTTTTATTACGACTTCTACGGTAGTGAAACAAAAAACCGAGGGGAGCACAATCACCGTAGAATCGAAAGGGCGTATTCATTAAAAAGAAATATAAAAGTGGCTTACCGGGTGAAAATATCCGCTACTCCTTCACAAAAAACATGAAAACGACGCCATCTTTGAAGTAAGTTCCAACTATCTTCACTTAAACCCGATAAGCTCCCGTANTATACGCATGCCCCCCCCCCCTGAACATATGTTGTATTCTTTACATACTATTGTTTTGGTGGCGTATCACTTATGGTGAACATAAACATAAGGAAAGAGTGAAAAAAACGAAAGTCTTCATGATTCACAAAAAAACCTGAATGCAACAGATTTTGATGGCTAAGTAATTCTTCATGCTTTTCAGATGTTTATAATTTTAATATTTAAAACATTATGCAATAATTGTTTATTAGAAAAGCTTAATAAATCTAAACACATATTTATCAAATATACATGTACATATGCGTATTACAACAAAAACATATGTGCTGAACTTATAATTAAAGCAAGGTACAAAACATCCCTGATTAAATAAGAATTTTCATCAACGTTCATATTTAGTACATTACGCAATAGTTTGTGTTAAGGAAAGCTTAATTTATTTAAACATACTTGTTTTTTTTTATAAAATCTACATCTGCACATTCTTATTACACACAACAACATATGTGGTAAGCATATAATTAAAGCAAGGTACACAAAATCTCTGATAAGATAAGAATTGTCATCAACGTTCATGTGTTGCAGATATAAATTATATTCATGTATAGAAGTAACTAAATTACGAAAGCGTATTTAAGCTGGCTAATTTTCTCGCATATTTAAAAGACATACACAAGTACAATGAGCAGATAAATTGTTACAACAACTATTTTGTGCAAGAACACTACAGACGTATTAATTAAATGTTGGAAAATCAATTATTTAGTATATTATATATTATATGAACTGAGTTGTTAAATAGCAATATAGGTGTATTATACTACTGTGTTGATTCTAAGAAATATTTGAAACAGTAGCTGACTAACTGTTATCACATTCTGTGATAGATTATTTATATGGTCGAATATTGCAACCTCTTTAGTGATCATAATGTAATTCATAATTATTAACATTCATGCAGCTTAAAACTTGTCAAGCATATATTGATGACATATACAAGTGTTTTGAGTTGATAAATTGTTAGAATAACATGATTATCAATGTTAAACTTGCAAAACTGCAAACACAGCTGCAGGATAATGAACCTTAAAGTTCCACAAATTATGCAATAACAGTTCATTTCCAACAATTGACCTATTATGTACAGATAGGAAAAAACAAATAGTCATCCTGAATAAACTATGGTATAGGATAGAAATACACAGAGGATTTAAAACAATCACATCATATATAATGAGTCTGGTTACATGGAACACAATACAATCAGGTATAATGGTTATTGGTGTATATATTATTTTGCATATGTGTACATAACTTGATCCAGTTTTCAAAAAAGGATGTCATACCATTAACAATCCATTTGTAATACTTGTTCATTACATGTATTTATAGGTTATAAATGCATACATTATTAGAAAAAGACTTTAATTTGATAAAACTAACACCAGTTAACAAATTGAATGTTTAAGAGTTATTGTAAACCCTGACATATTATTTAAGCAACAATAGTACTCATATCTTTATAGATTGTAAGTATAAAGCCATTGGTGTGTTTTTCAAGTTCATTTTTAAACATATATTTTTCATTGTATCATTAATTTATGTTTTTTAAAGTAGTTTTACTGTAAAACTGTGATGATTGCAAGATTTATTTCCAATAAACAGAAGTCGATATATAATGAACAAATTTATATATATCTATAAATAAATTTGCATTGCTAGTTTTAGTTTAACATTATAAATCAGACAAGGACTATGATCTTTATTAGGTATAGATAGATAAAGGCTATATGGGTAAGCTTTTAAATAGAAGGAAAACATCTATAGTCAGTTTTAGAATTTCACCGATTATAATATAGTTTGTATCTTTGTTTACGTTTTCACTTAGTTCGATCAAAATTCTGTTTTGCTATGGATATTAGTTTTCTTAATTATTGTTTTTTCAATAAGCTTTATGGTTATTACAAGAAAAGTGTTTAAGTGTTAGAACAGTTATTTTCAATTTGCGAAAGAAAAAACCAAGCAGGTTCAACATATAATATAGGCATCAAAAGTATAAATGTATGCATATTTGGTCGGTTATGAAAGAATTTGTCGATATACATTTTTTTTTCTATCGGTATAAAGAGGACATACAATTACAAAATGATACTCGTGTTCGATATCATTTAAGCTACATATACTTCGTTAACGCTCATGTTTAGGGAAATATATATGTCTCCCAGATTCAATTTTTAACATATGGGACGAAAGTTTTGGTTTTGATATATTTGTTCTTAAATTGAAGTGCTCAATATGTTGTGACAATATTGTTGAACAGTTACTTGTTCTGCCCGTATAATTAAGCCCCACATAGCACGCATGTTTGCACTCGTCATTCAAACTTGCGGGGTAGACCTCTACTAACATTTGTTCAGTTAAAAGCTTGCACAACAAGCAGACGCAGTTATGCGTCAAACTTTCCTCAACGCAGGCGCTTCAAATTTTTAAATAATCAAAACATTGTATCGTGGGCTAAAGGGTAAGGTATAAAATGTATTTACTGTCATGTCTGTAAATAGTATTTCAAACATATGTGTACATAAGTATACTCTGTTTATAATGACAATGTTAACTGTGTTGATCGCTTACGAAGTTTAAGTTATTGTACTATGTACACATATTATGCATATGCTTTTTGTAACCTACTGTACATGTTTGTCTGATTATTTGTTTAGCTCTCCGTGTATTTGGAGGCAATAAAGTTATATTTACTTTTGTTATCCAATTATAACATCGTATTATACTTTCTGCATCGTTTCTCATATAACATAATGTTCTATATAATATACACTAAGTTTGTTTAACAGTATACAATTTTATAAAATATTTTATAATTCATATGTATAACGGGTATTGGCCTAGTTCTCCATATACTGCGTAATTAGGAGTATTCATTTTGACACGTATTCGTTTCAAAAATCTTTTATGAACTCTTGCAATATCATCAGCATTTAAAAAACTCAAAACCTCACACGCATAACACAGTTTTGAAATAACATAGAAAAACAATACAACTTGAGAGTGACTCTATTGGTCTATAATTAGGACAATATCAATATGTGTAGTGTTAACAAAGAGTTTTAATTTTAAAAGTGTGTTTGGTACAGAGGTAGCGAGTCTGAATTTGCTACATGAGGTCTCGGGTTCGAATCTTGGGAAAGGCAAACATTTTTATCTAACATTTGTCTTGATTATATGATATTTTTTAAGTGTGTCGAACATATAAGTGGTGTAAGAAGAAGCATTTAATGTAATGACAGAATTCAACATACTAAAATCTGTGAGGAAGTCACTATACACTCTTAAATCTATTAACAAAGCTTACTGAATCAAGTATGTATACATATATACATATATAATACTAATCTATACTTAACGTCTTGCGGCGATCGTGCTACGTGGTCGCTTACTTGTAATGCACGAATGTTTGTCATTAATTAATATGACTTTATTAAATTACCGCATCAGCACATTGCATTTGGCTTCTACTGATTCTGTATGAGTTTTCTTAAATGTCGGCATTTTACAAAATGTATGTAATTTCGACTCGTTTTGCTCAAATTCCAATCAAACCATCAGGTGAATTACCTTGAATGAACGTCTTCGACTCATACTATGTATGTTTGTATGTTAAAAGAACATTAATTATTGAGCTTTGCTTTTAATAATTAATACGAAAATTGATACAGAACGGGGTTGATTGCTAATCGCAGCATGTTGTTGTTCGCCGTTTTGTGGTCTTACTTATTGATGTAGCGTTAGAGACAGTTAATAATTAATAATTTTTATTACATCACAGTGCCGTCATCGATATTTTGAATGCGTTTGACAGACAGACAGTTTATTCAGACTAATAAAATAGTACATCGTCTTCATAATTTAGCATACACATTATTTTCTGTCATGTAAATACGTATAACAACAAAACATTATATAACATAAAATAGTCATGTAAGAATATAAATACAAATATACCCAATCGATGGCAAAAACACATGCGATCTATATGTATATAGGGATTTACATACATTACACACTACAACTTTGACCACGAAATTAATGACTTGTTGAATCTATAATATATTTATGGATGAATACAAAATATGCAGCTAAAACAGTTTTCTCTTAACTCAGTGAAACAATAACATATACATATAAAATGGTATTCGTCTTCTAAATCATCGTCATAACAACATAAACAATAACAATTTTGTCGATGAATGTTGTTCTGAACATACCTGCCAGTTTGTATTCTCAACGGGTGTGAAGAGACGTAAGCTTACAAAACGACGCATATGAAGTTAGTCTAAATATTCTACATATTGCAATGAGATCTTTTATACGTATCTAATACATAACTTTTTATTTATTTTACCAAAACATTCTTGTTTAAAATGTTCAACAATTCTTTAATTAAGCTCGCTAACAAAATAAAATTCCTTGCACAACGTTTGATTAACAAATACATAACTTAACCCAAAATTAGTAAACATGTTCTTGTCATTCGAGACCCACTACCTTATTATCCATAAATAGCAACATTACATGTATTTTTTTTAACCTGAAGCAAACGTTTGCAGAATGTTAAATGTAAGCATTCTATATCACATGACTTTGTAAAACTGCATACTTCTGGAGCATAATTTAATATAGAACCCACAAACGAGTCAAACAACTGACACTATAATTTTGGTTTTTGTAAAAGTAATTGCATTTAATCAATAATGTATTCATGGCTTTAAAGGCTTTATCAGACAAATGTTCTTGGTTTAATTTAAAACTTCCAGTAGAAGTCAGAACTGTGTCTTTATAGTTAAAATTATCAATAACTTCAACATCAGTACCACTGCATGTCAATTTTATGTTTTCATTTAATTATCCTCTCTTCCGAAATACCATTATATTCGTTTTTTGTAGTTTTAACATTAAACCCCCAAGATTTGCAGTATAAATATAAGTTATATAAATGTGTGTTAACTTCAGTAGTTAACATGCCTAAAATAGCCATGTCATAAGCAAATACTAATACAACAACACAATATCACCTATATATAAATTATCAACCGTTAATTTTATCGTCTAGGTAAAGTTCACGGTCTTCAACCAATAAAGAAAAACATAGGCATCCTTCCCCTTGCCTCAGTCCAACCGCATAACTAAAATAATCTGAATAAGATTTCCGTGATTTAACACGTGACTTTTATTCGCATACATACCCTTCTATAGTCTAAGCAATTTGCCTTGTATACCAGACTTAAACGTGTCAACCATAATGTATTACGGTATATACTATAAAAACATTTCAACATAGAAAATCTGTCCTAAATCCTAAATGCGCATCCGAAAAACAAGTGTTTTAACTGTAACCTTTTTAATGCACTTATTTAAAATCTTGGCTAATTATTTTGAAAAGTCAATTAGAAGAGAATACTCTCTATAGTTACTTACAGCATTTACAGCACCATTTTAACGCATGTACTACAGTTACGTTGTATTCATAACGATTGTAATATTACTGTAAATGTGTCTGATCCTCCGCGTGTCAAATGTTATACGATTTCTTTTAGAATCCACAAATAGGTTTTTAAAACATGTTTGTCAATCATGGAAAGTTTAACATATACAAACATTTTCTAAGTAATACACACTATTCATATATACATTTGTAATGTAGAGGTAACAAAAAAGGTAAAATAACAAATTGTATGGCTTTAAAATTCAATGTCAATCATAAAAATCTACACTTATGCAAACATAAATGTTGCTACGAGTTATACACAATATATTCATTAAACTTCTTAATGTAGAGACAACACTCGAATTTCATAGAAACTACTGTCAGTGCTTATCATTCCATGTAGAAATGCATCCACCAGCGGCATATTGTTTGTAAGCGTCGATATGTACGGAACTAATTAATCGTTTAGGTTAACTATTTATAATTATTTAATTGACACGGTATCGCCTTTACTTAATTTGTTTAACAGTATCTGCCTCGTCCTTAGGCAAATAACTCCTTTAAATTCGCTTATTACATAAATGTACCCTTTTTAACTTCAACAAAACAGCTTCTGCAGGGCTACATTTTTAATAATACGGAGGCAACCTGAATTCCTGATCATAAGAATTTCATCCAAGACATTTGTTTGTGTTGATGGGTGAAACTTGATAAGTACTTCTAATATGTAAACACTTTACCATGCAGCCGAAGCCAGTCAAACAATACAGCCTTCAATAGTACGTAGATTTAGAAAGTGTAACACAAATAGATCTAACTTTTCTTTTTTAATAATATTTTCTCATGATGTACAACACGACATGTAGATGCATATGTCTCGTACGAACAAATTGCGCATGTATAATGTATATGTTACAAATATACGTTATGTATGGCTCAAACAATAACCAATTAAAACTGATGTCCGGATTCCGAGGACGGGTCCAATATTTGAAGAACATGAACACACCGAGGTCGGAAATACCACAATACTTTGTCTTATTAAAAGAACAACAATTCATATTAACAAAGAGAAACGTTAATAGGCGTACATCAAAACGAAAACTATAAATAATAAAAACTGCGTAAACGATTATATATTTTTAAATTTATGATACCGTATAAGCCATAGATGTTCCCCTTATAGGATGACTGCCTTTTTGAAGCAAATATGTGTCCATTTATATAGCCATGATACACTTGTAATTTCAAATATCTAATGCATAATATTGTTAAACAGATCAGTAACACCAGGGAGAGAACTGCTGCCATCCAGGATCATTCGTAGTCTCACCTCTCTCAATATCTCTTTTCGGCGTCTGTCTATCGCCTTCACTATGAAATCAGAGTCCGTCACCCAGTTCGCGCTTTTAGATTGCCTCAGTCTGGGTAACAACTTCAGCCGCAGCATCTCCATATAGCAAGCGGTTCGACGCAATCCCAAGAAACTAGGTTTTTCATGAGAACCTAGCTTCTTTTTCTGAGAACGTAGGTTCTTACCAAAACCTTGGTTTTCAAATAAGAATCTAGGCTAACGCCGTTTGATGCACATTTTATGATAACTTGGGTTCTGGTGAAAACCTAGGATATCGAATAAATACTTGGGTTCTGGAAGCCATGTGCAATCTTGAATCGAGAACCTAGGTTCTCAGAATGAGAACCTAGTTTCTCATGAAAAACCTAGTTTCTTGGGAAAATGCGTCGAACCGCTTGCCATACTCCAGCTCCATCCTTTTCTTGCTGAACCACAGCATCGGCTCTAGGGAACCGATAATAGCCTTTCATATCTTCTCTAACCTCAGTATAACCCTAGGTCCTTCCTCCATCCTGTCCGTGACATCTGCTACCCATTTACTCTGCAGCGAATCCGTCAAACAACATCCTGCCATTCAATTTCTCATCGAAATCATGTTATATTGGAGTTTTTTTTCCCTCTAAATAGCTGTCCTAAGCTTTATCAGTCCGTCATGCAGCCAGTAGAATAAGCTGCGCGCATGAAATTTTGTTTGTGGGATGGTTTCAGCTTGCCATAAGCTAATATTTTCGTACACGTACGATGTTATTTCTTTATTATTTGGTTTAAGAATTTATTGTGTGTCATTATTTTTCTTCACAAGTTCTGCCTCCCCGGTGCTGAAACAAATCCTACATTCCATGTGATTGTATTCCCTTAAAACCTACCTTGTCACATAGGCTCCTAATGAAACGATTTTCTCAACTATGTCTGATGGTGGCCAATGACGGTTTCTGCGCGCTCATATTTGTAGAATGCAGAGGCAGTCACAGCGTAGTCCGACTACGTAGTCTGTATGAGTTATCTCGTTATAGGTGGCCGGTATTGAAGGTCCCGCGCGCTCATGCTGCACCCTTCCGAGTGACTGTATCATACGTGACGAACATTCTTCTACAACTACTTAAAAGCTTGTCTCCATATCCATTATCACACAGAGCAGTGTGAATTATACCCACAAAGATATGCCTTTGTCTCTCTTGTTACAGTCTGCCGTGTCCTGAATTTAAACTTGTATTCAGCCTAAATAGTATCTGGTATGGTGTTAAGATTAGTACCAGCTTCCACACAGAAGGCACCGTTAAGCACGAATTAAATATCGATATCACTTTCTAACAAGCAAGTCAATCCCTCAACCCTGCTACCAGCTATGACGTGAGTTAGATAGCTTTCTGGTGAATTGTCAAGCCTGTCAAGCTCCTTGTACTTCTTAACGCGCCTCCGTCTGATCTCCGTATTCAAGCTTTGTCATGATAGTACAGATCTCCAAGGAAAGACTTTCGATATTATCCTGAAAATAAAATAGCAAGATTTCAAACTCAGTTAAGATGCGCATTTGATTTTTATTTTTCTATAAGAGCGTGA
The DNA here is from genome assembly GCA_007657795.1 of Dreissena rostriformis. Lineage (NCBI taxonomy): Eukaryota > Metazoa > Mollusca > Bivalvia > Myida > Dreissenidae > Dreissena > Dreissena rostriformis. The sequence goes on along the minus strand of VMBQ01000944.1, from coordinate 42,935 downwards.
GTATGGTTGAAATATGATTTCAGTTAAATTTTATTTTTGTTAATTGATAAATGGAGCCTCATGCCGTTTTATATACGATTAACTGCATGATGAATTAATAAATTATACCATAAATAGTACGAGTGCAAATCAGTGCATCATGCTTGTTGTATTTGTAGATAATTTTGTATCGTGAAATACATACTTTTCCGTTTTAAGTTGCATAAGTAGTGTTGATAGACAAAGTTATATATTTTTGGTAATGAAAATGTAATCTTCGTAGCTATTGTTACAGAAATATAAGTTTGTTAAGTTAGGTTTAGCTGATACACCGAGTCATTTTAGATATATGATGATAACAAATGGGTATTTGAATATTTTCCATTTTTACGAACGAAAATGATGTATTTGTTTCATTCAATAAAAGAGTGCACGTTTAAGACAGAAACAATTAATGATTAATAGCTTTAAAAACAGACTAAGATCGATTTATATCCGAGTTTATGTTTACAAAAAATAAAACATGATTATGTTATTGTGATTTAATTAAAAAGTCGCCATATAACTTTTATCTCCCGCCCAGGTAATAGACTAGTTTCTCGATACCTTCAAGGTAACTATTTTTAGATATCACATGACTTATTGAATTTCGGAACGAGGCTGAACGTGATAACTGTCTTTTCCTGTGTTATACAAATGGAGGAAGATATGACGATTATAGTTGAATGCTAATTTTTACATTCCGGATTTTCATTCGCACTGACACTGGTTACAAAAACGCAAACCATATGCGTATAGGCAACAAAGTCTTAAATAAACATTATAACACCTTAATAATACTCCAACGACATAATATGTAGTAGCATTTGTGTATATTTTTAAATCTTATTTTATCTTTATAAAAATAAGAGTTACCCATTTACATCAGAGTAAAGGTGGTCTGAATACTAAACATCGATAATTGCACAAAACAAAGATATAGGTTAGCCATATTAAGACCTCGATAAACTAAATTAAAAACAATACGTAGTATTATATAACTGTAATATTCAGGTATGAGTGTGTTGTTGTGTTGTTTTTCATCAGCGACCGAACGTGTATGAGGTGTGTTGAATCAACCATAATACAAAGCATTATACACTATTTAAACGTTATGTTAATGTTTTATTACATAGGATACATTATCTTTATATAATTGAATGACAATACAGAAAATTATTATCGACAATACCGAAGAATTAGTATATACAACTGAAAAAAGGAAATTGTGTAAATTTAACTGTATATTCATGTATATTGAAATCTCTTTATTAGTAATTTTGAGTTATAAAAATTATTTTATATAATACATATTTATTATTTGTAAGTTTTGGAAACAAAAAATACATTATTTAACCCCGTTGTGGTCAAACGTATACAATATTTGTATATCAATTAGTTTCCATAAGTTTGTATCGTAAGGAGGTAAATAATAACTGGACTATTACAATACTGTGGTGCCCCGGTGTGTTGTCGTTCACTCGTTGACAACCCAATCATATTATATTTACTATATTGAAAACGTTTTAACATCTGTATTCCACAACGTTAGCTTTGATTGATTTTTACAGATCATACAACAGGCTTTTTGCCGAAGAAAATGGCGGCGTTTTTTGCAGTACTTAGGTGTATAATGCGAACTAAACCTTACCCGTATTTCAACAGCCCTGTAGTTTATACAAACATTGTCTGCTGACTTGCCTGAGAGTGGCGACTATACAGGCTAGTGTCTATGAAATTTGTGTCAGACTCTGACCCTGCTTGTCTTATGCCTCCTTCCGCCATTTTCTTAAAATAAAGGGGGCTAAATATGTACTATGAAAGGGATAATATAAGTTCATATTTTATTGTAAATAAATGTCTATTTTTATCGGAGTCTAAGTTCGGATAACCTCACACAAAACGTCAACAAATAACGCTTAATATATCACAACAAGTTCTACTATACATACATTAACTTGTATATTCAAAAGCCATATAGTCTCCTATCCCACAGGGTCATTAATGCGCCTATGTACTTATGAAAAACTGAAATAGAATGATGTTTCATTACACGGGTCTATAGTCAGAAAATAAAGTCCTGGCAGTATGAATACATCTGTTGGTAAGTATATTGTAGTTTTAATTAGACAAATCAACTTATCCAAAGACAGAGTGTGTATTTATTACTTAAATCCGACAGCATTGTCTCCTTATATAAATTGGTTGTTAGGTTACAGTTCATTTTGCGAAGAAATGTGTTCTACTCGTAAAGGAGAAGGTCTTTAAGTGCCAGAATAATCTAGTTCAGGGCATCTCGGTGTTAATCGAGCTTAAAATACGAGTTAATGCATTTTAGAATAAGGGTCATTAAATATGAAATTCAATTGTTTTAAAGCACACAACTACATTTATTTAGATTGCCAGGTTGAATGCAGTCTGATTTGTTAGAAGGCCGAAATGCCTAAATTGAACATGTTGATGATTTTTTGGTTGGAAAAGTCGAAAATAGACAACACTGCAATAAATCCATAAAGCTTTTCTTTCGCAGCTAGGCAATATTAACAAGCTTGTTTCGCTCANGCATTACCAGAGAGGTATTACTTTAGTGTTCCCCATTAGGGGCCTCGTTTATTTTTGCGGATGAATTGTTTAGTTTTGCATTTACAAAGTTGTAGGGCATTTAATAAAATCAATTTAGTCAAATATTCTATGTAAGCTCAATAAGTGAATATTTTTAAGCATTAAATGTCTATGTAAACCATAATGTTTGAATTTCCCCCTGTTAGGGCCTCATTTTGTAATTTTACTGTGTTGTTAGTAAAAAAATGTTTGATATATTAAATATTGATACATTTCTAGATAAAGAAACAATAGTAAATGACAAAAATATTATTGTTTTTGTTTTCTATCCTGTTACTCAAAAATAAAAAAATGAAAAATGGGCCCCCTTTTGGAGCCTCGTTTTAGGGCCTATAGAGTTATCTAATCGCGTGTCCTCACCTCTAATTGAATTCAGCATACCTTAAAATGGTTATATACAAAGTTTCATGCTTTCTTCACAAAGTTGAACATCTTTTCCCTATAACCTATTAACTACCAGGGTCATTAATGGGCCTATGTACTTATGGAAAACTGAAATAGAATGATGTTTCATTACACGGGTCTATAGTCAGAAAATAAAGTCCTGGCAGTATGAATACATCTGTTGGTAAGCATATTGTAGTTTGAATTAGACAAGTCAAAACTTATTCAAAGACGAAGCGTGTTTTTATTACTTAAATCCGACAGCATTGTCTCCTTATATAAATTGGTTGTAAGGTTACAGTTCAATTTGCGAAGAAACGTGTTCTACTCGTAAAGGAGAAGGTCTTTAAGTGCCAGAATAATCTAGTTCAGGGCATCTCGGTGTTAATCGAGCTTAAAATACGAGTTAATGAATTTTAGAATAAGGGTCATTAAATATGAAATTCAATTGTTTTAAAGCACACAACTACATGTATTTAGATTGCCAGGTTGAATGCAGTCTGATTTGTTAGAAGGCCGAAATGCCTAAATTGAACATGTTGATGCTTTTTTGTTGGAAAAGTCGAAAATAGACGACACTTCAATAAATCCATAAAGCTTTTCTTTCGCAGCTAGGCAATATTAACAAGCTTGATTCGATCACGCAAAGCCATATTGAATACACACATTGTAAGACAAATATAAATAACATGATAACAGCCAGAAATAGAGGCCTTTGCGCATTTATTTCTGCGGTATTTTGCTAACAACTTCGTTAAGGACGCATGTAGATTTAACAAATTGAAACACAATCACATAAATCATAACTGACACTTCCACATCTTTCAATCATATATTAATTAACTTACAACATAAGCCAATACCCGTTTTTTTGTAATAACTTGCCCACCAGTAAAATCGTGTTATACAAAAACTAACGTTAAGTCAATCCTTTTACAAACCCTGGCCAGGAGTTTAAAATTTGCTTGGCAGATCCCGGATGCTTCTTTTGAACTATCTTATATTCCAGATGGTCATGGTAATAATGGAAAGTCTTATTTCAAAATTCTAAGATTCTAAGTTATGCACATGAATGTTGATTCACGTCATATGTTTAGACCTTTAGTCTAAAAGTTGTTCATGATGAAACACTACGTCAATTGTCTTTGGTGAGTACTATTTATATACCTGTTACAACTTCTAAGGTATCAATCGGGATGATAGTTATGTTTTTGTTTTTATTTTAATTATTTATAAAATATTGTCAGTATACACACAATCTAAAGTACAATTGATTCATCGAACACTTACAACATTTCTTAAATTATTATATAAAAAAAATATATTATCAACTAGGTTACATCCATTTCTGAATTATAGGGATAACAAAAAGCTTCAGAATCATTTTATGGGGGGCATGCTTAAAACATTTCCAAGTTTTTTTTATTTAAGTCAATTGACGAATTGCGTCTACACTAAAGGTTTAAAATACAATACATCAAGGATAAGACCTGGGTATACCAACATTCAACTTTGAACTCAACGGAAGAAAGATATAATCTTTCCTACAATGAATGTCATTTTCCAAGAAAAATGTGCCGAACACTAGGGAAATGACGTCTGTATTTATCCGTGACTATAATTGAATGGCGTTTGACACGCCAAGGAAACAATGAGATCATAAGTACGTCTCATCACGAAATCAAATCTCTTTTGCTCATCAACCACTTGTTAAGCACACGTTTTAGTTTTCCAAGAAATATAACCGTTAATATAGAATAATAGATAGACGCGCCAGAGTGATGTTTTTTGTGTCGACGTAGGCAATTGGTATCATATAATCTTGTTAAAACAACAAAACCGCTCTGTATAATTGCCATTCCCGTTTGCAATGGCAGCCCATGATTGCCAGTAATACAATCAACACATTATACAATCCAACAACTGCATCAATGTTAAGTTAACAAACTTGTATTAATTTTTAAATTGTAAATAATTTAAATAATTTTGGTATGTGCATACAGTAAGCGCTCACGAACAATTATAAGTATATTACTATAAATATACTGCGATATTTCTAGGCCAATGAAATACTCTTGAATATATAATAACAATATAATTATAATAAAATGTGTATTGCTTATTTCTTTCAAAGGGATCAAGATTTATGAAACTGCAAGCAAATAAATCGCTTGATAGTTTAGAATCTTTTATATATTTTTTTGTAAACTTATAGCTTTAAACCCCATCCCCGAATCGTTGTGAAAGATGTGCGATACTTTAGACACAAATACACTAAAAGTATGTATGTAGTAGTGTGTAGTACACAATGCAATGCTTCGTGTCAATACAGTATGTTCTTGTCTTATTTTTTTAATAACTTGTACTTTTTGTGGATTATATTGTAAATAAAAAAGGAACACTTCTGGTTGTAAAATACAAGCGTCTGCTAAGAAGAATGTATTAAGTGTATTTAAGATTCTTCTGATTCATCTTCACGACAAATGAAATGCAAGTTAATGTACGTTCCTTTGTAGCAAGCAAACCTTGTTTATGGTCGAACACCGATTGGTTGTTGAACTCAAGAAGGTGGATTCTTTGTCTTTTCGGAAACTTCGTACAAATATGAAAGGTAAATATACTATTTATATCTAATAACAAATCCAAGATATGCAATACAATTTTGTTTTTAGAATTTGTCCACGCGATGAACTCAATAAGAGTATAGGTTGTCAACAGGTCAAGCAAGGTTTCTATCCCAATAAGGTGCTTCTTTACAATTGGATATTGCTGTTAACGGATACATTTTTTATCCATAAGTCCTCATTATGTGAAAAAGGATATTATACTAAACATGCATTGTTGAAAGATAATCTCTTAATTAGGAATGAGTTAATATAATACAATCATCACACATAACTCTCTGCTTTTATTTCAGGCACAATGTACGTTTAACAACGCAAGTTTAACGTAAAAATTCGAAAATATTCAACGTGATGCATATACGCATTCACACATGCTGATATTTGCCAATGATGACATATTTGCTAATACATATAATGGTGACATTGTTTGTTTGTTTTTACAAAACTAAACCGGTAGGTACACAATGTTACTTTCGACCGATATCACGTCCCGGTCGTCATTATATTATACGTCGCAATGCTTCAGTAATGTTGTCGTAGTATTGTTAACAGTTAAATACGTATAATACATGATCCCCTTCCATGCCCTCGTACATTATCTGCTAGACACCATAAATACAATAAGTACAATAATGTTACAAATTGCCCTGATATGCAATAAAAAATCAATATTTAGAATATCGTAGTCCTGCCATGAGTTATTTGCAAATGTTGAAAGTTAAAATGTTATGTTGAGCCATTATAAAACATATCGGACGGCAAATGATTGTGTGTTGTTCAACTAACAAACTAACATTTCAAAAATATAACTGCTTTGAATGAGCATGCAATACATTAAGCACAGCGACAGCAAATAGGACATGGTATATGATAAGTGGATATTAAGCAGAGACGTCTGCACCAGCCTACGTGATTACATACAAAGATACAAAGCTCAGTGATGCACTGATCAACCAACAACGCATTGCATTGGTCTGTATAATTGATTACCGGTAAATATTACAGGGCGCGTTATTTTCGATTGATAAACAAATCATGAACGTTAATTCTAGTTGCCTCAGCAGGAGATCATTCTTAACATCACTAGACTGTCCTATTTTTAAGTCAGAAGACCAAAGGCCATAGAATGAGACACAGGGCAAAATCACATAACCAACACGAACACCGCCTTAAAGAGACCAATGTAAAACACAAGATTGTGAGTAAAGCATTTTTATGGGCTCAACGATTGACACATTGAACATGATTAGAATTAGGCGTTTGCTTTCAAGACATATTAAAGCTCTGCATGACATAATACAGAAAAACAACCAATTTGCATTAATGTTTATATATGTAGTTCACGTGCAGCTTCATAAAACATGAAACAAATACCGCTTTCTTTGAAAGACATACATCGGATTTATTGTATTGCCCTTGGGTAAGTTACTATTTGTTAAAAAATGAGTCGGAGGTGAATGGTGAGAGTATATATTAAAGTACAATGTTTGACAATTTACACAAATCAAATAAAATATATAAACAATTTCGAGAATGAATGCTCTTTAAATTATGACAATAGATAATTGTTTTGACATTATTTGCAGAAAACATACACATTTCAGAAGTATTTTTTAAAACGAATTAAATCATCATGTTATACATATAAACTAACTGCTATGTTGTACTTTCCAATACATTAATAATTGTTTTGTGTAAAACAAGCCTGTACTGAAAAGAGTATGCATGTATAAAAAAGATGCAAGTTTTGTCAATAAGGCATAAGGTTAAAAGAAAATAAATATAGTTCGCATACGTTTGTTTGATACCTTTATTTTTTTTAAACAAAGGTGGGAAGCATTTAAAAGAAAAAATGTACCCAAAAATTGCTTATAATTACCACCCTTTTTGAGGAGATATTATATAAATATGATATTCCAGTAATCGAATGTCATCGGTTTTCTATACGTGGATTTTTGCATAGTATATTTTGTGACAACCGTTTTTTAAATAACTCTTGATGCGTCATTAAAGCTGTATTAGGTTATATTACTCTTCTGAAATAATCATGGATGTTACCAGGATGTCGAACGTAACATTATATTAAAAAAAGTTAGCTTTTCGGTCATGTTTTGACTCGTTATGTACTATAAACACTATTTGGCAGGTCATTGTCCGAGTTTTTGCAATTGTAACCCTACCTCGGTATACTTTAGTTGCATATATTTATGTTATACAGGTGCAAATTCATACATTTTTAGTATTTTATGTGCACATTTCTTTATATGCTTTTGGAATTCGCATATCACCTAAAGTATTCAACTTAATTGACACAACTGACTTTTGAGTTAAGGAAACAATTGTTTCTTGGTCTAATTTGTCATACTTTTTTGTCACTATATTATTTATATAAACATCGCTTGATTATAATAATCCTTAGAGATGCCGATACAACTGTTAAAAAGCACTAAAATTAGTTAAATAAAAAATATAAACAGTATTTGTGACTTTTTCAAATAACACGGCTGTAGTAAATTTTCTTCTAAGGTTGTATGGCATGATAAATGCCGTTAAGGTTTTAACATGGCAAACTGTCTTCGAATGTTCAACAAAAAATGTCGTATTGTTAGAAGTGTAGTAGATATAATTGCACGTGCGATAATGACCATTATTATGTAACTACCTTAGTATTACTACTTTTATTCAAAATTGAAAATTAACGAAATGTTATAAAGACGTAGCCTACGGATATTAAAAATAAAATAAACAAACATATTATGATTTTCCAGAAGATTAATGACGTATGTTTGCTCTTTTCTACAAACAGTTACACTGATTTTGAAGATTATCTGCAAAGGCAGAAATGCCACACACGAGTTATTATCATATAATAACATTGCACTTTATTTTTTTTGTTCAGCATTGTTCTAATATTTTATTTAATTGTTTTCCTTTCTGTTGTTTGTCTGTTAGACATTGAATGTCATCTCAAGCAAGGAAGCGTTTCATCTGAGCCAAATGTCTAAGAATGTTGTATTATGTTATCATTGTCTACTGGGTAACACCATGCATACCGCATGGTTTGAACACATTCACGTATAACTGAAATAAGATTGGCTTACATTTCGAAATGACAAGTCTAAGACAAATAGATCTCATCAATTCCAACAAAATACATGTTTCCATGAGGTGCGTAATAATTGTTTTTGAGCGAATATTATGTCCTTCTACCTTGCCCCTTTTAAAGTAATAATACATGCCATTTGAATATTGGAGAAATGAACATTATGGCATATTTCAAATATGTTATTTTATAACGTCCGCTAGTCGTTTAATTAAGACAAGTGCCTTATGTTATATTCGTATACAATACAGAACATAACATATAACAAAACGATAAAATAAGAAGTTATTTAAATGGGCGTCACCGCATTAGTGCAAAGCATTGTGTGATTAAACTAGTTTAAAGACAGCAAAGACATATTGCAATTTGCATTGACAGTTTCAAGGCGGTTATCAAAAATGTATACATTGTTGTTTGTGTTTGTTGCGTGCTTGTAAAACGTGTGGAATTGACCACTCGCCATGTGTCAATCAACCATTCAGTTACCGTCTTTCGCCCCCTCATTTTTTAACAAACAAAGCTTGTCGGAGTGAGCGTATCATATAACACAAATACGTGGGAGGAGGAATCGCATAGTTGGCAACTCGTTAATATTCGGCAGCGGCATTACGATGATAAAAAGTTAGAACTATATGATGCTTTGTTCTGAAATTCGTCTGAAATTGATATTGAACAATGATATTTTGTCTGAACGGACGTGTATACAGATGCAACATTATACCAAAGTCTCCGTTTGTATAAGTTCTTTACTTGTATTTGTCAGTAGATAATAAACCCGTGACAATGCACAGTTATGCTATAAAGGATGCATAAATCTTCTCAAAGAATATATACAAACAAAGATAAACGTTGGAGGTTTACATATATCAAATATGTAGTACATTAACACATCCGTGATATATCTAAATAAACACAAAGGTGCTTACAGTTTGCTCTGACAAACGATAGTTGTTCGGTTGCCAAGCTTCCATCGTACGTTGTAGAATATACCCCTGTGTTTGCGAAATAATGTTACAAATACATTTTCATAACAAACTTACCTAGTGTTATACATATATAGATAATAAATAGCATTTTCAAATACGTAACTATGCATACGTTTGAATATGTTTGTAAACTGCTCTTCCGCTTTCTTGCAACTGAAATGATGAGGTTGTAAGAATGCTTGCATCCCATTATCATATACAATTTATTTCATCTGTTTCTGCTAAATTGCTATTATATACACGAGTTGTGCATTCGATGAGGATTCACGTATTACCTACGCACTATGGTCTTTCGGCATCTATTAGTTTATGTTGGCTTGGATCGAAAGATCAAATTTGAACAAGAAGGCTCATGTCACGTGCGTGATTGTAAGAAAGAAGTCATTGGGTAACTGTACCGCAAGATGGTTGAAACAACTGATTAGTGATTTTTCATCTATCTCGTTTTCATGTTGGCGTAAGAATTAATGAATACATTTATAAATGAAAAAAATATGTAAGGAACACGCGCTTGAATTGTATACGTGTATATAATCAGTGATGCACTCTTCCTTTTTAAATCTCGAATATTCTTTTGCCTTTGACAATTTTGATAGAACAAGACTGGAAAAGGAAAACTTTCCCCAAATACAAGTTAGTTTGAAAGGTATTGGTGCTATAAAACTACATCATGTGTCTTTGGTTAGTACTATTTTTTATACATAATAGAACTTCTAAGGTATCAACAGTGATGATACTTAAGTGTGCGTGTGTATTATAATACTTACTTAAGTATTATCATTTGTAAACAACACGCTAAAATGCAATTGATTGATCTTATATATGAAACATTGCTTAAACCAATAAATAAAATAAAAATATATGATCAACTATGTTACATCAATTTATAATTATAGAGATAACGACAAGCTTCAAAATAATTATCTAGGAAGCATGATTGAAAAATTCCTAAGTCTTTTATTTAAGTCAATTGACGAATGGCTTTTACAATATTGGTTAAAACCTCCAACACAAAATAACGGATAGCATCTGTGTACACATCTAAAAAACACACATTCAACTTTGAACTCAGGGGCAAATATAAATAATAATTCCTAATATGAACATCAGTTTCCAAGAAAAAAAATGTGTTGCACACTGGGGAAATGTCGTCGGTATTTTTTCGTGACGATACTGGAATGGAATTTGTCAAGTCAAGAAAACAATGAGATCGTATATACGTCTCATTATGATATCAAATCCCATGTGGTCATCGCCAACTTGTTAAGCACATATTTTAGTGTGTGTTTTTCTAGAGATATAACTGTTAAAATAGAGTTATATTTTAACACTTCAGCGAGATGGTTTGTTGTCGGCGTAGGCAATTAGTGTCATGTAATCTTGTTTAAACAACACAACCGCTCTAAGATGGCTAAGATGGAAGAGGTTGGCAACTATAAGAGCAAACAATTATACCATGTTACAACAGCATCAATTTTGATTTAACAAACTTAAACAGAACAATCAAGTGTTACTACATTTAAATATATTTTCATATTTGCCAACGGTAAACGCTCACGAACAATTCATTATGTATCACATTATTATCGAATCGAGTAAAGTAAAGTATAATGAGTTTCCAGAAATAGCAGGAAACTAGTGTTGTTGTCATCCGCTAGTTTTATTAGGCATTTGTATTTTTAGGCCAATGAAATACTCTTGAATATATCATTACAATATAATTACAAAAAAAAAGTTTATTGTTTATTTGTTTCAAAGTGATCAAGATTTATCATACTGCAACCATAAGCATACGACATACTTAATTAAACATCATTTTTTATTTGTATTTATCAATCGTTTGTTGGGTAGTTTCAAAATTGCTTGAAACTTAAAAATAAACCTTGACTAAGTAAAAAAATAAATTACATACATTTACAGATAAACAATAATAGGAGCAAAATATTATACACGACACAATAATATGGATTATCGATGTGAATATGTTGAAACCTTGTTTTTAGAACCTCCGAGCGTTTGGTTTGTGTGACGAGAATTATACCACTAGACTAATCGCCTTGTGTATCAATTACCCCGGTCTACATTTCATTAATTCCAAGATGGAGAGTAAGTTGCTTCCCTTTTTCCCTTGTCGCTTATTCCTGCTTTGCATATTTGATATACACTTTTTAAGGAAATTAATACATACACATCTTAAGTTTATCAAAATATATTAACCAGAATACATTTACCTTATGTATTACGATACATGTTAATGTTTCTTCCGCGCGCTTGAAGACGTTTTATTGTATAAACCGAACTGGTATCTACTACTTCAAATACTTACCTATATGGCTATGTTCTGTCACATTTCTATCCTTTGTAATGAGCAAATATTGTTTATGTTAGTTTACCGCGTGGTTGTTGAACTCAAGAAGGTGGGGATCCAATTGTCTTACTGGAGGGTTTATTGCTTAATTAATATAGTATATGTATTCGATTCGTCTTTGCCTCGGCGTATATTCGCAAATATGAAAGGTAAATGTACTTCAAAAGCACATTTCTACTGTGTTACCTCCATCTACAATAGTGTGGCCAGAACTTAATCTATAAACTATAACTACGTTATATCAATAACAAAACCTGCAACAGACATGTCCGGCCGTTTTCAGTATGTGTCCTGCCGATGACTGCATAAAGAGGATAGGTTGTCAACAGGTCAAGCAAGGTTTCTATCCCAATTAGATGCTTCTTGGAACAGTGGATATTGTTGTTTACGGATACATCGTTTATAAATAAGTCCTCATTATGTGAAAAGGGTAGTGAGCTACACATGTATGGTTGACAGAGAATCTCTTAATTATTTTAGTCAAATATAATACAATTATCATACATCACTCTTACCTTTTATTTCAGGCTAACTGTACGTTGAACAACGCAGATTCAACGTGATGTGTATAGGCAGTATTGCATTCTTATATTTGCCAATGCGGATATTTTGAATACATATTATGCTAAACGTGTGTGTATGTTAACACAAAGCAATACAGTAGGTGCATATTATTACTTTTGGCCCAAATTAAGTCTCGGTCGTCTTTTTTATATATAATACGTCCTGTTAAAGCCACATACCTTATTTGGCATAGTAAATTTAAGTATAAATAAGAAACATATTTTATCTATGCCAATTAGAATATATCTGGTGGTTACATGGCAGAAATGCGTCTTTTTTGCGCTTTCAAAATTAAAAAAAAATCGCGTTTGTCGAAATGGACGTAGACGTCTAGAAATCCTACTTTCGGTTTTAACAGCGGTACCGTTTGAAAAATAATAAATAACTTGCTAACTAGGCTATAGATTAAATTTTATCTATGCCAATTAGAATATATCTGGTGGCTAACAGGTTGAAATCCGTCTTTTTGCGCTTTAAAGTTTAAAAATAATCGCGTTTGTCGAAATGGACGTATATCTATAGAAACCCTACTTTCGGTTTTAAAAGCGGTAGGTATCGTTCGAAAAATAATAAATTACTTACTTACTAGGCTATAGATTTAATGAAAATTTCAAACACTTTCAAATTGCATCTATATGCAATGATTAACATGTTCTTCATTTCAAGGTGTGTGGCTTTAACAGGTACATTAGTTTTGACTTTGAATTAAAATGCAATCAATTTGCCTGCTTAATAAAACATGGTTCATTATGTTTATATCCGATCGAGGTAGTTTGGCATGTTGTTAGATTGTAATGCATAACATTGCGTGCGTAATAATGTTGTACAGATCTACCCATACCCAAATACATGCACAATCATAAAGTAAAACACATATTGGGCATCTTTCTTAGCTATTTTTTAGTGAAGCTTAATAGGCTCATTTTTTAACTTCAAGTTGATTTATTGTGATAAATTATATACCGGGACAATTGAATGCCAATCGAATAAGGATAATATATTTCATTTTGGATCCATAGCACACTTCTTTAACGTAGTGCAGTAATTACTGCATACAATGACAAATTACAAAATTTGCTTTATAAACGATACAAATATAGTTGGCAGCCATACATTCTAGAAATAAACATACCTATGGACAATTATGCATCATTTGATGTTTGTTCGGTACACGAATCATATGATTTTTATACTACAACTTAAAATGATATCGTTTGGTATAAATGATAGAGTCCATACGTCATCAATAACACAAAAATCCCGTTTAAGGCACTTTTTTCGAACTAGTGATGTCTAGCCCCACCCATTTTGACATGTTCCTGCTCAAACTGGATGCATCAATGTCTGAAAATTTACCTGCCACATCTTATTAATAAATACATAAATAAAAACATTAATACAAAATAGATAAATAGAGACAGTGAACATAACTACATAAATAAACAAATACACAAATAAACGAATAAATGAATACAAAAATAAATGATTAAATTAATAAACGAATGATTGAATGAATGTATAAATGATTGCATAAATAAATAAACAAATACATAAATACATACATAAATAAATGGCAAGAAATTGATTGACGGACATGTACACAGAACTGGTGATGGACTCATACTTCATGTAGAGTTGTCTCCCTTAGAACAATTCGCTCCCAAATGGCAAGCGTAACACATGATGTCCTTTCCATGGCATGCGGTTTATGAGTAGACCAGTAAACATTCATGTTAAACGTTAGAGTGAACACTGTTGTACTAAAACATGTTCTGCTCACAACTTGTATTATAATATCCTAATATATATATAATAATAAAGTCAAAGTTCATGATGGCATCGTGGCTGCGATGGACATATGCCATTAAATTAGTTAGATAAATATGAAAATATTACACATTCTAATTTCAATTTAGGTGGTCTATGATTCTTCCAACGTCATCAGCCTAGCAGGAGAAACTTACAAATAAGCATGATATTAAGATGCACTTAGAATAAATAAACCATTCGGGTGTTACCTATTAGTCAAATGCATTTTTTTTCAAATACCACACGAGCTGTAAGGTCTAGAGCTGGAATTATCCGTTTCGGAAACTCTTTAATTAATTTATTACAACAGCAAAAGATTAAATATTCCCCTGGATAAATATGCAATGATTTCGTCTTCTTAAAAATTTCGTAGTGCTTTTGATTATTTATTTTATCCTATAAATAAATGAATTTATAGAACAAAACTTTGTTTGTCAGAAAAACATGTGCTTTTCATGACAGGATATATTTAACAGAATACGTCTTGATTATTCTTGTGGCGGACCACGTTTTTACAATAAATGTATGATTAAGCGTTCTTTTTAGTCAGAAAGATGGTAGTAATATATACAATACCAATTTAAATATACAAATATAGTATATGCATTTAATATTTACATTTCAAACGTAGGTGCCGTATACGAATACAAGCCGTAAGTAATATAAATTAAAAACAAAAGCCAAATACAGCCCAAAACCAAATTAAATTAATTTAATCTAAACGTGGTTGGTACATGTACTGTTTAAACTGTTTCTAAACCTTTGACGGTTACGCCATTCCAGAGTAACACGACAAAACTTCGCTATACGCCTAAAATTAAATTAAATCAGCATTTTAAATATTACACACTTAAGTAGAGCACAGACGATTTTGTTTAAATTTAACATCTTGTTTCAGCAAATCCAAAGACAGCCCCCCCCCCACAAAAAAAAATAAAATAAAAAAATGTTTCCATTTTAAACTTAAACAACTGATTTGAAATGTATACCTTCAATTCATGTATATATTTAAAGTCAAAAACAAATGAATGAGGGTATTAATACATTTAAACGAGTTAATTCGTCTTAAAGTCTTAACTGCATTTGACCTTTACCTAGAGGCTAGTAGGCATGAACATGACAAGTTTGTCCGACACTTAGAGAGTCCTTTTATAAAAATCATTTAGCTTTGGGATAAAACAGATTATCTTTCCAGATATTGGAGGATTTTAATAATGACCGCAGTATATACCGAAAGATTGGTAGCCGCTGCGAATAATTTTGCTCGCTAGGTGTTGAGAAGCCGACAGAAGTATAATTGCAAACGAGGCATATCACTTCTAGGTGAGACATCACGTGACGTCCAGGGAACGTCCAAGCGATCGGCAATTTTTGGGAGGATGCGGTGTGATAACATCATGTGGTGTAAAACAGTAGTAGCACCCGCTCTATTCGTGTTTAAAGTCATTACTTGTCACTCACATTTCATGTTAAATTCTTCAAGTGTTATTTTCCAAAGACGCAGAGCTGCTATGTCGCAATTGTAACACAATACGACCGAACTGTGTGTTATTTAACAAATCCGAAGGCGACATTAAACAGCAAACATATCGCATTGTAGTCACTATGACATCGTATATGTCTAGAATGCCGTTCATAAACGATCAGTTCCGAGCACAATGTATTGCCCGAGGCATATTACGCATATTAGGTCATGCTCATCGGTTCATTTTCTGACATCTGAGTACCGTACAATACTAAACAAATTAAACGCAATGACGTAGGGTACACACTGTTGTTTTAATTAAGACTTTTTTTCACTTGATTTTATTTAAGTGAAAAACCGAACAGGAGAGGCTGTAGTCAGAACGACCAAAATTTGAGATTTTTGCACTGAGTTAAAAGATTGTATGCCAAAAAGACTAACGACTTGGTTGCAATACGGGGGACACATATATTCTACCAATATCTCTTGCTCTTTTTCGTATAGTAATCATGATTCTGCCTGTGGGTAATTCCGCGCGAATTAAGATAGAACAAGTTTAATATAGCACGGGCCATTGCCCTATTACGAGCATTTCAACTGAAGCCGTAGTGTACATTAAATAAGAATAAATAACTGGATTCAAGATAATTGAAGTCCTAAATTTCCAACAAGGCGGTGACCATAGCAACATATATGAATGCTGCAAGTTTTTCTTTCAATTGTTATTTTTTGCTAGAAGAGAATCAACAATTTGTAACGCAATTTGCGTAAAAAAAATCGTGGAAAAACTACAGCGTATGCCATTTAAAGAGTTACATTCGTAAAGTTAATATAAAATAACTCATTAAATTTACAGATTGCTGTTTCGCAAATATAACCGTTGGTAAAATGTACCTAGTATATATGACCATGCCTTTCGCTTTAATTAACTAGTAAGATTTGGTACACAGAACATTGAGTATCATTCTAAAGGTTTATTAGTTAAATCATTTTTTTTTCTGATTTAAGAAAAAAATCTTGATGTGGTAATTGACATATTGCTATATTGGTATTTTCTAAGGTAATTATCAATTTATTCATCGTAATATAATGATTACCTTCATTACGAACTGCATACATTTTCGTTAGTTGTGTGGTATTTGGATTTGACCGCCATGTTATATATTTCCATCATTAACTATTACTTGAGACATGCGAATGATGTCGTCTCAAAAACTGATATAAATAAGGCCGAACTGTCGTTTGGGCCTCACTTAACATTTGGTCGTTCACAGAAAAAGTTGTGCACGAACACATGAATACTCAGGTTATAACGTGTTAAAGTTTCGAGGATAAAGATACGTTACGTTGTTATTTCAAGACAAAAAACTGCAAGGCTTTAATAATTAATCCATGATGACATCACATCAGTTCAAGTGACGGAAAGTTCACTGAATAATAATAAAAACTATTTTTGGCAAACAATACATTTAATTATATGTACGTTCGAAAGCTTTTGTGAGAATATAAACTATACTTTAATGTGCACTTGATATAGATTTATTCCTAATACATCACACGCGTGTTTAGAAACTTCATTACTTATAAAACACCAACCTCTTATTATCAGTCCGATTTGATGCTGATATCGCATGCACTTTTGTAAGATAGCCTTAATAAACGATTTCTGTAAAATTAAATTTTAAAACTTTTCTTAGGCTTACTTTTGAGTAAAATGTTTGTAAACAACTCAACTACATGTATATTACATAATCAAAATGTTTGTATACAACTCAACTACATGTATATTACATAATCAAAATGTTTGTGAATTTTAAACAAGTTCCATACATAAGACAGTTTATTTTAATTTCATTTGTATTCCATTAAAAAGCTTTAAGATCAGTCCGATAATTAGTCGAGAGAGCATTCAAATCAATTCAATGAAACTTAGAATAAGCGTGATGACACTTTTGTACGCAAAGTTCATCATAAACATTATTGCCTGTGGATAAGGCAACAACTATTATTGCCTGTGGATAAGGCAACAACTTCTGTTATTTTGGAATCACGTTGTTTTGAGTCCTGATGTAGAACAAATTCCGATGTTAAGCATAACAACGCACTGATTTATCCAGACGATGCATAATTTGATATATAGCTGATCCTTATTTGGGTATGTGATTGGTTCGTGCGATACACTTCTAAATTTGGATCTTTTTCTATATTCGGACTATCTGTACTTGTTGCTCCAAAACTAATGTTGTGGTATTAGAAAGAAAAAAGGCATAATATAGGACTTCGTTGGTTAATATTATGCTATGGAAATTGTGGGCTTACGTTGGTGTTCTGGATTTGTAATCTAGTTTCATCAAAGCGCATGATTAATTCCTTCTTCACAGACGCTCAGTCACTTTGAAATGCAAAGCTGACGCTGTACAAGGAATACCAATTTACCACGGGCGACTTTGAATGTATGTAAATGTGAAGTCTTGCAAGCTCATAATAAAAGGATAACTTGAATAAATAGTGATACACACACTTATTGCTTCGATTGATATATGGCTTTTTTTAAACAGGCATAACAATTCGCAACAAGAATATTTGAAATATATTGCTTTTCACTAATTTATTTAAGGAAAACCTCAGCATGGTTATCTTTTCTGTGCTATTGTCGACATAAAACTTAAAAGAACATAATGAAATATATGCATGATACGTTTAAGCATTATTTGTCACTGTTAATCAAGAACAATAAATTTAACTGCGTTATTTCCGGTTTGCTGCCTGACGATGGAGCCAAGACCATTTCGACACTGTACAGAATACGAATTAGTGATTTCCGCATTTACAGTGAACGAAACGTGTGTTTTATCTCTTCGGGTAGGGTATTGATGGACGCATTATAGGTCAGGCCAAGTTTTAAATCGGATCAGCATTGATACCCCCCTTTATTAACATTATATTACTCTAAGCTGACCTGAATATAAATATTGTAGAATATGTAAATATTAGCTAAACTTTTCTGATATTGCTCATTTTACAATGGTCTATACAAAATTGTTTTATTTAAAATATATAATATAACTCCATATTACGCCACAAATTATTTAAATTATTCACACAATTGCAATACACTTAGTACGATGCCTAGAACACTAACTTTGTAATCGTCGACTTTGAGTTTGGGTCTCGTTAGACAATTGTCAATACAAATAAGAAATACATATATATGTTATGTTTTCATTTCAGCAAGCCTTAGCAAGTTGCAATTATACTGTTCAGATTTGCATCGAACTGCCTTGAGTAGTTGAATATTAAATACATTGAAATGTATTCTTTTATTTACGGATCGATTTGAATTGTGATGCAACGAGGTCAATTTTTGTTTATACATTTGTTTTCGTGAAATACTCTTTGCCAAGTTTGAGGTTCTGATCGGTGTATAACCCATTTGATATTGACTGCTCCAGTGCACTGACCCCATGTTTTCTTCATAAACCGATCCGCCAAATTAAATTGTGTCTATGTGCTGAAATGGTCCTCTAACAGTGTCGGATATCTAAAAAGACCATTAAGCGAGTTCATAAAAGGCTGTTAGCATAACCGAATTTCAGCAAATTGCAAAGCAGGATTCAAGATACAGATAGAGAGGTTGTTACCATTGTATGATCAGGTTTGGCTATTTCCATCGTTTTGCATAACGAAATTGTTAAGGCAATATCAATACCTACAGCTTAAATGACGCGAGTTTCCTAAATTTTGATAATGCAATTGGTGTTTGCTAGGAATACATACACGTCGGATGTTTAAATTCGGAAATTAAATGTTAACTATCTAATCAATTTAGCGGAGTGCTGTTTCGAATATATTGAATATTTAAGATATCATCGATGATAAATATATGCCACATCAGCCGGTTTCATTTCCAGAGAACTATCAATCCTTTGAAAATGTTGAAAATTACTAGGAAACATTACAGTCGAATGCGTTCCTTATGAAAATATATGTATTGGTATCAAAAACCGCCACAACAAACAAACAAAATCAGAAACGACATTTTACAAATCATCATGACATAAAATCCATCGAACATATATTTATGTCAATAAATTACATTTTCTATGACAAACATAGATTGTCATCACATAAGGTTTTCGACTCGAATCAAAGGCCTGGTAATGAACGAAACATGTACATGTTGGATAACTATTCAATAAAAGTTTAAACTTATTATATGATGTCAATTTTCAAATTGCCTTGTCTGTTTTGAGAAACTTAGTAACCTTCATATAAGTACGATTGAAGATGGCTGAATATTGATGTGTTAGATTGGCTTTCTATATAATAGCTTAGACACTAACATACATTTAACTAGAAACTACAGTGATAAAAAATATTGTTTTGCCAAATTCGATTCAATGTTACATACATAAATCATGCATGCATATATTATGAATTTTGTATGATTACGATTCCCTATCTGAAAAAATGCATGTTTGCAAGTTTTTACATCGCCGTACAAACAAATCTTTCATTTGTATTGGCACACATTTATACTCTTAACTACCGTAAAGCAATAATGCGCAAATAATTCAGCAAGAACGGATTAAAATGAACTTATGAACTCAGAGTTGCTGTCGTAAATTACACATTTTATTATCATGAATAGTTCGCCTAAATTGTCAAATAACTCATTATATCCAGTACAAAAATACCACCTTTGTTCTTTACAAAACCGAGTTTGATTAATGAACTGTAATTCCTTTCCTTCTGTAACATAATTCCTTTTTAACCGACAATCGCATTTGTGCCTTAGCAAATTTCGTTTACTATCTTAGAATCCCCAAGTTTCTATGGTAACCGTTTTAACATATTCGGGGAGTTTTCTAAAAAAATCTGATGATTAATACTGCCCCATGTTTAGTATAAGATGTGTTTACGATTCTTACGATCCATATTTGTGTTTGTGTTTATATGTAGGTACTTTTCACGCGATAAACATCTAAATTTGGATGAATGAGTTTCCAAATTAAGCCCGTCTGTTTGTCTGCATAAAGCAAATATTACTCGTTGTTTGTACAACGGGAGTGTCAATCAACACTGGGGAGTCAAAAGTATGAGCGTATTGCTTTCTTGTCTTATATAATCTTGTAACATTCATCGTTGTATTATATCAAGGAAAAAATACGCAAAATGTGCATGAACGACATTTATAGGTGACCGCCTTGTACTAACTTAAGAGACTTTCATAGAGTGTGAATCCAATAATAAACTGTATTTGTGTTTTTCGCAAATCAAAACAAAGTAAAATGTGGACAACCTCAGCGGCAATGTACATCCGACTTCCGACAATATATGACATAAACGCGCTTTTTCAAATGGCAATCTACCTTTGTAAAGTAGCATGTGTACCAATTGGTTACATACATATTTAACATTAAGGCTTTGCATTGTAGAAATTGCCACGCCCAAACAAACATGAACTGTATTACAAATTGTTTCTTTGGAATATGACAATTAGTAGTAGAAACAGTGGTTTGCAAGGGGTCAGTTGGTTGATTTTTAAAAAATATGTGTGAACACCAACGTAAAACATTTTATATAATAGTAAATTGCTATGGAAACAGTTTCAGTGCAATCTTCACTACGTGTACATACAAAACATGTCAAAAAGCTGCCAACATGTTGTTTGTTGTTGCTTCCGAATACAGATTTTCGTAAGGTTTACTTAATAAGCTGAAGCTATAACAACATGATTGTTTTGATCACGCAAAGCAATACTGTGCACACATGTTTCAAGAGCAACCATGAATAACTCGAGAAACAAGAAAGAAATAGCCTTGTGCATGTAAATGTGTGGAGTTCTGCTCATAATTTATTTCGTTTTAGGACGCATTTAGACTTAAAACATTGGCAAACAATCACATAAACATAAATCCCAATTGACACGTCCACATCTGTCAATCATATTTTTGATTAACTTACAAGAAAAGCCAATAAGCATAGTTTTTAATAACGTGTTTACCAGTTCATTGTTTTATGCAAAAACTAATGTTAAGAATGGAAATTAATCCTTTTCGAAAAAGCTGGGCAGGAGTTTTCACATTGCGTTGCAGATCCCGGATGCTTCTATTGTCCTATCTTTTATTCCAGATTGTTATGGTCATTATGGAAACAGTAAAACTAAGTCATTTGTCTTTGGTGAGTAATATTTGCATCCATTATACAACTTCTAAGGTATCAACAGTGATGATATCTATGTTTTTTTTTAAATTTAATTAATAATAAAATATTGTGATGTAAACACAAACGCTAAAATGCGATTGATTGATCGTACACATACAACATTGTTTAAACTAATAAATACAATAAATATAGAATGAACTTTGTTACATCAATCACTGATTATAGGAAAAACAAAAATGTTTAGAATCATTATCTGGGAGGCATGATTGAAAAATTCAGCTTTTATTTAAGTCATTTGACAAATTGCTTCTACAATATAGATTAAAACATACAACACAACATAAAGGGTAACACCTGGGTACATAATTCAAGAAACATAAATTCAACGTTAATACTCAAGGGAAGAAAGAGATAATGGTTCGTAATATGAACGTCATATTCCAAGAACAAATGTGTCGAACACTGGGGAAATGTCGTCGGTAGTTTATCGTGTCGATAATTGGATGAAATTTGTCACGTTCATAAAACAATGAGATAATAAATAAGTCTCATAACGAAATCGAATCCCATGTGATCATCACACACGTTTTAAGAACACATTTTAGTTTTTCCTGAAGATATTACTGTAAATAAAGAGTTATAGTTTAACACTTCAGCAATATGTTTAATGTTCTGCGTAGGCAATTGATGTCATGTAATCTTGTTTAAACAACACAACCGCCATTAGATGGAAGAGGGTGACAACAATAAGAGCAAACAATTATACCATGTTACAACCGCATCAATGTTGATTTTACAAACTAATATAGAACAATCAAGTGTTACTAAACTGAAATATGTTTTCATAGTTGCCAACGGTAAACGCTCACGTACAATTCATTATGTATCGAATCATTATCGAATCGAGTAAAGTAAGGTATAATGTGTTTCCAGAAAAAGCAGGAAACTAGTATTGTTGTCACCCGCTAGTTTTATTAGGCATTTGTTCATTTTTTGTCGGAATGATAATTTCCCACCTTANGTATTTATCAATCGTTTGATGGGTCGTTTCGAAAATGCTTAAAACTTAAAAGTAAACATTGACAAAGCAAAGAAAAGACATTACATACATTTACAGATAAACAGTAATACGAGTAAAATATTATACACGACAAATAAAACAAACTAATATGGATTATCGATGTAAATATGTTGCAACATTGTTTTTCGAATCTTCGAGGGTTTGGTTTGTGTGACGAGAATTATACCACTAGACTACTCTTGTGTATCTATAACCCCGTCTTCATTCATTAATTCCAAGATGGAGAGTAAATTGCTATCCCTTTTTTCCAAGTTCCTTTTTTGTTTTGCATATTTGATATATACTTTTTAAGAAAATTAATACATACAATTCTTAAGTAAATCAAAAATAAATTAACCAGAATACATTAACCGTATGTATTACGATACATGTACATGTTTCTTCCGCGCGCTTGAAGACGTTTTATTGTATAAACCGAACTGGTATTTTCTACTTCAAATACTAACTAATATGGCTATTTTCTGTCACATTTCTATCCGTCGTAATAAGCAAATCTTGTTTGTGCTAGTTAACCGCGTCGTTGTGGAACGCAAGAAGGTGGGGAACCCAATTATCGTACTTGAGGGATAGGTTGTCAACAGGTCAAGCAAGGTCTCTATCTCAAATAGGTGCTTCTTGGAACATTGGATAGTGTTGTTAACGGATAAATTGTTTATTAATAAGTCATCATTATGTAAAAAAGGGTAGTGAGCTACACACGTTTGGTTATTAATAACATAGACTTACTATACAATAAATGATGGTATTAAAGAAATGCAGTTGTTTTCATTGTAAGTCAAGTTCTAGTTTTTGAACCATAGCTTTTTGTAACGACAGATTCCAATAACAAGTACTTTTTATTATATATCAATAGTGGATCTGAAAGAAAACAATGTCAACATAAGTTTTATTAGCAATATATTTACATGTTTTAGAAGATAACTTGAACGTAAGTTAAATGTTTCTCAAGGTCAACATGTGTAAAAATGTTTCTATAAAAACACATTCAGACCTACAATTATATACGATTAAAATAGGACAGACCGATAAAATGTCATTATTTTACAATGATTACAAAAATACTTCAAAAACATTTTTCAATGGAAAATTCTTAAATTGTATTAAAAAAATTGCATATACGTGTATTTCAAACCAAACTTATTAAACAACTGTATACTATTTTATAAAAAGAAGGACAAGTGACGTTTATTAAAACGGTTCTTAAAGAACAAAATATAACACAAGATTACAATTACTGACAATGATCTATTAATCACTATTTCTGCTGGTTACGATAGAAAAAATGTGTACTGTTTACAGCAGACAATATTAAAATGCATAGGAAATATAATAAACAGTATGCATTGACACTTTATATAAGAGACTTGGATACCTAGTGTAAACTACAAACTGAATAAATATTGCATGACCTAAGATAATACGTTATTTATTACATCCACTTCACTTGCATCACTTGACAAAACAAAGTATGTAAGAATTATGCATGCTTCATTTGTGCAGACAAAATTATGATCATTAAATTTGATGATTTAAATTGGAAGAAATAGTTACAACACAGTTGAAACATTTACATATTAATTAAGGCATTAGCTTCAACAAAAGGTATAATTGTGAAATTAGCAAACCCCTAATTGTTAAGTTTCAGAATTGAGCAAAGTAAAAGTATAAGTTAAACAAACAGTTGGCATTGCACTTTAAATTCCCAGTGGCATCATTTAAAAACAACAAGTACAATTATGAAAGGTTCATACGACCATGTTCTGCTGAAGTGATTCTTATTCATCAAAGTAAAATAGCACCAATTACTGGTACTCATTGGTCCAGAAATGTCACTTAACACTCCACCAACTCTTTATTGAGTGCATTTTTACATGAAGGCTCTGTATTTGCCAAATTTATAAAGTTCCTCTAGTCCCGTACAATGTCCTGTCTATGAATTAAATGCTTGTAACGTGAAACATTAAGTAAAGACTTTTTTTCGGTGTCAATATGATAAGGAGCCCTTCTTATTGTGTCCAGTATACCAAATATGTTCATTGATACAACTTTTAAAGAAGGGTTATTGCTAAGCACAGCAAATACTTTGTTAATTTCAGTAGATCTAATTCTATGTAAGTCTGTGGTATCTTTCAAGTGTTTTTAGCAACATATTCTTAATAAATGTACATTTGTTTTATGCTCAAATTCAGTTGTAATTTAAGTTTGTCGAAATATCTTGCATAAGACAGGGCAAATGTTGATGTAAGAAAGTTTCACAACAAAACATTACATTTTATAAATATGGAACAGCCACAAACAAATTGGGAAATTCATGCTTTTTAATAATCACTACAAATAATTGTATGTATCAGAGGTTCGTGTTTTATCAAATGCTCCACAAAGAACAGTATCAAGACAGGAAAAACAATCAATACACTGTCAGAATTTCCTGCTTTTTGAGAAATGCCCAAAATAGATAGGTTAGAAAATCAATATAGATCATCATTTTCCACAATTATCCCAACCACCAACAGACAAACAAAATGGACATTTAACAAATCAGTTTTACAATAACGTGTGGTACACTGATATTTCAATGAGCTATTCCACTTCGAATTCACAAAAACACACTATTATTCCCTGCAAGATTATTTTTGAAAATCCAAAATGTACATGTTAGAGGGTTTCCCAGTGTAATACTGTATTTTCTGTGAAATAGATGTTGGTTTAATGTGGGCAGATCTTCCCACAAATCCTAACGACGATAATTTCAACTGTGTAACTACGTAAAGCCATCGGATGAAATACTTACCTGTAAAATATATTATTTTTTATATAAAAGCAAGTGTCCGACAATTTAGATTATTAGAAACCCTAGAGTAACGACGGTATGTTTAATGTGTATTTAATTAAATATAAACAAGTTGTTAGTTTCTTGTCAACCGATCGACGTATTTTTGTGTGCAGATTTTCATTTTTTGCATTTCAAGTTGATTAAATATCATAAATACAGTGATATCACACAATAAAATGATAGAGTGCATAGCGGATGCACGTAAGTTTTACAACAAGTACTACTCATATTTCTACATAAATTTTACTTCCTGTGTGAAGTGCGTATCATAGGCCAAAAACTGCTCTTTGTTTCCACATTCTTTCATCAGCAAATTTAAGTTAATTTAAATTTAATTCGGAGAATGTTATCGAATGCGTAAACAATGATTGAAAAGTCAAGAGTTAAATCAGCGAATATGGTCTAATTTGGCAAAATGGATAGAAAACTTAAGCCTGGAATACGATATATATATATATAACCTTTTTGGGACCGACCATATATATATGGTCGGTCCCAAAAAGGTTAGGCAGGATTAGTGAAAATAAAAAACTTTAAAATCCTCAGCCGGGTAGCGTCCAAAAACCAAACGTTTCATATATTAGCGTAAGCATAGAGATCGGTATTGTACAGTATAGTATAGGATTATTGATTTATTTAAGTACATGTTTTCATTTACAATGCGGATGTTATTTACTCATTAGTGACCAGGAAGTACCATATCAATTTAATGAGCAGAAAAAAAGAGTATAACATATTACTGGTTAGACATTAGCATTTGACAAGATTATTTACACATAACCAATACAATAATAAAATTGGTATCGTCAAAATCGCCGTGGTACTTTAACAAATCCTGCTTCTATCACTGTACGTCAGCTTATATCTTAATTCAGATGTTGGAAGAAGAGTGTTACAAAAGGGAAGTAACTGAATCTACATATTACACAGTAAAGCCCGGTGATACATAAAGGTAAGCCAGAAAGTTTACAATTAACTACCGTAAAAATCAGTTTTTCTTATTTAAAACTTAAAAAAAAATTAGAATAATAATTTTACCATCCAATAAATAGATTGGAAAGTGACTTATTGTAACTGCTTTTAAATCAGAATGGTATTGTCCATTGATTTAAATTATTACATTGTTCGTGTAGTCAAGTGGCAAACATTGCTGACAATAACATTTAGGTTTAATTAGTATAAAACTGATCACAAAATAAGTTGTTTGTTGATTGTGCGTGTTTATTTTGTCACTCGTCTGTGTGTTATCAGCATTTGTTGTTTTGTTGTTCGAGTGTTTTCTTAAAATATGTGTTATGTGTTTTAAGAGAATAACGATTTCCTACCTCTAAAGCCTGAGTTAAACGTGAAAATCGAGCAGATTAAAACAACTTATATGTTACAGAATAACAGAAGTGTGTAGAATGTTTTAAGATATGTTTGCAATACTGATTCAGTGCTTGGTTCCCGTGTGAGCTTTTTAATGATTTCAAATGTGTATATGGTCTGGTACAATTTAAACTTTAGAGACGTTACAATCATGATAACCTCAAGTCACATTTAGTATAATAAAAGAGCTATGATGATTCAAATGAAAAAATAATACAAATAATATTAATACAGGAAAGAACGACTTTATATTTTTAATCAGATGTTACTTTGTAAGATATTTTTATTAGTAAACATAAAATGGGATTGAAAAACAGAGCATATAGCAAAAATTGTACATAAAGTAAGGCAAACATAACATACACATAAGGAGCTTTCAATAGAACGTTGTAAACGTATTTTTTACCACAAACTTACTGTACACATGATTATATTAAATACATGCAGTTGTTTTTATTGTTAATCATGTTATAAGTATTTAACTGCAACTTTTTGTTATGACAGGTGCAACTAACAAGAGTGGTCTTATATATATAAATAGTGGATCTAAACGGAAACAACATCAAAATAAGTTATACAAGCAACACATGTGCATGTACAAGAAAAAAACTCTTATTTACTTCTCACTGTCAAAATTTGTGAAACCCATAAAAAACTTAAACCTTGTGTTTTTGCAGTAATTATAAACAATTAAAAATAGAATGGACCGATAAGATGTCGTTGTGTTACATACATACATTCATAACAAAGAAAACATCATTAAACGGCTTACATGGGGAAATTATTCTAAAATTGTAATCGAACAATAGCATAAACATGTATGTTCAAATCAAACTCCGCAAACATTTTGACTGTATACTATTTTTTAATAAAATAGTACAAGTGAAAATGGTTCTTTAAGAACAAATATAAAACATGATCATAATTACTGACATTGATCTATTAATTACTAATTCTGCTGATAACAATATTACATATGTACTGTTTTCAGCAGACAGGATTGAAATACAAATCAAAATTCTAAATAGCATAAACATTATGCATGGAAACTTTATGTAAATACTTTTGATACATTGTAATCTACAAACTGAATGAATATTGCATTATCCGAGATAATAAGTTATTTATAACATCGACATAACCATCACTTGCCAATTAAAATAAATATGTAAGCATTACCTCCGCTGCATTTATGCAGAAACAATATACGTCTAAAACTTGGTGATTTAAATTGGGAATACATACTGAAACGTTTAAAATCACTTGTGCATTAACTTCAACAAATTGCATTACTGTGAAAAAGCAACATTTGTAAGTTGCAGAAGTGAAAAAAGTAATATAATATGTTTAAGAAACCGTTGCCATTCCAATGTTTATTCCAAGTGTCAACATTTAAAAACAACAACAGCGATAATGAAAGGTTCAAACGTTCTTGAACTGCTGAAGAGATTCTTAATTATTAAAGTAAAATAACAACAGTTATTAAATGCAACAATAATTAACATAATGTAGCATAACGTGATTCATACAATATTTTACTACATCAAAATTTCAACACTTATATAAAACCAATAGTGCAAATATGGCAGTTGACTAATGTGTTTAATAGAAATAATGGCGAAAAAAAGCATTTTCAAGCAGAGTAAATTACCATACTATACGTCATAGTTATTAAATCAAGTACCAGAGTTAATTTGCTAGTTTGTAAGCTCAATAGACTGTAGTGTTTTAAACTTAGGCTCTACATATATCAGCTGTGTCGTGCGTAAATATGCCTTAGGCGTATCTGAACAGTGTAGCTCTATATATGCCTCTGCAGTGGACAGTGTAGCTCTAGATATGCCTCTGAAGTGGACAGGGTAGCTCATGACCAGACTGCGCAAATGCTAGCTTAATGACATGAAGCCTGTTTTCGCATGACGCGGCTCATATAATGGTGTTGCCTAAGCGTCTGTTTTAAAGCAAACGTGGTATTGCTAAACATGTTATAAAGGCAATTTCTAGCATAACAATATAACCCATTATAAAATATAAAATATTGAAACCAATAAGTCAACAGAGCATGAATAACGCATTCAATTTTAAAGAAACATTTTCAAATTGTTGCCCACAAGTGTTGCACATGGTGCTTCATTTAACATTACCTTATTCAAGTTAATGGTTGTAATTGGTCTAGAAATGTGACTTAAAGGCCCACCCACTCATCAGTGGGTGTATTGCTACAGTAAGGGTCTGTATTTTCCACTGTCAAAAGGTCAACTAGTCCTGATAACGTTATGCGTTGAAATTCAAGGCTTTTAATGCGGATAATTAATTTAATTAGTTAAATGTATTATCTCAATTCAACTGTTTTTTTTTATTTGCAAACTTTAAAATCAATATAAAATTAAACAACACATCCACTGTATGTGTTATACCTGTAGTTGTATTGTTTTAAATGTGTAGCAATTATTTAAACATATCTCCATGTTTAAAGCATAAAACAAACATTCAAATACTAGTTCTGAAATAACAGTGTTCTAACCCTGATTTTGTTTCATTAAAAATTTAACGCGTACGGAATTAAAGTGCAGATATTATAAATCTTCAGAAATGTCTGAAATTTTCCAAACAGAAGGAATCTATATTCTTGCTATTATTTATTTTCGCAATAAGATTCATGTTAAAAGTGACCACAGATTATTAACGCATCCATTCAATAAATGATACTGTGGATGCACACAGTGTAACATTACATATTGATAAAAAATAATTGTTTTAAAATATGTCAGTTTAACATGGTAACATAATTATTTTGTTAAACAAACAAGTGTTTGTGTTGCAATTTAGAGGGGATATAGCGTGCACTTAATTTTACACATATTGCTTAATACATATAAAGTTAAACATTAAAGAAATAATCTTACTTGCTATGCTCGTTATTGTTTGAACAATTACGTTGCTATGACAATTATGAGCATGATTGATCGCCCCAATGCAATTAAGATGATTATGGTATCATATGCGTGGCAATGAATAATATTAATACAATCTACACAACGCACTATTTAATATAAAAATGGTGTTACGGCCATACATAATCTTCATTGCACAATACATGAATTCGCCGGTCGAAGCTCGTCCGGACCATCTTGCTTGACATGTTTCTTTGACCCATCCTCGTGACCGCAGTCATCCAAACCGGGTGCACCCTATGAAATATTCAGACACAATTACCCGTATTGATTACTGGTTCTGCTGTTTGTGATCATATCCAGTTTTTATATTCAAAAGCCATGATCCACGCGTAATACCACCACATTCTTTTATCATCAACATGTTTTACAAGAAATGGAGGATACTTTTATTTAGTTTTTTTTACGAGTGGTTAAAAAAAAAAAAAAGTTCTCAAGTTACGTAACCACATGGCTTTATTGAGGAAATTCTTATAATCAGTGAGTCGTTTATAACTTAATGTGAATTTTCTGTACGTTAGTTCGTGTGTCAGGAAAAGTAACTTACAGTGGTTGAATGATGATATTTATGGAACAATATTGTGATGTTCTTATATTTTCAATGACGTTTACTGAAGTAGACAAAGTTACATTTTATATTTTGCAATTCGGTCGAATTTGCTTTCCTCAAAACATTGTATTTCCACTCGAAATTCCCACTAAAAGCATGTTATAAATGAGAACCTGATCTACAATTGTGTCGAAATACTATTTGTGCAAAAAGTATTTTCCTAAAGAGAATCAATAAAAAAACGTGTGAGGTAGACAAAACATTTAAGCACACAACGCTTTGTTTTTGCCGTGCAATTACACTTACCCGCTATGTGTCAGGTATGTGTGTTGTATTGTTTAAGTTGGCTTGGGGTTGTATAGGCTTTGTGATTGGCATCTTCATTAAATCAACTTGAAAACATGACATGGTTATGCAAATAAGGATTGCTTATTAGGTTAGGATTATAAGGTTTCTTTTGTTTTATGGACTTACATTTAATATCCTACTATTATGTCGAATTAAAAACACTAAAGAGAGGTATAGTTATAAGTAATACCTACTGCTCAACGTACCGATGCTTGTTATCAAACCACTCGCGCTATCGCCCTCGTGTTTGATTCTTCCAAAAAGTTGGTTATTACCACAATAAACAAAAATTCGTCGGACATTAATTCTAAGATTTAGAAACTAAGACAGTCATTCTCAAGTCCATTGTTACAATTCATCACGAAAAGCATAAAATACGTATGCATTCGACATCAAATACAGTTACGTTATATACCTTTTCCCTAATTTTTGTATTCATGATCTGTCTTGCCAGAGTAAACAATGCTTCCTGTATGTTGATGTTAGCACGAGCACTGACTTCAAAGAATGTCATACCGTGTTCCAGTGCGTACTGCAATTAAACAAAATATAAAATGTGTATGTTCGTTTGATTGGTCGTTATTTGGATCATTCGCCATAATGATATGTATCAGTATAATGTCATAAAACTCTTGTCGATGGAACTTAACACGCATTTAATCTTTAAATTCATTTGATCTAAGCTGTAAACTAAATTATGCATACGCAGTAACTGACAACTGCTTAACTTAAATCAGAGGTAGGGGGAGAACGGTCGTAAAAATAATGGCATGACTAACACGAATACAAGTAAAGTTCCCGAGTGGGAAAAAGAACTGTCAATACATCCTAATGATTTAATCTACATGCGGTTAAAATGTCACATGCGATCATAAAAGTAGTGACATATGTTTTGCCATGGATTACAAACTGCCTTCCTTTGGCTGATAAATCTTTGGACTCCATGAATAATCTTGGTCAGTCTCAGCAGCTTGAATTTACATCTCTTAAGCTATTTAAATCACGATTGCTACCTTAATCATCATAGCTTCCTCACCATAGCTTCCTCAATCAGTGTAGCTTTCTTAAGACAGAAACTCAATAACGGTAGCTTCTTCATAATATCTACATCAATCACCGTAGCTTGCTGACCATAGTTACCTCACTGAATTAAGCGTATTCAACAAAGCTTCCTCAATAACTGTAGCTTCCTCAAAATAGCAACCCCAATGACCGTAGCTACCTCACCATTGCTTCCCAGTTAACGTAACGGTAGCGGTCCTAAAACCCGAACGTCAATCACCGTTACTACCTTAATCACCATGACTATCTCATTTATCAACGCTATTTGAAGCAACGAGGCTTCCTTTGCATAGCATCTTCAATCCCCATACCACATTTAATCACCACAGCGATTTCAATTAGAGTGGCTTCCTCAACAAAACTTCTTCAATAATCATAGCTTCATCAATCACCATAACGTAATTAACATAAATACCCCAGTCAGACTGTGTACCTCGTCATAGCTTCCTCACTCACCATGGCAACCTACATCGCCATAGCTACATCGATCACCATAGGTACCTTAATCACCATAGCTACATACCGATAATCCTGTGTCCTTGTTCACTTGTCTCTTGTCTTTCATGTCACAGTTGTTTCCTAGCAGCATTATCTCAAACTCAGGGCATACTTTATGAAACCAAATTTAACATCACAACTAATAGGGAATTATTTCTTGTTCTTTTTTGCTAACAAGGCTAGGACAAAAATACAAACGAAAATAATGTTTAAATCAAGCACTGTTGCTTTATTAATAAATGACACCGTTTTTACTCCAAATTATTGATTATCTGTATATAGTTAAGGGTCATATAAATTGCAAAGTCACCAACTACATGGTCTTATCATAAAACGTTTAAAACAATGCAGATAATGTGATGCAACTGCCTAATACACATAACGATAAGGATTTGTAAGTTGGTACGATTTTAACTATTGTTTGAAATAAAACAACAACTATCCGCATTATTTAAATCAAAACAATTATTAAATCAACATGTCATAACCCATGTACGGAAGAGAATCTGTTTGCGCGGAGCAATCGTAGTTTCCGAATAGCTTTTCAGTATGAGTACTTGAAACTTTGGATTTTCCTGTCACGAGACTTAAAGGTTGTCTTGCAAGTACATCAAAATTAAAAAAATCATGCTCAGTTAACGAAGTTTAAATAAATTACCCTCTGTTTTAAATATTTTAAACATTGGACTCAATATTTGCGTATCTGACAATATAATTTAATTTATAAAACAGTATATTACGGAAGTTAAATACAAGTTTTATTGTAAAATTCTGACACAATTTACAGATTCAAAATCAATTAGGGATTTGCGAAGACTTGTCAATGTTGTTATGTTCATTAAAGAGAGAAATGTAGTGTTCAAGTTGTGTTTGTCACATTCATGTTAGAGCGCAAATTAAGTAAGATTATACTATACTCAATTTAATAAGACTTATCCGATTCAACTGCTTTTATAAGTTCGTTTTTCCAACTTTTATCCATTTTAGGACTGAAGAACATTCATATGCTATTATTGCTCTTATAATTATTGGTATTAAATGGGTATTTGGTAGGTCAGTTTTTCGCCTGACAATCAATACAAGTCACTGGAAGTGAACTGGGGACATCACTGGTGATTACGCAAGGGAAATTACTAGTTTTGGGAAAGGCCCTATATCTTCATGTTTAAAATCACACCTTACCTATATCTGTTTATTATTCACACCCTACCTATATGTGTGTGCTACACATTACACACTGACTCTTTCTCTATGTTCCACAAGGCACACGCCTTCTCTATAGGACTGTTTCAAATCACATACTAACAATATCTGTGTGTTAAAAATCACACCCTATCACTATCTTTATGTTTCAAACCAGTGTGTGCTTCAAATCTCATGCTACCTATATCTGTGTGTTACAAATCACACCTTTTCCTCTATTTATCTATTTCAAACCACAAGCTACCCCTATCTCTGTTTGAAATCATACCTTACCTCTTTTTTATCCGTTTCTTCGTCTATCTGTTTGTTTCAAATCACACCCTATCACTATCTTTATGATTCAAATCACACCCTACCTCTTTTGGTATGTGCCTGTTCCAAATAACACCACGACTGTATATATTTGTTTCAAATCACTCCATACCTCTATGTGCATTTTTTATATCACAACCGACCTCTATCTATGTTATCTAAGTCGCTCGCTCCCTCCCTATGTGAGTTTTATACACACCATACCTTGTTAATGTTTTTATGATAACCAGCGAGTCTATCAAATGATTTTGCGTTGCATATGTCGTAAATAAGCATGATCCCCTGAAATAAACAAAGGCTCAATATAACAATATCAAGCGTCCACGACAAAAATACAACTGTTATGTTGAATTGAAATAAACAAAACCAGGACGTTCTTGCTATCTTACAGTTGTAACATGACATTGAACAAAATCATGTCTGAAAATCGGGCGAAAGTAAAACAAAATATGTGGTAAACTACATTTAATCAACTTATTTTTGTTGTGGCATACACAATCATTGTTTTGACCGATGGTTTCTAAAATGCGTGTGTATAATTCATGTGGTATAACACACACGATAACAGAACCTTTTGTTTTCCATAATTGGGTCATGAAACACGAACGCATTTGGGTTTTGTTCGCAACTTTTTTTGTCAAATAAATGATGACCATAGACAATGTTTTTGCCAATATTCGTCGTATGTGTCCATACCACTTAAAAGCGAATAGACTTATGACATACCAATTTTTACATACCGGACAACCTAAGGGTTCTTCCCTATTAGAAAAATCCTTTTTATAATATAACAAAAGTAAAATCGCGTTTACTTTAGGAGTTTGTGCCCTCCTTCAACCCTTACGTTTGAGGGGAAAACAACCCGCAAATTAAATAGCCTTACCAATGCAATACAGAAAAAAATAGCACAACGCAAAAAATGACAAATGATTAAATCGCTGTGACCGCTGTTAAACAATCAATGCACACACTTGGAGAAATAAAACAGTTTCAATGCAAGCCAAGCCTAACACGATTGAAATGAAATGGCCATTCGCACACACAAAAAACCTTTGCGGTCGTATACCCATACATAGTTTCTCGTTAACTGGTGTTTGTCACGTTGTAATTAAATAACATACTGTAGGAAATAACTGGTCGTGTTAGACCCTATTTTCACTCACGTCAGCTCCTTTATAGTACGATGGGGCAAATGTGTGGAACCGCTCTTGGCATGCTTTATTCCTTATAACAAACACAATATTATTATAGTAAAACAACCACTATAAGAAAGAACTGGCTGAATATCTTACGAAAAGCACACACAAAGCTACTACTGTTATCATTGATAAGAGTTCCACATGCTAATGAATTGTATTCCACAGAAACTGACACATTTAAGGCATTTAATTTTATATCAAATAGTTCCTGCTTGTTAACAGTCACATTAACCGTGAAGTTAACTTTTTATCAAAAAAGCTTTTTAATCAAGGGACCTTCTCAACCGCAATTTAACCAGTTAACGTAAATTAGACCAATTGCACCTGAAATATATCATAACTACCGGTACATACCATATTTGCAGTTTGACCATTTTTCCACCTTATTCAATAGATCGCATCTTGAAATATATTCCTGAAAATGTAATACATACTCATTGTACCGTATGGTCAACATTTCTTAGTAGATACTAACCTTGATTTGAACGTGTCTCGATGCGACATGCTCATAATGAGATATAAATATAATTAAACCGA
Organism: Dreissena rostriformis; assembly: GCA_007657795.1. Lineage (NCBI taxonomy): Eukaryota > Metazoa > Mollusca > Bivalvia > Myida > Dreissenidae > Dreissena > Dreissena rostriformis. The sequence continues at coordinate 6,879 of VMBQ01000944.1, read as the reverse complement.
AGACACGTTGACAATACACAAACCGATTTGTGCATGCGTACAAGCAGCATAATGTTAAACATTATTCGAAAGCTTTGTAGCCACTATGGACAGACGATACAAGAAATACAGATTAAAACATCGGCATTTATTTAATCTATATAATAATAATAATAATAATACTTCTACTACTACTACTACTACTACTACTACTACTACTACTACTACTACTACTACTACTACTACTACTACTACTACTACTACTACTACT
>VMBQ01000943.1:203802-214265 GCA_007657795.1 Dreissena rostriformis | reverse complement strand
ATTCTGGTCTCTTCCTTGTGATACTAGTTTAGTTCCTTAGGATCTCAGGTAAGCGCATTAGGACCCATGGCCCTCTAAATGGGATACTAACAGTAAAACAAAAACATGGGATGTTTTCAGATTTGAATACTGGTAATGTACACGTCTTAAACTTTAACTGTAATGTATCGCAGATTCAGAGATGTCTGTTTTGTTTCAAAGGTCATGTGAAAAATTAACTTATGGGATGTTTCATATTATAATACCATATAAATATTGTTCAAATCTATATGTCGATAGGTTTAAAATTGCTATTTTCCTCTTACATGCCCTTGTATTTCAAGATAGAATACTTTCCTTCCCAGAGGAAAGAGGTCTGGGTTTGAATCCCAGTGGGGGCTTTCAGAGGATGATTTATTTTTTGAAAAATGATTATATTTGCTCAATTTTGTTCCTAACTTAACCAAATACATGTAACTCTAAAAATTTCTTTAAAAGTATGCAGTTTTTGAAAATTCAATTATGCCTGAAACATGTATAATTTGAGGGTAGACTTAGACAGCAAACTTCGAATGGACATCTATTCAATTTCAAGTTTTCCTTTTTTAAGTCAATACAACAATAAATGTATTCAGCCTCCGAACACATTTTATAATTAAAAATGCAACAAACAGAGGACGTAGTCAATTAAATAGTAAATGACTACTTAAAATAATAGTTTTAGTTATAAACATTGTTTGAATCACAATTTCATTTCAAGTAAGGTTCATACTTTCACATTTAATTTTTGAGGTTGTGCATTATTAAATCATATGACCTCATTGTGGTTTTCGTATTCAATGCCAATTTAAAGTAGGGGCATTTAATTGTGTTATAATCCAGATTTTTTTTTTTTTTTGCGAGCACGCTTCATAGATTGTGACTTGTAAATATTATATAAGTCTCTTGTTGTGCGCTATTTACAGCAATCAACATACCTGTTATAGCGAGATTGGTGTTGTTGGAATAATGACTCGAATATTCTGTCCAACAATATATTGGAAAGGTTTTTGTTGGATTACCGTAAACTGTTAACGTGTTCATGAGCGCACCCATTCAGTATATTACCGTAGTCCCTTTGATATATATATATATTTTTTTGAAAATTGTGTACGTTGATTTATATTAATTTTTTTGTACCGTGTAGTGAAAATAGTAATTAATTCTGTTTCTTTAAACATAATTAAACTTAATATGTAATTTGACATAATGGACCATGCAAAGCTTATTGATGTGGATACTGCGTCTGAGGATGAATTGCAAATGCTTCCTGGTATTGGTCCCAAAGTGGCCCAATCTATAAAAGCGTACAGGGAAGTGAATGGTAGCATTACTCGGGATGATTTGTTTTTCAGAGATTTGTAAATATGCATTTTTATTCGAAATTGGAAATTCTTCTCATTGAACTAATGCAGTATGTGATTTGGAACTGGAATCACATGGTGTTGGAAAGCTGGTGTTTCACGTCCAGACGGTCCTTGCTTCCGGAAAGCTGAAAAGTGTATAGGATCTCTCCACTCATTCCATCACGCGAAACCCTTAAGGTATTGCAACTCTAGTAATATTACATTGACGTCGAAATATTACAAATACGTTTCACAAGGTAATCACTTTATTTAAGTATTCGTAAATAAGACATTATGGGGATTATTTAAGTTTAACCTTTTAGTTAGTTCAAGATTTTGAGCAAATTATTATCTTAACTGTGTACGATTGCATGTTTTTTATCGTGTATTTAAATAACACGAAACATATGTATGCATGAAATGAAAATGTACATGACGATATAGCTCGACTTTTACTTATTTTTTTTTTTCAATGTATAAACTTTTCATTTCAATATAACAATAACATATACACGGACAATACATTATGGCAAATGTAGTAAGAGAAATATACACGGATAATACAATATGAACATGCAATTATAGTATATTGCAAATTTTCATTGGAATTCCATTGTAATTGTCAAAGAAGCATATAACAACATGTAATGAAAGAAGGTTAATATGGTATATAAAACATGTTTCATTGAGTGGTTCAATTAGTATATAATTTTAAACTTGTCACCGTGCGTCCTAACGATAAACCCTGGTATGATTCTATGATACGTTCTTTTACGCGAAAACNCAGTGTAAGATCGTTTGTTATTTCACGAGTGATCATAGAAAATATTATTATATACGATCTTACACTGACTTGAACAAATTTTCTGTTTCTATTATGCCCCTTTTTCTCCCGTGGCGTGCCTCAATACATTGAAATGACGTCATTTTGTTGACGAAATGACGTCATTTTGTTGACGGAATGACGTCATTATTCCATCGAAAATGTGTTACTTTCACCGGTAAAAATTACAATTTGTTTATTTTCACTGCTATTATTTCACTGCAGAAATGTCATATTTTATCATTAGGTTTAAAAGAATATGTTATGTAATTTGTTATTGCTCTTATTGATGGACATAAAACACCATTTTATTATGTTAATGGGTTTCTTGTTAAACTGATAGAGAAAGCCAACGGACCACGACAAAATACTAGGGATGGTAACGAATATCCGGATATCCGAATACATGTCAAGTATCCGGAAAGTAAAAGAGGATCCGAATACTTTATAAAACGATATTACCACACAGATCCTTCAAAAAAAGTATACCACACAGATCATATTACAATAAGAATGTTTTTCGTGACTTTGTTTCATAAATATATAGAAGAAACCTGAAAATGCATACAACATGATATATTATAAGCTCCGCTCTTAACGTTTATTGCTTAATTTAACCTTTGTGTCAAAGTAATATAAAGTCCCCACACTGATCATTTATTTTTCTACCCGTAAAAACGCGCGTTTTACGTAACTGACAAAATACTTATNATTTCAATATACCAATTACATATGCACGGACAATACATTATTGCAAATGTAGTAAGAGAAATACACACGGATAATACAATATGAACATGCAATTATTGTATGTTGCGAATTTTCATTAGAATTCATTGTAATTGTCAAAGAAGCATACAAGACATGTAATAAAAGAAGGTTAATATGGTGTATAAAACATGTTTCATTGAGTTCAATTAGTATATACACAAAAGACGTTTATACATTGAACTAAAATTTCGTAATTCGGTAGCGCGTTCTAGGACATCGGATTCACTTGGTGTAATCAACGTTGTGCTGAGTGCTAATTCTTTACTTTAAACAAAGCAATCACTGCGTCTATCTGTTTTATATCAATCTACAGACTAATTGTAGTTAGTAGCTGTAGTAACTGTTCATGCAAGGAACTTAACATATTAATCTTGGATAAAAAGAAGCACTGGTAAAATGGCAAAACACGTCAAGAAGTCACAGCAGTTTATGCACCGAAAAGTGATTTTCTAATGGTATGCGACTAATGGAAATTTGTATTATGAATAAGCCTACAACACACGGCTTTGCACATTTGAGATACTTGCATACGTACTTTTAATACTTGAAATGAACAGTTCATATTTATTTGGGGTTTGATATTATTAGACAAATAATTAAATAAATTTAAATTAACAAGGAAAAGACTAGTGTGCATTCTTGTACATTTGTTAGATTCATGGAAGTGCTTATGCAAATAGCTAATGCTAAGAGAGAAAGGACTAGATAATGTATGAGTTATTGATTTCCATTAAAAAGATTGAGTCATATTGACCTACTAACTTTTGCTCTGGTGTGGTTTTTCCGACAGTCATCTGCACTCATCTACACAAAAATATGGAATTTCCAGAGTGAGCTACTATTTATAGCGCGAAGTTGGGATACCAAGCTGGTTTCCCATACCCTCACGCTTCCGTCATTCAAGGTTACTTGGTATTTTTCAAAACATCGTTCACATAACAGGGCGTAAATAAATGTAAGTGCTGTTAATTTTATTTTATCAAACATAAATAATACGTTTGTCGGTCATAGTTTTTGTTTACCTTTAATGTCTACATGTATTGTTATATAGATTAAATAATGATGAGAAATCTAGAAATGACATATTATATAGCAACGAGTTCATTTACTGGTGCATATTCAATATACTAGATACAGCTTTTAAAAACTTGATTGTGAAATATACCAGAGACGTATATAACATACGTCTCTGAATATACACAGTCTCTAATGTACTTAATTAACATTAAACAGCTACATATCAACTTACAGGTATTTATCATTTGTTAAAGTAATGAAGCGTGTGTTAGTGATTCGACCTGTCTGAATATAGACGGGTGTCGTCATACATTTTGTATATACATTATTATGGTTGTTTACAGAGTTGCTCACTATAATCTGATGCCGATTTCATCAATATTAGCAACATATTGAAATGTTTATGGATTAACAACTTTGTGGATCATATCAATCACAAGCGAACGTACTTTTCGTAAACCCTCTTTCCGGTAATTCGAGCAGAACAAAATCACGTCATGTTCTCGTGATAGTACATTCTGTACTAAATATAACTATACATATAGTATAGAGTACATATCTTCCTTGTCGATTGTCATTTGATAAGATTCATTGCATTTCACGGAAAACTTATATCAAATTCGACAAATAAGGAAAATGTTATTTTTACCACATGGCAGTTCCTTTGGTTTCGGTTGCACAAAATGTATGATAAATAAGTTAAATAAGTATAATGCACTATCGGCAGGTGGCCTGACTGTGTATTTTGCAATAACATCAAAAATCGGTCACGATTATCAATGAAATGATAGGCCTAGTGGCCTAAATTCAAACCCTGTTGACTATAAGTATTTATTAGAAAAAGATCGCACGTTCGTATTGCAATCTGTTTTATGACATCACCTGTAAGACATTAAAGAGATCAAGCCAAACACATTAATTGATTGATTCAAGTCCAAGTCAAGTCCAACATTTATTGCATAAACATTATACAATTTCAAAGCACAATAAATAATATCGAGATAAAGAAGTTCAAAGTCAACAGAATATACAACAAAGATTAGTAAGTTATGCGATGTTGATCAGACATACTATAGATATGATATATATAGGATCTGACATGAGTTGTCATATCATACCATATTTATTAAACGAGTTCAGNTAAACTATGATGACGTAGTTTTTAAAAGTGCTTACATGGTATTGTACACAAAGGGTCCGCTTTTTCAAAAATCTTGTATCAAAATGGGTCTACTTTATCAGAGTTCCGGTATAAAAATGGGTCACATTTCGGAAGTCTCAGCGGGACACCCCTACCCTAAAATTTGGGAAGTAACCCCCCCCCCCCCGGGGCATCGACACTTTCATTATCCACAGTCAATTAGCTAAACTCAACTCACGTAATCCGGGTGTTTTTATGCGTACTTCAGACACCCTTGTATTTTTAAGGATTTCCTCATGGTGGGTTCCCTTATTTATTTTCCAAAGACTGGATCAGAATTCGCGCACCATTATTTATAAAACAAGTTTCTATTTAACACCGTATGATTGTATTGAGGAAATAATTGTATTATTGCTGGATATAACAACGTACAAAGTAAGTGAATTCTCAATATTGATAAATGAAACAGACTGGCAACTGCAGTAAAAAATAAATATCTAAGCTTTTTTCTTAAATAAAATTTAAGAAAAATAAAACTTTTAAACAAAATATAGAACACTTGATATAATATGTATACTAACAAATTAAAAAAATAATTCGATAAAACAATGTTTGTTCGTCTCAGCTTCGAAGATAAGGCATGTTATATACAATTATATAAGAAATAAGGAATAGTAGTTTTCTGGACATTACCTTAAACCCAATTTTTTAATACATATTTCAAGTTTCTTGTTGCATTTAAACCCAGTAAATATAATTGGTTTGCTTTTGAGATTTGAATTTCATAATTGTATGAAAGTATTAATTATAATGCATGCATGCAAGCTATAAGATATATTTAGATTACATGAAGGTTTAGTATAGTAAACACATTCAACATGTTTCTAAAATATCTTTAACATTAACTTTGAAATAAAATATCATATCGTTATTGCATTGGAAAGTTATTAAATTTTAAGAATGATGAGATTCTCTAAACTTAAGACAAAAGCATGTATAGAACCTTTTCTATAAGTGTAAATGCTCCTTGTAAAATTTTGAAACAAAAAACACCTAGACATTTAATATTTTTTAAATAATGAATAAATTACAGAACATTTATTTTGGAAACCCAAGTTTGAAATCACTCTAAGTGCAACGCAACTTGTGAAAATAAACAGAACACGTTGCAAATTTGACTGTTAATTATGGCTATTTAAATGTTGCATTGGTGTTTTCATACTACTGAAAAACAATACTTGATACTATCACGTGAACAGCTTCAGGGTTAGTAAAATACAACAGTGTAAATACAAAAAAAATAACGTTTGGTGCGGTTGAACTAGTTTGAGCGTATGTCGCATTTTGAGGTCAGATGGATGACCTGGCAGAGGTTGACAATGATATAAATACAAAACAAATAATTATATTGGCAATATACCAGGATCGGCAAACTTAACTTTTAGTTCGGTGAGAAAATATTTATGTGTTTCGTTTCAAGACATCTCTTTGTTTGGTATTTTGCACTTGAACAACGCGAACAATGTTACACTCAGATGTGCTATATATATTCGTTGTCACATAATTGTCCAAAAAATGAGGCTCACTTCTACTTGATTGGATAAGTCATTATTACGACAAACAAAACAGTCGAAAATTAATGAATATTGTATAATGAAAAAAAAAACTTATTACTTGGCATTCGGAATGTTAGATACTGACTCATGCATATTTACTAACAGAAAATAGGCAAATGACATTTTCAGTGTGTTTTTTTTTTGTCGTAAGATTTAAACATGAATGCATTTTTATTAAAATAATTAGAATACCAAAGTGTACATACTGCACTTATCAGTAACTACATTTCCTTGAATAATTGACCAATACATAAAAACTATAACTTTAACGTCATCCCATCTAAACTTGATTTTATACACAAATATAACAACTTTTAATAATCGAGCAATTTAATGACCATTAAACGAATTGGTTGATCGTATCATTTATTTTTGTCTTCTTTTTATTAGCACTTAAATATAACTCATTTATATAATTCATATTGTTTTTACTGTATTGCTTGATATTTCATCTAGCATAACGCAAATCTACCACCATTTTGTTAACTTATACTTATGTTTTACTCTGAAGAATGGCGACATATTGTGCTCGCGATCTGGAGTGCGACGGTATTTGTGGCCAATCTAGAGTAAATACACATCAAAGTGGTGTCATGGTTGCGCCTGAAGAACTTCCTCAACTATTACAAAGGCTTTGTACCAAAGCTGAACATCCCTCTGACGATTGTGATGCAGACATTTATGGGCCTACTTTGCAAGCGTCGACACGAACGTCGACGAATAGTTCTGAACTGTCATCAGACGATATTGAGGAGGATTTTGCAAGCCGGATTGTTACACAAGGTCATTCATCAGCTACACCTCAGATACAGCCTCGTGAGCAAACGCAACAGTTGGTACCCAGACAACAAACAAATACTATCTCTCAGGATGTCAACAACGGATCAGCTCTAACGCAAACAAATTCAATCGTACCAATAGGACCGAAGTATCCCAATTTTTTCACGGTTCCTCAAAGATTGAAGTCCTTTGGAGCCGTGGTTCTCGCAGTTTCCACACAGCTTCTCAGCATGGCTGGTTTCTTCTTGGTCCGAAATGGAGGTGAAGACGCTACAAGATGTTACCATTGTGGAATTGGTAAGCACCGCCTGATATTTGTTTCATAATATTTAAAGAGTGTAAACATGTTTTTAGTTTATTAATACATAATAAATGTAAACATGAACTTGAAAAAAAAACGATTTGTATCAAAGGGCAAGGGATGGAATTGCTTTTTTACAGGTTTAGGCGAATCTAACATGGTAGGTTTAAGTTTCGTCAGGCTAACATCCAGTGGAATTGTTAATATAAAAAAATATCTTTTAAGTAACTGTCACATATCATTGCACCAGTGGAGTTTATTACTTGAAAATAAACACTCTAACACAAAATTGTAATTATTGTAATATAATACGTATTTGACATTAAAGTCTTATTAAAGTTGTTTCATAATCGTGTAATATTGTAATGCACACTTGTTTGCTTTATTATAATATTAAACTAAATATTAAACAGTTATAGCATGTTTTTAAGAAATTGGAACCTAAATGCTATGACTAGCCGAAAACAAGAAACGATATTCAATATGTGTTTGGTTTCCAGGGTTACGCCACTGGAGCCCGGAAGATGATCCATGGGTGGAGCATGCGCGCTTCTCTCCAAAATGTGATTACTTGTTGACGATGAAAGGACAAGAGTTTGTGAATCTGATCCAGTTAGCGGTGAAGTATTCATCGAATGTAAGTATACACGATATATTTAAACAAACGAAACTAATAAACAAGGAAACAAACAATGTGTATTGACCGATTAGCCGTTCGTAGAATTAAGAATAAAGAATCGACTAAAGCGCAAACACATATTTAAGTGTGCGTGCGTAAGCACATAATCGGGGAAACAGTGTTTATTGTAAAATTAATATTTGTTTTCTCCTTTTTGTAGCATCAAAAACAATCTTTTGAAATAAAGACGTCTTTATTTTTTATGGCTGAGACAAGGTTAAAGTTTTCAAATTTACAACAGAAACATTCCATGTATAGTGATTAGTCGTTATTCTAAAGTTTAAATTCGAAGATTTATTTTGTAAAGAGAGGCAAAATAAACTTTTTTTTTTGCTATTTTAGAACAAGTGAAATCGTGAATAAGTAAAACTAATGTTCGCGTTATACTTTACTATGCACGTATATTTTAGTCCTATGCAAACTCGAACGTTCATAAATTGTATTTGATTTATAAACAACAATTCGGCGTTTCGTCTTACAAAGAATTAGAGTTTCTGGAGTTATGTTGTTTGATATACAAAGTTCCTAGAAAGTATGCATCTGTAGCTATGTCAGATAGAACACCTGTGTTACTGATATATATATATGTATTTTATAGACGGCGAATAGTACAACCAATCAACTGGGCAAGATTTCGTCTTCTAGTAATTCTAATAATTCTTCATTAGGTAAGAAACTTTTCATACTTTATTTAGATTGAAACGTGTGATGGGTGTTGTACAATGACATCACATTTCCATGTAGGGTCGTGTTCGTTACATGGAATAACCATACGGATAGAATTGATTAATTATGTGGTCAAATCAAGAATGTTTTGTTTTTATTTAAAATTTCTATGTAAAAATAAACACAGAAAGTAATAAATGCGTAACATCGGTAAATGGACCATTGCCGTATACCTCGCACTGCTGAGGATTACATCTATTTGCAAAATAAGTAGAAATACTTGTTAAATTAGAATACGCACAATGATCATTAATATAAGAATGTACCTTATGTATTTTATAAGGGCAAAAATCAACATTTGATAACATAAACGCATTGTTTAACATTTCGATATGTGACTCCCATTGTTTGGTAACATGATAATACGCAGACAATGCACACATGCTATGGATGATACAGGGCTTGATGCTTATATAATAATTTTCATTACAGAGCCTAGTGTTTCGAAAACCAAACAAGTCTTAGTGAGAGAGAACGCCGAGTTACGCAGCATCACCAAGTGTACGTTCTGTACCCGTAAGGAGGTTTCACTGGTGTTCCTACCCTGTGGACATCTTATCTCTTGTGAAGCGTGTGGAAAGGAGCAACGGATTTGCAGAATATGTAATGCTAGCATCAAAGGCACAGTGCGGACATTTCGGGCATAGGCATTTGTAAAAGCATCTTTTTAGCTTTTGTTAAATGCATGCTATTATGGTTTTGGCCATAAGCATCGTCCTTGCACCTTATATGATTGCCCACTGGCAGAGGTCAGCGGGAAGTAAAGACAACGGGAGGTAGGATTACCTTGTCGATGATTCGAGGACTTTACAAGGCTCACTATTGACGCTCACAAGCCAGCACTGTCTGCATGCGATATAGTTCTTACATTCATCAGCAACCAAGGACACTAATTAATTAACAGAATGCGCGTATATAAAGGAGGAATTAGGATTTTGTGTTTTTGTTTTTGTTTTCCAAATTATTTAGTCACTCAATATATATCAATATATGTGATATAAACCAAAACATTTTTTTTAACAAATAATTAATTAATAACTTTCAATAACTGTTAAATATAAAAAAGTAGTTGTATCTTTTATTAAACAGTATATCCAACAGTCCAAGTGGACAAAGTAAGCATACTGTGTTTAAAAAGTAAATAGTTTTTGATTATACAAAGTAATAATATGCTTAATTACAACAATACATCCATCTATTTGTTCATATTGGACTGTTATATACATAACTATCGATAGTATATAT
>VMBQ01000943.1:84132-203640 GCA_007657795.1 Dreissena rostriformis | reverse complement strand
TATATATAAATAAATATATTCAATTACGTCATATTATAATAATCTTATTAATTTCAACAATATATACAATATACTGTTTTGTTCATATATTAGGTCTTCATTTGACTGTTAAAATAGTTATTAACTTTGTACTAAGCCGAAGTAACACAATTTGTTTCATGAGGCACATGCTTATTGCAATAGTATATAAAGCAGTATATCCATGTGTGAGAGTTATAGAACAATACATAATTCTATTATTTTTTTGTATATTAAGCTGTCTTTCAATTAGCTGTACTAAAATATATGTCAACTTTTGTTCATGCATGTTAAGCGCCTTTGAACGTGCACTCTTGTATGAAAAGGGCGCTATATAAATCCGGTATAATAATAATAACACTATCGTAAACATAAGCCCTTGCTTGCGAAAAAAAATAATATATATATACGCAGCATAAAGGCACTAGTCACAGTTCAATATTTAATTAAACTTTTAATTAGGACACGATGTCTGTAGTTAAACAAACACGCAAAACAAAATGTATGGGAAATGCCGACGTTTGATTTCAATTAAAAAGCATTTAATAAATATTATGCAGACCACATACGAAATAAAAAATAAAGATGGTCCAAACGTCATGTAATATGCTATATAAAAATATTGCAGTTAGGAATACTGTAGTTAAATCTGACATTATAGCTGTAATTCAATACATTGCAATTCATAAAATACTGCCATATTGCCGTAGACGACATATTAGGAACATGCAAGATACTGTAGAATAACCCTCTTTGAAAAGATAATAATGGCAATTGATAAAAGACATTCAAATACAGTTTTGACAGTACATTTAAAACGACCGTTTATCACCAACAGAGGTCAACACGGTACTATGTGTAACTGTCCCTTACTAAAATGATTTATATATTTAACAGAATAATTTGTGTTTATTTTCAGTTGTTTGTAACTCGATAATTAGATATAAACGACATCTTTGTTAACATCTTGATTAGGTGTTTACATATTATTCATAACAAATGTGTCTTTCAAATGGCAAACAATCCATAATATCCGTGTTCATGGCGTTGGGTCCCTGTTTATAATGTGTATGTAACAACAATAAATGTGCAGTACATAATAAACACAATTAAATTTGCAACCAGATATATGCGGTACAAAAGCAAAATAAGAATACATTAAATGAATGATACAAAGGTATTATGCGATCGAACCCGAAAAGAGTCATAAATATAACAGCTCTTTTTTTTAATTAATAGTTCATAATTTAATGTTATTAGCTCGATACATTTTTACATATTTGGTCTTTGTAATACAGTGGAATATATGTTGATCTCAGTTCCGTATATAATTCATATTCAAGAATACAGTTTAAATGTATACCATGTTTTTCGTATTTTTTTTTTATAATACATTTAAATATTGTCTGTTTTCCCATATGCTCAAATGTTTTAATGTTGTTCGTGCCGTGTTTAATTTGAAATATTCTCTCCCTTTAAATGAAAAAAAAAGTTTGCTGTATAATATGTGGCCCCTTCAATTATGTATATACCAATGTATTTTTGTGTATTTTGGTATGCATGAACTTAGCTAACTATTTAAGCTTAATGTACTTGAACTTAAACTATTAAAAATGGAACTCATCTTCGAGTTTATTACAAACACTAAACTTAGTAACGCCCTTTTTACGCTTAAATAAAATTGCTTTTTGTGTGCGTTTGTGTTTGTAATTGTGCATTAAATTATTACAATTAAACTGGTTTGCGTGCGAATTTCATATACTGTTATGTTTGAAAATAAAAATAACTTAGTATTATTACAAAGATTATTTACTAAAGACTTTTATTTACGTTGCACAAAAACATCCTGTTTGATTACTAGTTTTGCTTGAGATTTGCTAATGAACAGTATTTAAGTTATGTTTTATTATTTGCTTTAATTTAAAAGATTGAATTTTGATGTGATCATTTCTGAAGAAACGACAACATATTTAGATGGATTTTCTATAACATACTAGAATAATTTCACATAGTGTATAAATATATGTTGTTCACACTTGTTATTGTCGGATCGGATTTTAATGTGCAATGAAAATTAATTACTTAAATAAAAAAAAATTCGGACAAAATACAATGTAAGCAGAAAAAAGAAATCGATAAGAAAAATGTATGTGCATTTTAGGCAGCATTGATTTGATTTAACAGCAACAACCATCCTGCCCCATTCATTCACGCAGTTCTCCTTGTTCTGACTCGATTGTAATGTATAACGTATAAGTTTCTGTGATAAAATAAGTAAACAATATATATACTATTCCCTCTGTATTAACCTTAAGATATTGTAAAACTGTGAATCCCTTATCACGGCGTTTTCCCTAATCACCATAGATAAAAGCAAAATAATTACTTTTAAAATGGTTTATTTCAGAAGCCAAGCTGTGAAATGTCTGTATTAAATTAATGACTAATGGTCATGAATTTCCTTATTCAGATTTGTAAATGTCAATGCACACATCAGATCTCTAAATAGAATGTTATATATTACATTTTATCCCATTATCATAGGTGCTATAACGAGATATAGAGAATAATAGGACACTGTCCTATCGTTTTGAAATATATCTTAGAAGCTTAGAGTACAGATCGTGCCAATCATGTTATATTACAACACGAAAGGGTAGTGACATGTTTTTTCTGTTTATTAAACCTTTAGGCAACCATTAATAAAGAAATAATTAAACATAATCACTGCAACTCTGCAGGTTTTGAGGAGATATATTTTTGTATGACTTTAGACAATTTTGGTAACATTAGTTTTAATGTTTTGTTTAACTGACGGCAGGTCATGGTATATCACATAAAAATGCATGTATCAAATTTCTCGTATGACCCTGTCTTTGAGTTGGAAGTTAAAGAAAGTTATTATACGTGCATATGCTTAATCAACAACAAATCTGTTTTAACAATAATTAATATTTACACATCTATCTGTTTTTGATATATAACATATCCAAATCTATATGAAAGAGTACTACATGCCACTTAACGATTGTTAACGTTTTCGTCGACAAACATGAGAGTACACATCATTGAGTTTGTCTTCATCTATATGCTTCCTGATATAATTATAACTTCTTGCGTTCAAAAACTAAATGTCTAAATAGTCCCATGCCTTTGCTATTTATGTACTGCAATATGTAAAGGTGATGACCATGCATTTTTGCATATTACATTTTATGTGTTTTGACTCATATTTGTAATATAGCTTCCATCGATGCCGTTTGCGAAACACAGTACATAATTAAGATTCATTAAACAAACCTGAGTGTATGGAACGTAGACCACTGGGCAGTGATATTGAGTATGTTATCTGTATGTGTTTTTGCCACACAAATTGAGGCATCGCATGTACACATACTTTGCGATTTTTTGTTCCGATGTCGTTTAAACTTTAACCGATTTCATAGCGTTTTTTTTGTATTTCGGACGATAAAAAGTTGTTTACGCCTAGAATGTGTCCGGACCCAATTAAGTTTTAAGCATAAGCATAGGACATGCTGTTATAAATGGTTCTTATGAACTAGATAATGTTAGCCGCCATAAAAATATAAGAAGAATAAACTATTCAATCAGATACTAGTCACGATCTACTCAGATAATCACACAATTAGGCACACACCTTTGTCATTAAATCCAAGAATGCCACCATTATTACTCTTACTCTGTCTCGGTTTTTATGCCGACACTAATAAGACCGATTTGTTTCCATTAGTGATGTCAAACCATATATATGTCACATCGGATTGCTTTTCTCTGGTCTGGTCTGGTAGCGAATGCTATTAACCATAATATGTTTTACCACAGTTCTTTACACTGAGAGTGCATTAACAATTACCCATCGTGCTATCACGTGTATTGCATATCTTCCTGACTGGCAGTGGTTTCTTAAAGGACATAGAATACCACATGATGTTGATACGACTTTCTTTTTTTTTAGCGAATACTGTTTTTCTTGCGATTTATTTTTCTTTAAAAGGTACGCATGTTTTTTACTAACCCTATTTCATACAGGTTTTAACGTTTTTAAACCGATGTCATTGCAAAGCACGGCCTACGTTTTACAATGAGCATACAGATAACACTATGCATTATACATTAAAATAAAAGACGCTTTAAAAACACGTCTGTGTGAAACAATTAGCGAATAAAGTAACGCACAATAAGCTATTTGAAAGAAAAATCCACAACAACTTATACAGAAACAGAAATGACAAGCAGTTGCAGCATATATTATTAGTATTGTAGAAGAAAACTATTATAACGTCACAAATAATGTAGATATAAACATGAGACGGGATAAAATGAGCAAACATGGTCAATATAAAATATGGATATTGTTTGTATATATTTATGGAATGCGTGTTCTGATTAATTATTGTTTAACATGTCATTTTATTAATATTATATTTATATTATATTGTGGCCGCGCTCCGTGAAAAAAGGGTTTAATGCTAATGCGTAAATTGTCGTCCCAGATTAGCCTGTGCAGTCCGCTCAGGCTAATCAGTGACCACTCTTCCCTCCTTAACATGATTTTCGCTAAAAAAAGAGACCTCCATATTAACGGAAAATACCATATAAGCGGAAAAAGTCGTCACTGGTTAGCCTGTGCACACTGCACAGGTAAATCTGGGACGACACTTTACGCACATGCATTAAACCCCCTTTTCAAAGAGCGAGGCTCATTTGAATTTAACACTTAAGAAATTTTATGGACATTTCTGCCATTTCCTAAATTCCAATGTCATTTGCCCTTTGAATACAAACACGATGGACGCAACTGTAAATAGGGTCATATCGAAATATAATGCTAACTCCTTGTTCAACAAACAAGGGTTTCTTCAAGATCCACCGTTGCGATTTCGTTTTTTAGAACAAAGCACTACTGCCTTTATAAAAAACAATTAACGTGTGTTTAACAGCATGTCATGTTAATGGAAATAACACGAGTATACTTTGTAGCGGCTGAATGAAATACTATCAGTTAAACATGTATTTAGGCATTGGATGAGGATCAGTATATAATCCACGAACAAAGTTTGATGTCATTAAAACGCTTGTTTGTTTTATTTTATGTTTTTTTGCTACGCTACAGTTCAAGATTCGTTTAGTGCAATAGATTCGTGTATACAATATACATGACTTATCATTTAAAATAATGAAAGAAAGTTGTATTTTCACTGTAGGTCATTGCACTTAGAAGACATCATTGAAAGTGTTCCGATGCAATTCAACTGACTCAAAAGAAAGCATCGCTTCAAATAAGAATTTATCTTATTTTTTAGTTTTTTAAGAAGCGTAACTTATGCATTAAGTCACCATTATTGTCCAAAATGTTGGCGAAACGTGAAAACAAAATTGAATATTTCGTTATCCGCACCAAGAACATTTTGTTTCGCAATAAGGGAGTCGGTTACATTGTATAAAGATTGTAGATTAATGTTTAAGGTTTTCAGTTCATTCGACCTTAATGAAGTAATAATATCTTTCCTAATTTAAAACGTCTAAATACATAAAACTATGTTTCTTGTAAATATATATGTATATAGTGGCATTATTCTCACTAAACTAACCTAAACTGATGACACCACATTATACAGATATGCCAAACATACCATCTAACAGATAAAAAAGATATAATTAAATACAGCATTACTATGAGATGATTTAATTGTTTGAAATTACATTGTTACAATTATGTTTATGTTAAATAAGGTATGGTGGCCATTTTGAGTTAAACGGTGTAACCATAAGAGATTTCGTTGATGCCAGATCGTTGCTACTAAGAAGCTAAAGATCAGGTAATATAACACAGATTGAGCCATGCGAAATGAAATAGGGATTGCCAAGTCTCGTAAAATCTTTTAATCTCCACATGCATATCTTACCGTCACTGTGCATGAATATCTAACATCGATGTCGAGGCACTGGAATATAGTATCAATGATAATTAAGTTAAGATAATAATAAATTTTAATGCGTCGCAAATGTGATGACATATAAGGGTTTCTAGCAGTAGCATTCGAATTCGATAAAGTTTCTTTAGACAAGAATGGTTACTCGCACATGCAATGTACTAAAGGTCGTCAATCTGGGGCAATGTTTGCAATATAGGGCGTGTTGAATTGGGTTAATGTTCTCCCTTGAGAGACCACGTGGTGTAGAAGACATTTGCATGAAATACCTTCCAATTATTTCTACAAATCTCAGAAAAGATTCTATAAAGACATTTACGTAGATACAAAATCCCAGTATTAACGGAGTTTGGACAAAAAAGGACTATGTTCTATGTAATGGCTTTAAATAAATGTCTGAACTATGAATATTAGATTTGCAGCTTTACTTATAATCGTATTATTCAATACTTTATTTATTTAATTTATTTACTCATTTATGAAATATATTTTCTTAATAGTCAACAGATTGTGCACTATTCCATTTGCAAGTGCGATGTTTTTATCTATAACGAGATACAATTTAGTTTTTATGATTACAAAATGTATGTATAGAAATAAAAAATACAACTCGCATACATGTAGTCTATATATAATCTTACTCAAATGCTTTCACGACCACTGTATTGCAATTTAATTTACCAATTGTTTAATACGCAGCAGTGCAACTTTAATATCAACTTTATGGGGCACGAGACAAGTACGCAAATATCAACTATATTCCTACTTGTTTACAAGATTTGAAAATGTAGCCTAATAAAGTTCTAACATATTTGACGAATTGAAAATTGTAAGTGTTTCAAGTATGATTTATCATAAAAAAACAAAATGCTAAAATAAATCGGAATGCGTGTTTGTATTTTGTTGTATTTTATTTTTGTAGTATTTCTTTTTAGTTTAGTTAAATACCAATACCGGGATCGTCGACTTTAATCCAGAAAACGTTTTTTACCGGAAAATATTTTTTAAAATTGAAAAAAAAAACACTGCAACGTAAAACGCAGCTTATAGAAAAAAAACGAGATTAACTTCAACAAAAACGTAAATGCAATTATACAAAAATAAAATCTTGCATTTCATGGTTTTAATTGATCATTTACATTCATCATTTTGGTTAGTATGCAACAATCTTATGCAATTATAAAGTCTTGTATTCCAATATTTGTTTTTTGAACGGCCTTTTTGAGACATTTATCCGGATGAAACCTGACTGAAATGAGGTAACAGTACTGATTAGTGTTCTCAGATAAATCGTTTACACCCCATCATCCAGAGATTTATTTAGAAAAAGTGTTACTCAATTACGACTATTAGAATTGCGAATCGAAATTCCCTTAGTCCTTGCTTTTAGCTCAGTTTATTGATCTGCAAACACAAATCTGTTCAAAAACGCCATAAATGCTTACCTTACCGTCACTGTGCATGTCAAGACACTGGAATATAGTATCAATGATACTTAAGTTAAGATAATTCTAACTTTTAATGCGTCGCAAATGTGATGACATGTAATTGTTTCTAGTAGTAGCATTTGAATTTGAATTGAGTGTCTCTTGACAAGCATGGTTACTCGTGCATGCCATGTACTAAAGGTCGTCAATCTGGGGCAATGTTGGGAATATATGGCGTGTTTTATTAGGGTAATGTCCTCCCTTGAGAAACCACGCGATGTACAAGACATTTGCATGTTTTCCAATTATTTCTACATTAATCTCAGAAAAGATTCTATAAAGACATTAACGTAGATACAAAATCCCAGTATTAACAAAACGGGTGGAGTTTGGACAAAACTGGACTATGTTCTATTGGATGGCTTTTAATAAATGTCTGAATTATGAATATGTGTTTTGCGTCCTTACATACAATCATATTATCCAATACTTTATTTAGAAAAATTTGTTTACTCATCAATAAAAGTATTTGATCTTTTCTTAATAGTTAAAACATTGCGCACTATTCCATTTGCAAGTGTGATGTGTTTATCTATAGCTAGATACAATTAAGTTTAAATGATAATGTACAGAAATAAAAAGACAAATCACATACATGTATACTATACTATTACTCAAAGTCTTTCATGACCACTGTATTGCAATTGAATTAATCAATTGTGGTAAATACGCAGCAATGCAACTAAATAACACCCTTATGAGGCACGAGAAAATTACGCAAATACAAATATTAACTATATTCCTTTATGTTTATAAGATTTGAAAATGTACCCTTATAAAGTGCGAACAGATTTTGACGAATTGAAAATTGTAAATGTTTAAAGTATGATTTATCATAAAAAAGCAAAATGCTGAAATAAATCTGACTGCGTGTTGGCATTTTTTTTTTATTATTTTGTATTTTTTTTTAACATAAATATCAATACCGGGATCGCCGACTTTTAATCTTAAAAACGTGTTTACCGGAGAATAATTGTCACAAAATGGAAAAAAAACTCTGAAACGTATAAAGCAGCTTCTAGAAAAAAACGAGATGAACTTCAACGCAAACATAAATGGAAAATTAAAATCTTGCATTTCATGGTTTTAATTGATCATATACATTCATCATTTTGGTTGTTTGCAACATTCATAGGAAACTATAAACAAAGTCATTTATTTCAATATTTGTTGTTTGAACGGCCTTCTTTAAGACATTTTTTTCCGAATGAAACCTGACTAAAATGAGGTACAAATTCTGATTAGTGTTCTCAGATGAATCGTTTACCCCCCATCATCCAAAGATTTATTTAAAAAAATTCATTCTTGAGACAGTGATTTCGAATCGAAATTCCCTCGGTCCTTGCTTTTAGCTCGTTTTATTGATCTGCAAACACAGATCTGATAAAAAAAACGCCACAATTGGATATTTTGAACTACAAATTGGTGCACAACACCTTAATGGCTCTACGAGAAAAGTTGAAAATATTGAATTATGAATTCCCGAAACGTTATCAGGAGAAAATTTCTTTTGAATATCAGCTAGTTTTTGTTAAAGTGACACTACTAGTCGATATAAATGAAAAAAGTTTTACTAGGTGATGCATTGATGCAACTACTACTGTTAAATGCGAAACAAATTATTCCTTAGCAATTCCTAACGTCACAATCTGAACTGGTCAACACTAAGTATAAAAGTCAGTGATAAATTTTGCGCTATAACCGGCTATGGTAAACAGTCAATTCCTAAACGATACCTTAACGCACCCACCAGAAATACTTAATTACTTATCATTTTGTGAAGTAGTCAACGGTGGATCGGTAGTCATGTTATGATTATTTTTCAAAACGTCATGAATATTTACATAGAGAAACTTCAGCTTCAGCTTCAAGAGAAAATGCTTATTTTAGTATGTTGTCCTTTATTTATGGAGAGGAACCAATCGCCAAAATGTATGTATGTATGGCCTTACTTTGTACAAACGTTATGGCCACTTGCCTTCAATATAAGACTACCGGATGTTTACAAGAATTTCATCTCAAGACAATGGCTGTCATGTTGCAATAGAGATATGATTTATTAGTTTCAACCTTGTCGTTGCCACACAGCTCGCTGGGCATCCATTTATGTGAATGTCTTCCCAGTCTCTATAGAATATGCTTCTCTCCTTATGACACATACTACTGACATCAATACACGGAGCATTTGCATATGTCCCCAGTTTAGCAGAACAAACACAACATAAAAATAATATATGGACAATATGAAGGGTTAGTTTATTAAAATGCAAATCAATGTGTTTTCTTTTCAATTCAAACTTGAATAAGGTGTGAATGTTTTGTTTTACTTTAATACCAGCTGACCTACAGTATCATCCACTTTTTCGTTAGTATTTTCCATATAAAAACCATGTTTCCAACGATAAAAATTCTAATATATGGCTAATATATGGTTTTTGCTACAGAATAGATTACGCATTTTATAAGAACCCTGCGCGAAAGAAATATGGTTGGATTCATTAACTTTAGTTTTGATAAAACTGATTACATGACGATCGGACAACACGTTGGTATTATTTTCCTTGTACAAACTTAACCACATCCCTTCAGTAGGAGAATATTTGTTTTCAACTTAAATATAGTCTCCCTTACCAAACATGTTGGAAAGGGCGAACGGAAATTCCGAAACTATAATTACCTCATTCACCGGTACTGCAATCATGTTCGTATATTGCCGCTATTTGTGTTTGTATTGCTTGTCATTTACTTTAAAGCTGTCAGAACAGAACCTGTACATTTCAACTATAGCAAAAACACACAGTCCAAATCCTTTTATTGGTAAAACTTGTCTTAGGAACTAGAGCAAGAAATAAGTCAACACGATGCAAACGGCATTGACTTGGAAAATGAAACTTGTTCAAATTGTGATCTGAAATTTTTAACCCTTGTCATGGATAATATAGAAGGCAATATGTCAAGAAAAAGAATGGAACACTGTAAGTGTTTTCTTCAGTTAACATGACTACAGTGACAACTTTTCGCACATCATTATTGATTTGGACTCTAACAATGACGTTTAATTTTATTAACTGAATCTTGATGTCTTAACTTGTATATTTTTGGAAAACAATACTTTAGTCTTCTGGCAGCACAATCCAAATTCCCATATGTCTTATAATACACATAATGAAAAGTAATCTTATTACTAAAATATATTCGGAACCATGATTGATCAGCGCAAACATGTACAATGCCTTACATTTCCTAGGAAATTCGATTTATTAAAAATAATGCGTTTGCTCTTTCATCTTTTTCAATCAATGTTTTTGTCGTACCCTTGTAGATTCTTATCTTTATCTTCATTACGAAATTGCATCAGATCAGCGGGTTTATTCTAAAAGCGTGTTTATAAGACCCTCTATCTTGGAACGTTTTACTTCAGACGTATAATAAGTAATTTAGTGTAAAAACATTTGTACAATTCGATCATGCAACGGTACAAGACTTGAAGTAAGCTTGCAATGTTTTTTTCATAGCCTTGTTAACAATCACATGTACATGTACGATTTACTATATTTTAAAATTGACTTTATTAGTCGATATTATTTTATAGCATATAATTTTAACATTTTAATCAGAATTTATGTTATTAAAGGTCAAATTTAACATGTTCTATGGGATCAATTAGCACATGCTTAAAAAGAATAGTACAAATAAAAATCTTCATGGAATGTTTGTAGCCGTCTCGACCAGAGACGAAACAATGCATAAATAAACCTTTACAGTGCGGTATAGGCTTAAACAAGTTTTCAAGGTGGGGTTCACAAAATGGAATGCAGAACAAGATAAACACATTACAAATGCTTCTTTAAATGTACAACTGTATCGATGAACAGTATGAGAGTGTTTTGAAGATGATTAATAATAGGCATGTATTGTTTTCTCTTCTATTTTCTCCGAAAAATTAACGTTATTGGATTGGCAAGTCCGTCTGGAAAGTCCGCTTGGAAAATACGATTGCGGGAATTTAACGCTGAGCCAGAATAGGATTAAAAATACTCTGGGTATAAAAATAACGTTTGTTCCAGGATGAATAGCTCCAATTCTGGTTAATTAAATGAGTAACCTCGAGACATTGTCTGATAATCACCATAGCTCAACACGACTGAGAAAGAGCCGAATCCATAATTATAAAGGAGGTAAGGCATTAAACAAAACATAATTGTGCCCGTTTCATAGACATAATAAGCATGTGTGAGCAGTAACGGTGCTATTAACTATTTAACTAATAATACATATAATTGCTGGCACCGATCAACATACAGACTTAATATGAAAGGGAACATTCATATTCCTTCAAACGTTGATTGCTTGCAAATTGTTACTTTACTTTCTCTTTGATAATATTTGCACTTGTTATCATTATTATGCCATAGCTGCTTTTTTTTAAATACGTACATATATAGAATCTTCACATATTCTATAAACAAACGTCCGCTTTTGTTCAATCAGAAAAATCAATACAAGTAATAAACAAGATAACCATGGTTAATAATTTGACGGTTCCAAAATCGATCGTCTGGTGATTTTTGGAAAACAAAACCCTCAGTATTGCTCGGAAGCATGGATTGCGTGATGCCCAGCGCTTGGCAGAACATATTTTAAAAACATTCAAAATTCAATCAATGATACAGACATTGTGTCAATGTCCAGTTTCTGTGTTTTTTTTCAACAATTGGAAATATTTTGGTACGAAACATGTTGGTACGAAAATTATTTTAATTTTGTTAATGACTATACTGCAATTGTATGCATAAGAGCAAATCAATGTTGTTGTTATCATTAACAATACAAATAATACCAAAAGGTTTGTACAACTGTTTTTCTTTGATTAGTTCGACTGAATTGAACTTTCGTCTTGTCATACCGTCTATCAGTGTATACAGTTTTGCTTCTTCCAATGTAAACTGTTTACACAATAAATCAAAGAATCTACATCAGAATTACATTACTAAACCATTTACTCAAATTAAAGTTCTAGACTTCTGTCTTATAAAGTCTACTCAAGCCACGCTTAAAAACACCGGGGAGTAATTCAATTACAGGTATCGACCATGATTAATGTGTGAATAGCGTTAAGACAAACAAATTATCACTCCATTGTAAAATGGCATACATCCATTTTTAATGTGAATAATAAATAATGCGATATTCCCATGTGGATATAAAGAAATTCTTGTTACTGTATAATTTTGATGTAATCTAAATTAATATTAACAAAAGCAACACAATAATTTGCAACTTTAAACTAGAATATGGCTTCAAACAATGGTTCATATTAAATAAGACCGCAGTCTCTCGTTCATGTACTGTTTGAACTATGATATACATATGGATAAATAAGCCTCCGTGATTATCATTAAAACCTTATGGAAATCAGGTCGATATGAGTCTAAAAGAAAAGTCGTTATTGATTAATGCTGTCTCAAGTACGAATATGTCTTAATAGTTATCAAGATGATGGGATCTGTAACGGTCTAAACGATTCATCATTAAGTGTTTTGACCTCATTTAAGTCAGGTTAAATCCAGTAACATGTTCAGCGCACGACTGTTTAAACATCATTTATTGCATATGGTTGTCAATTATCGTGGCTTACAAACTGAAAAATGAATTCATACAAAAAAAAGTAAGTTATACTCAATACCTTATTTCCGTATTTATGCTTGTATTTTATTGGTAACACATGATTCTGTTCCGTTCTCCAATCGTCCTCGTCCTCCTAGTATTTGTGAAAATGCTTATTATGCAGCTTGTTTTTATAAGAGGATAACTTTGAAGTTATTACGTTGAACAGAAGACAAACGTACTGCGTATCTTTGAAAGTATGCGAGCCAAATTCAGGCTTTTACGTGAAATCATTTGATTTAAATAATGATCTTGACATTAAAATTAAACAGAACAAGTTGGTTTATGTAGGCTTACTTTGGTTGATCAACCAAAAGTAACATAGTACACAATAATGCTTCAGAAACTCTATCAAAGAGACATTCCTGTTCTTATTCGCTGCTTATATAACAGAACACCCAGTATAAACAAAACACGATATAAACTGGGATCACGGCATTGGAATGGTCTATGCAAAGCATTGAAGTCACTTGTTTTTATAATTTAAATACCAACATGTATCGTGTTAACGCAACAAACAAGTGGCTTTATCAGAAAGTCTTAATGTTCCAGTTAACACATTCTAATGTGAAAAATGTTTAAGAGTCTAATTCAAAAGAACATTGTACCGGCCTAAATACAAAACAATGCGATGGGGAGTATTTATTGCATAGCTTACACTAGCACACTTAAATTTATTTTTCATTAACCACAAGCTCTTTCGGAATTTAATTGAAAGTATATCTTACAACCGGAATAGTTTTTACGGAAATAACAATCGGATTGACTCATCAGAACTGAACTATTTTTGGTAGTTAAGCCTTTTACGTTATATTAAATTCAATTTCAGAACACGTGCATGATGTCTTATTATGAAAATAAATCCGAACTCACATTTGTACAATGTTTAAATTTGTAAAATTATCAATACATTATATAATAGTTTTTAAACATGATTTCTTCTGATACTAGTAAAATCTTAGAGTCGTATCAGCTTGGAAAGGAATGATTCTACAGCTGTTGTTAACCTGCGGTAGAAGTACCGTCTACATAAACCGGTTCCATATTAAATATCGCACAAAAACGGTCAATTGTCGGTCAATTGTCGCCAAAAGCATGCAATCGATTTAACGGAAATCACAAAAAATACGTGCGCGTTCGTAAAAATGCCCATGAAAGATGTGTTAAGCAGAAAATGTAAGAGCATGGTCGACTGAGTTCGAATATTAAATACATTAAACAAAATTACAATGCAATTAACGAACTTAATTGTACCCCACAAAATCAATACATTATAAAATATAGTATTTATTCGAATCTTATTGGATTGTGACCACGCGGTTATATTGCATATTGCAACACAGAAAACTATGGTTTTAATGCTGATTTTATGTTTAGTTTAAAGCTATTTATTATAGCCTTTATTTAATTGCATTTTTAGTACTAACTGCTTATTTGAAACTCTTTCAATTCCGTTTCCTGGTCATAGAACCAGTACTTGGTGTCTTTGGGGGAGGTCTGAAGAACGCTCCGACAGTGGGGATCGAACCCATGACCTCCCGGTCGCTAGTCGGACACCAAAGCTATTACACTACGGCGACCTATTTTTATTGTTATGTAGCACTTGTAAGATACGGTTATTATTTCTCATTCACAATTATTTCATATAACACATTCTCCAGTAATGTGATGGGTATTTTAAAATAAACAAACATACTATTTTGATTGCATTTTAAAGTAATTTACTTTGATACGAGCTATGTTTTGACACAAGCTCTTGTTAGAAACTTTTTCAAAACTATTAAGGCTGAAGGTAATGTTAAGAAACTTGAATGCCAACGTGCTAACTTAAGGTTTAAACTTTAAAGTTGAATGCGTATTCCTCAAAAATACAAATAATGTGGTCCTCTTTTTTTATCCTGTTAGCAATCACAAATATATAAATTACATATCTACACAACCACAATGTAAAAAACAAAACTGTGAGATTGTAAACTTAAACAATGATGTCACATGAAGGGTTATGATAGTAGCAATATTCAGTAATTTAATGTAGTAAATATACAATGTGTTTTTTTTTCTCATTATAAAAATATCTAACTCTAATTTGTCCAATTATTTGTAGGAGAGAAATGCATTGATCATGTGTTATGCAAAAAAATATCATTCAAAAGAATCACATGATCAACCTTACAACGACTTATAATGAAAAATTCTAATTGGCAATGAAACTGGCATTTGAGTCAATCGAAATTGATCAAGGACCGTTTATTGTTAGTGCAAAGACAGCCATTGAGCCAGTGTCTTTTTATCATTCAAATCACATAAAACGTATCGCTAACCGCTTAACGAATATTACGATGAAAATCTAATAATCAGAAGATAATTATTTTGATTAGGCAATTATGCAAAATCGAATCTCGTTTTGTTTTAATTTTGTGTTGCTTGTTATCTTGATGAAATAATTTCACGGAGTAAGATTTTATATGACAAACCATCTTTATCACTATATTGTCTCTTTTTCACTCCAATAATTATTGTCAATACTGCTGCTAAAGCATTCTTCTCCATCATATTTATTTCAGCCTAGGGTTGTTTATGGATGCATTATACAGTTTGCTTCAATTAATTTAAAAGCTCGAAAACATATAAAGCCTTTTTTATAAGAACGATGACCGACATTGCCATTACCTCTGTAATAGTTTTTACATCAATAAATACTGCAACACCAGCAACGATATTATACATTGGTATCGTTCTGTGAAAAGAGGGTTTAATGCATTTGCGTTAAGTGTCGTACCAGATTAGCCTGTGCAGTCCGCACATGTCAATCAGGGACGACACTTTTCGCGTTTATTGTATTTTTCGTTTAAATGAAGACTCTTCTTGACGAAATTCCTGTTAAGGCGGAAAGTGTCGTCCCTGATTAGCCTGTGCGGACTGCATAACACCCCCTTTTCACAGAGCAATGCTCAATTATATATAGCACTTGATTCAACGTAGGGCAATATTATAGCAACGGGAATGCAAATGACTGGGGTCAAACTATGACTTCGCAACATCATGCGCAGCAACGTATTGTGCACATGTGCAAGTATTGTCACAAAACAAAGTATGCAAACGTTAATGAACACTGAACAGCATATCTGAATACTTCTATGATTGAAAAATGAAATTGATTAGCGACTATGTTGCTTAACGTCGAACGTCAAACGTAATTAATATATACACACGACTGTTCATGTCTGTTAGACCAGTTCCATTCGGTCATAATTGACTAGCAAAAGACGTTAGTTTTATAAGAGTTTCCACATAGCTGTCGATTAAAGTAAAACAATTATAGATGACAACATCCCCATGCAACATCTATGGTTTTAGAATACGTAATGAATAAAATAGGAAACCAAGAAAGTGTTAGAGTGAAAATCCCTGTAGTTTAATGCTTTAATAATTGCTATAGCCAAATTACAAGACATACTGTAATGGGCTTTTTGTGTTTTAAGTATGCGACTGAAATGGGTTTCATCTATATTTCACGATATTAAGTCTGATATTAAAACATGTTCAACAGTAAGTAATGAAACGCGTAAGCTATGTTTCAAACACTTTTAAATGACATACAATTCAGTCTTTAATTTAGCGATCAACCTGTATAAGCTCCCGATGTGTTTGTTTTACATGTACCGTTCCAAGGTGCTGATCAAATACATCAGATGTGTACGCATTCATATCCTTTTGAAAGTTATTGTGCATACATGTTTAGAGTATACTGGCTTACTGTCTAAGTTGCCTACGTTCGATACTTTAATTACGTTGAAAATATGATGTGTTCGGCAATTGATACGGATAGGAGCAATATTAAGATGTAAGCAAAACACGTGTCATTGAGCATCCATAAGTACATGTGTATCAATTAACTATTCATTACATTGTACTATAATGCAGAGCATCGGTATGTATTAAGACGTTTGACATGTTCACACAACGTTAACAGTTTCATACCAGGAGTTAAATAGATACAGGGGGGAAACTCCAGTAATTAGAAATTGACATGTTTTTATCATTCGTTTCTGTTTACTGTCGTATTGTGTGTATTGCCTTGTATTGTACAGGGAATTGGAAATTCGCCTCAATTCAAAGAATATCGGATTATAATTTCCCTCTCCTCTTGACAATACTTCAGAAGTTTAATAATTATTCTCAATTTGGTTATCTTAAATGTTGTGTCATATGAAAAGTCAGTTAATTGCCTTATTGAAAAGATAACCAGATGTTAACACAAATTTCCCTCCTGATTTTGTCTCCGGATTTTGATTTGTCCTATTTTTATGACACCCAGAATTATCGTTATTAAGTTATTTAAAAAAAAAAAAAAATACGAAAAAACGAGATCACATTTAATATTTCATAGAACTTCAAAGTGGAACCTTAGTAGCGTAAAAGATGTTGATGTCGATTAGCAAAACCACCGCAGTCACAAGAAGATGTCTATTTTTTGTAATAGCGTCTGAATGTAGCGTAATGTTGTACCCCACATACATGTGTCCTTGTTTATATGACCGGTTCGTGTCCGTTTAATACGATAGGGGAGACCAAGATTATATGGACCAGTCACTATTTTCGTATCTGATCCGCGTGTGCTTCAAATGCACCGTGCGTGCCAAATATTGACGTATGAAGTTACAATGTTTTATATTGTTTAACGATTTAGGTGTGAAACAGTCCACAAAACCTGTTTATCAAAGTTGAAAACCATAAGGCTTTTCATTCCTAAGTCAAAGACAATTCTTTTGAAAATAAATAAAGTTCTCTCAATAATTGGCTGATATTAAGTACCATTTAAATTATAAATGCACATTTCCTTCGCCTTATGGGGTGAAGCAATTACCACATGTTTTGAAGTGCTTAACGCCTTGAATAAAATTCGTTACAATATCAAATGGAATGAGTATATTAAAATCTAGACGCCTTATAATAGCATATATAACATTATATTTAATTTGAGACTAGTACTTTTGTTGCCTAAGATTGTGTAGTTCTTCCAAGTAATGTGAAACTATTTTAAGAGCAAAACATTGAAGTTCGCATGGAGTATTTTTGTTATTTTAATAAGGCAATTTACGTGCAATATAGAAAACGTGATCTTAAATATAACCAAGTATTTTTTTTTAAACTTATTGCTAATTTAATTTTATGACATATTATACCTTGTTTTCAATGTAATACAGACATTACGTTTTTTTATTTATATTACACATGCGTTATACAACATTTTTAAGCATTTTGATTGGCTACAGAATCAATAACTAATCAATCGCATGGCTTTATTTTTAATGAAATGACGTCGTCAACATGAAATGACGTCACGATAGTAAACAACTTTAAGATCTATCAGCATTTGTTTGGTCAATTAAGATGTATTTTATTTAGTTTAAAAGCATGTGATAATATGCTCTTGATAGTATAGTTGGGAAAATGCATTCTGGTCACTAACGATCACACGATCTTAATAGTAATACATTTACTGGTCACTTGCGATCATTGAATTTGTATGACATTCACTAACAATAGTGTATATATCCAATAGATCGTTTCTTTAAAATAACGTATGTTACCATTGTTAGAAATTAAGACTTTGTGTATAAGATAAAACTTTAATGTTATAGAGCGCCTGATATTCTTCGGCTATGACGTATAAGTAGGTCATTGTATACATGAAACAAACTAGATAATTATATAGCGTACTATTATACAGTCTAGTGTATTTTCTCAAATCGTGATATCCTCCTATTACATACTACATCACCTTGTATACGTTAAATATGCCATCTGGTTTATTGGTAGTTCGTTACATTGTCCGAGTCTTGAAAACATGCCTTTGAAGCTTCAATTACAAATCAAATCACATGTATGATACATCTGTGTATATATGTTTATGTACCCTATTATTATTGAAAACAATTCTGACAAATATGTATATGTTTTGAAAAGGTCATTATTTGCAAGAACATTCTTTAAAACATACCGAATGATATGAATGTCAGATATACCGTATAATACAACTTACCATCCCAAAAACGAACTTGTCCACATACATTTGACTACATTAACACAGAAGACTATCTTTTACTTGAAGCACAAAGTACGCGTAGTGTTGTCTTGAAAAATAACGATATTTTGAAAGGACAAATGTAACATGCTCCTTGTTGTAAAACTCGATTTAATGCTGAAAAAGCTCTTTATAGTTTTTTTTTTATTTAAGCCGCCACTCGATGACATTCTCAGCTAAACAAATACAACTGGCACCAGACGCAATCATTAATGATTATGTAAATTGCCCGGGGGAATCATTTTGTTCTAATAAGCCTCTTTTCTATAAAAGTACTGATTTATACAAGAAAGAATGCGATACTATCAGTTCGCCTGCACTTGATAGAATTAATTAGCCACACAAACTATTATGCGCGTATATTGTTTTCATTGTGCACGTTCATTGCTATTTTTCCAGTCCAGCGTTTGGTTTTCAAGATTGATGTGTAAATTACATGTACAATACTATGATTCCCAATTCAACCGAAGATGATATATTTACATTCGCCAGTTTCTTGTATAATTTTGATGTTTGTATGATGAATTATTTATACTTTATTTAAAAAAACTGATCAACTTTGTGCAATTATTTAATTGTCTTTGAAAAATGAAACTGAGCTCTTTCGACAATGCTCAGCATAACTTTGACGGGCAATAAAATGATTTTTATATTCGCACAGTGAGATTACGCTTTAATTAACGTATTAAATCAATTGTTTTGTTTCGGTAAAAACAGTCTGATTGATTGTGATAGAAAGATTGGAACTGATTATAGACGCAGTCGATAGTAGTGCAACCTCAGGTTCTGGAGACAAAAAGATCAGTAAAACTCAAGAGGGTACACTAATTAACGTCATTTGATGCAATTATGTGTTACCATTTTGAAGAAGAAGTAAAAATAAGCGCGGAAATATAGAGTGTTGAATTTAAGTTTATTTTACTGATGTTTAACCTCGTAACAAATGTATGCCGCCATTTGCTTAATCATTCATTAAAGCGAGTACATACGATCTGACATTTTTCAAAACAGATAAAACGTTGATGAATACGAAACTAGAATAAAAATTCAAAAGAAGTGGTACCAGAACATCAACTCAATTAAACATGCAAACAAGTGCAAATACGTGTTGTATGTTCAGTCTAAAACCGATTCATGTAAAAGAGAGTTGTATACTAAATGGGAAGTCACCACTGTTCTGTGAGGATTTGTGAATAGGACACATAAACATAATTTCTGGTTCTGCAACAAATTGGAGAAATCGTGTCGAGGATCGTTTTTTTTTAATGTCATTGAAGTAATTTGTACTTTATTAGTGATACCATTCATAGAAAGTTATTCTGTTAAATTTAGTCGTCCTCCTTCATATGTATGTATTGGTTTAAGATTCAGAAAACAAAAAGACATTACAATCATCTTATATTCTCGCTATACATAACGTGTAAATTAAAAGCAATGATTTGGACATGTTTCAGACTAAAAGCTGATATGTTTTCTCGGAAGCAATTTTAACAACCCATAATACAAAGCATTTCTTGACACATACGTTATTGATGCAGTTTTTCCAGTCCTTAAAGTATCTTTTCTTTATAATTAACTTATACCTTATCTTGAGAGCATTCTGACGTCGTAGCTCCATCACTTGACAAGTTGACAAAGTAGTTACAAAGGGATATCTTGAAGAGGTTGTTACAGCTGATAATTAACACATGTATCACTTAGCGGAACTTTATGCCACAACTAGACTAAAATAAAAAAAAAAGTGGGATTTACCATCTGTATGAGTGTGTTTGTTTCCGTAAAACATTCATATTACAAACACAAATAATAACAATATATGTGCATTCGTATGACATTTGTGCAACAGCCAAAATGCAATTTTGCTTTGAACAGGATGGGAAACTCATCTTTGTAGTAAATACAAACATTTAAAACGTTAAATAAACATATTGAATTAAATAATATTATATGCTTAAGTTTAATTTCCTTAGTCGCTCAGTATTGTTATTAATTGAACTTAGCCTGTTCTTGCTAAACACATATCATTTGAATTGTTTCATAAATGCACTAGAAAAATATAATTATTAAGTGATGGAAGAAAAAAAAATAACATTAAAAAGATTTTGTAAGCTGCTTATCGTTGTGTTATTAATTATATGGTTTAAACTTTGCCTCAACACGCACAAAATTACAAAAGTTTGCACAATAATGTACGCAATAAACAATTACAAAACTAAATACAGTTTCTAAAGTGTTTGCTTCTATATTTATTGATAACCACATTATTTGTTTACTTTATTCTATGATTTAAGTTTGGTATTAAAACATATGGTCATGAATTATTATAACATATATATTACCATTTAATTTATTTGAATGTTTCACTGGTTTGATTATGTGTCACCCTTCGTAAATATATGACCAAGTAGTTATGATGCAAACTCTCTCCTGCAGATGCAACTGGAATTTTTATTTTGTATGCAAACACACTTTCAAATTAAATAGAAAAATACATCGATTCAGTTTACTGTGTACCTTTACGCAAATGTATGGTGTGAGATAAATTTAATATTGAGTTGAATACGATTTAAATCAGAGGGTACTAAATGTTCCACTGAAAATGAATATATCCACACTTCAGAAACGTCGTCAAACGTCTTATCGTTAAAACGTAACGATGAATTCATATTGTAGTAGTACATTATTTGTATTATTATCATCAGTATGCACATTATAATTAATTGTCTCAGACTTGGCAGGACGAAAGAATGTCAAAGCGACGAAATATGTTGGTAAACCAAGTTTTAAAATATCATCTTCCTTTTCTTCTTTTCTCTAATCTTCTTATCTGTACACTCGTTTCAAAACCAGGACATTACCTTATAGGAGACCGTATTATAGCTAATACTTCTTTACTTGGGTGGCTTTTGAGACAAGCAGCAACTTGAAACGTTAAATCGGATAACAATAATACAATTTGTACGCGGAAATAATTATACACTATGAGCACCTTTTGTAAAAAAAATTAATTATAACAGCCATACTTCGAGATTGAGCGCAATATGAACTTTCAGAATTGTTCAGCTTATAGGGATGAGGATCATAATGAAAAAAAAAAGGTTTATACAAAATACATTTCAAAGTTCAAATTTACAAAGATATATTATTACAACATCTCTACTATGTAAGTATTGACAATTGTGAGTGGTTTAGGATGTATGTCACTTGATATTCATGATCCAATTCATACCGACGCATTGGAAGCGGCCTTTATGAACCTGAGGATTGGGTAAAATATCACTTAAGTGCTACAAGCACTGTTGTCGTCTTCGTCTCTCTATGGTACATATAAACATGAGAAACCATTGCAATTCTGTGTATGTACTTGATCGTGGCTAACTGGTATACTGTACATTGTCTGCTTAAAATTATTCGATAAATAGTAAAGCAATGCTTTTTTCACTCTAACAGTAATAACATTGTTCTATACAGTGTAATTCTTGTTAGAACCACAGTTACAATACTCTCTTTCTTAATGTATGATGACTTAAAATGTCATTACTTAACAAAAAACACCAACCTGCTACCTTTGAAAATACAATTTCATATTAATTTTACCGGTAAATCGTATTGCGGTTGACTGACAGTTATTTTGTTTAATTATGATAGTTACATGTGATATAATTTCATAAAAGAGTCCACGTTTACTACTTTCTGGCAGCTTAAAATGAAAAACAAATAGGGTCATTCCTACCATGGTAAGGAATGAATATACGGTAGTCTTTACATACATGCCTTTACGTTTTGTCCACTTTATGCTCATTATTTCGTCATGAAACGAATACAAGTATTTATATGTTTTGTGAAAAAAGAAAGACTGATTGCTTCCCTCCATGCGGGAGTGTTCACACAGGACTTGCGTCCCCATAACTGGCATCCTGAAAAGCGGAAGCGGAGTTTGTCACTATCACACAACTGTTTCCCCCATGTTTGACGTCCTGAAAAATTGAAGAGGAAGTGTCAAACACAAGACTGTTGTCCTGCTTATGGAAATCCTTCAAACCATGAACAGGATTGTGTTACACAGGACTGTTGTCCTTCTGACTTGAATCTTGCAGACCGGAAGTTTTGTCGTCATGGGTCTTGTACTCAGCTTGTTGTAGAAATATGGCGAGGACTAGGAC
This sequence comes from Dreissena rostriformis, assembly GCA_007657795.1. Lineage (NCBI taxonomy): Eukaryota > Metazoa > Mollusca > Bivalvia > Myida > Dreissenidae > Dreissena > Dreissena rostriformis. The sequence goes on along the minus strand of VMBQ01000943.1, from coordinate 180,263 downwards.
GCAGGGCTATTGGGGTTTCACGTGCTGTTGTACGTGTTTGTAGACGTTGTTATGTATGGCAAGATGGTGCGAATGAAGGCGTTTTGATATAAATAGATTAAATCATTTCAATGTTGTGAAAATAGGTACGGAAAACTGGAAGTAATATATTTTAATAAAAAAAAACAATTTGAAGAAAGATTCAGTAAAAGATATTATGCCTGAATCATCCGACTATGCAATTTATACAGTGTTCAATATCATCCTTTTCGGACAACTCCTCATACTTTTGAGACCTTGTTTCGTAGCAAAGTTTGAAGAGGGTCAAGCTTGATATTCAAATAGTCCATACGTACATGTGTTAGAACTCATTTAATACACNCTGCCACTAAACAACGGCAAGGCAGAGACCATCACTACAAGTCTCACAACACACCTTAGAGAGCTCCATCTGCCACTCGATCGTATGTGTGCCTTCGGCAGCGATGTTGCTCCTGCCCAGTTGAGGAAACTTGTACCGCACCTCATAAACAACCATTGTGTGGCTCACCGTCTCGCCTTGGCAGCCGGAGAAGCAGCACATGGATTGACATACATACATGTATTAGGTAATTTTGTTCGAAGAAATAAGCATGACATTTAAAGCATGTGAAGATTTATACTGTTTTGTTTTGTTTGGAATGTTGTCATGAAATCTTGTAATTTAAGGAGTTACTCCAGGAGCCAGATTTTAAGCTTGTGGAGGCTAAGGATGTGCGTTGGCTGTCACATGAAAAGGCGACCACTACCCTGAGGAGGTGCCTTCCCTCTGTGTACAAAAGCTTGGAGCGTGAGGCATAAGATCGAAACGATGCAAGGGTAGCTGGTCTCGCACAATTGTCTCAGAACAACCAGTTTGTGCTGACACTGCACACGATGTGTGACGTGTTACCACATCTTTCTAACCTATCCAAGGCAATGCAGGTATGTAAACAAAATACAAATAGAAAATGTATTTCATTCAGTGTTAATTATATTTCTTATTTCCAGTTCCGTTTTGTTGTTTAAGTGTATTATTATACACAAGCCTGAATATATATATATAGTTCTGAGTATTTTAAGCAAAATATGCCATCTACACATGCATCAAGCCTGTAGTCCGTGGAACTCTGGCCGTTCTTCAGGGCCTCTTGAATACCCCAAGAGAACACTTCTTGGAAGCCCCCGATAGAGTGGCCCGTCTCCATTCCGATGGCTTTGGCATCACTGTGCCCACTGAAGAGCAGGTCCAACATTTCACTGACAAGGTATGTGTATGCTAGCATAGGAGTTCATTAAGCTGCAACAATATTAATGTATAAGTAAAGAAATACAAAGGCAAGCTAACACTTCGCATATTAATAGTTAATCCGTTTCAATCTCATTTCCAGTTGTACCGGCCTTTTGTGCAGCAGCTGATGTCCAACATTGAAGAGCGATTTCCAGACTCGATTTTGCTGCAGCTGTTCGAGGTTTTTTAACACCACCAAGTTCCCCCTGGAGATATGGGCATTCATGGCGACATCAAGGTAATGCACTAAAATGGGACATGATATTAACTGTCAACCAATATAAATTTAAAGATGTACTCCATTATAATCAATTGTGTGACAATATTTATAAAATCAATCAGTGTAACTTTGTATTGTTTAGAAACTAGCTGACCACTTCAACATTCCCGTTGACGCAACACTACACAACTGGAGGCAGGTTCGAGGAAGCCTACAGGGCACAGAGAAGAAGGTTTAAGAGGCAACGGAGTGGGTGACCATCCATTTGCGTAACAGCCACAACCAGGTCTACAAGCTGGCAGCTGTATGTTATTTTGTTAATAAAACTATACTTATACAAATGTAAGACGAATAAAGGCATTCCAAGCATAGCTGGAGCCAAGAAATACATAAAGTACGAATATGATAACTTGAAAAAAATATCGATTTCAAAAAATAATTTAGAATCTTTTGACATTGAATGGGAACTATGGTATGCCATTGTTGCATAAACTTAAATTATACAATTATAAACACCTGTATTGCATATGTTATTCTGTGCATTTCTGATTGTATTACATGCTTGTGTTATTGTTCATAAATGTATATGCAATCTCGAAATAAAAAGTGTTGGGAAAAATAAAATAAAAAAATATTCCTTTGCCGCAATGATATTATATGAGGTAAAGCTGCAAAATTAATATTGTGTATGAGAAGCATATTTAATACTTTAAAAAAAAAAGATTTATCCACATCTTTTACCCCAATTATAACAATCTTGAAACGTTTATACCAACAATATAAAGAAAATAAAGGGAAATATACATACGCCCTATCGAAAATAGGGCAAAGTCAACCAAGATAAACATTTGTGTCAAAACTTCAATTTTATTTGTGGGAATGGGGATAAAAATTATAAGTAGTTGAAGCTAACCAAAATTAAGAAGATAAATGTGCAAATACAATACCAAACAATCATTAACTTTCACCGTCATTTCGGATAAATGCGTGCAGCTAAAAAGACAGGGGTGGCATTATTATGGAAAGTGGACTGACATATAGCTTTTAATACATATAATGTCGACAATGACCTAACTATAATTAACTTTTATGTTTCTATAAATAGCGTGTTGACAGACTTAATTATTTTAGAAAACAAACATGACTAAAAATAATACATAAAGACATATAGGAACAATGAATATGATAACTGAATAAATAAGCATACCATATTCAAATCTAGTTTTAACTAACATATGTATACTGTAATTATTAAAAAACAAATCAAGAAAGTTTTGGATAATTAAAGGTAAAAAAAAGAAGGGTGCGTTGATCATTAAGATCAGATATTATGTATTAAAAAACAGACATGTATTTCATTTGTAATAAGTATAAAAATTAATTCCTTCTTTGATCTAATTTTCACATCCAATTTACAACGTTGTCATGTTAACTTCCTTCTTTTGCAAGTTATTATACCCCCCTATAAAACCATAAGATTTGATTTAAACTTCCATATAAACTCTGGATATATAACACAGCCAAATAAATAGCTTTCTGACAGGCCGTGTGCGTATAATTATAGTGAATGCAAGAGATATATTTCATTTGTTTCAGTGAAATATGTTGATGTCCTATAAAATCCCGAGCTCAACCATGAACGTGTGATAGTATCCAACAATTGAAAATAGACGTAAGATTTGAATCTCATTTGATTTAGTGAAATATGTCAATATGTCATATCTTCTTAAGTCTCCGAATACAACCTTGAAATTATTATACCATAAACAATTGCTAATGGGTGCACGATTTATATCTCAGTGATTTCATTAAAACATACCAATTACATTATCAATCTTTCGAATCCCACCATAAACACGGCATAATAACATCCGATTTATCTCGTGGTGGTGGTTATTGATAAATGATCTAAATATATATGTTTATATATATAAGTAAACTGCTTTCCTCTCATCTCTCATGTGCTCATGCAGGAGATTTCGTGGTAATCTGCAAGTGTGGATATAAACACCTAGGTCTGTTAATGTACTCGTATATGCAAACGAGGATTTAGCTGTTTAAAAAGATTATACCAAATTTACTACCAGTTTTATATTCTTGCATGTTTATTATCTTGCCAAATAATTTTAAAAGAAGAAAGCTCACGTTTTTGTAAAAAAAACTTGATGTTAAACGATCCTTACAAAAGTATCCAAGAAAGATTGAACGATTGAGGCTCAATACTTGTGTAATGCAAAACAGAGGAAAATAGTATATATTTTAAATTCGTAAAACAAATGAGTTCTGTAAATAATATTTAAGTTGTTATCCTATAGTTAGTGTGTTTTAAGGGCAAGTGTGTGATATTTTATTGACTTTATCTTAGGAATCTCTTAAAACAAAGAACGTTTGTAAAACAATCAAAGTAGCTGACGGATAACATGATTACAGCATAACAACTTGAGAACATTAAAACATATATGTTGTTTCAATTATAAATATATGTAGATTGCAATCAGTCAAGGTTACTTCCAGTAATCTTCATATTGCATTCTGATAACACATTGCAACAAAAATAGTTCTAAAGTGTGGGAATTCATTAAATTTAAAATGAAATTTATGCAAATTAACATTTATAACACGGTATATACATTTATATTAATACATGTATATTAACCAAGATTTTTATTGTAAGGGTGCGTTTGTGTTTCATAGTATGAAACATAGTTATAGACCACGCGTTGTCGAGTGTTTAATATCAAATCTGGCTTAACAAAGTGTGTGTTTGTGCCGATCCTAAACTGTATTGTGGTATTCAAGGTTGAGTTTTTGATACAATTGGCCATCATATTTCCTAACTTATGTATTACGTTCGCTATAATGTTTGCTTTATTCGCTCAAATTAATTACCTTAAATACATTTAACAAAATGTTTAATATAAATGTTTAATATAAAAGAATATGTCTACATGACATATGTGTTTTAATATGGGGAATCATACAAAATAGTCTATGAAAAAAACACTTTATGTGACCTTCTAACCCTCATTTATGTTACGATGCTAGTTGATACAAATAACTTTGGTGTGGCCTTATTGCCACTTCATACACAGTTTTTCAGCAATTAGCGCAGAAGATGGACCTTATCCAAAAAGCTATATTGGTTTTCAAATCAATTTTCTAATAAAACCTTTTCTTTTTATAAATACACACTTCAAATATAATATACAGGGATAGTATTCGTATAATTGGTATACTTAACTTTATCACATTCATCTGTGTGTACATCTTTATAAAATCATAAGTATAGTGAACCAGTGCAGACGAGTGCTTGTCGCGTCAAAGTCGGTCATTTGTTGGTCTACAATATGCATTAACTAGGCCATCAAATATGAATTTAAAGCACGATACCTAACATGGTGTCTGATATGATGTATAATTTCACTAAGCAATTGTCTTGTTTATAAATGACAGGTTTTGTTGACGTCTGCAATCATTTTCTGCCAAAAAACATTATTGGAATTGTTTTTCTCAAATGATACACACTTTAATCACATGTTTAAACAAATTCAGGATTAAACTTATACACACAATGCACATTTGCATTCTATATACAAATTAAATTGCAGAAAAATGTGCATATGTTTTACGAAACAATGAGGTTTAATAAATGTTACTCCGTCAAGCATATGTAAGTCAAAGTAATTCAATTTGGCTAATCAGTCATATTGGCCTTTTTAAATTGCAGTGAAAGTGCATATATTTCATAAAAATTAGTTAAAATAAATGTTAGATTCCGGCAAAAATATGTCAAATAATCAACTCCATTGTAAAATGACATATATCCATGTTTAATGTTAATAATAAACAATGCGATATTTCCATGTGGATGTAGAGCAAATTTTGTAACCGTATAATCTTAATATAATCTAAATTAATATTTACAAGAACAACCAAAGAATACGCAGCTTTTCACTAGTATCTAGCTTCAAACGATAGTTCGTATTAAATAAGACCATAGTCACTCGTACATGCATTGTTTGGACTATAATAAACATATGGATAAATTAGCCTCAGTTATTATCATATCAACGTTATTGAAATCAGGGCGATATGAGTCTAAAAGAATAGTCGTAATAAATAAATGCTGTCTCAAGTACGAATGCGTCTTAATTTTGCTCTAGATGATGGGTTCTGTAACGGTCTAAAAGATTCCCCAACCAGTGTTTTGACCTCATTTAAGTCAGGTTACATCCAGAAACATTTTCAGCGCGCGACTGTTTGAACATCAATCAATGGAATAAATGCGCTTGCATATGGTTGTCTATTATCGTCGCCTGCAACCCGAAAAATGAATGCATATAAACATGTAAGTAAAATACAATACCTTATTTCCGTAGTTGTGCCTGTATTTTATTCGTAACAATGGATGCTGTTTCGTTCTCCAATCTTCATCCTAGTATTTGTGAAACTTACTTTTCTTCAGCATGTTTTTATAAGAGGATAACTATGTAGTTATTACGTTCACCACAAGACAAACTTACTGTGTGTGTTTGAACGTCTGCGAGCAAAATTAAGGCGTTAACGGGAAATGATTTGATTTAAATAATTGCCATGGCATTACAATTAAGCAGAAAAATGTGAGTAGGCTTACTTTGTTTTATCAACCAAAATTAATATAGTTCACAATAATGCTTTACAAATTCTATCAGGAGAGAAATTCCTGTTCTTATTCAGTGCGTATATAATAGAACACCCAGTATAAACAAAAGTAGCGATAAAATGCATATTTTATATGAATCGCATCGAAGTCTGTAATTGCGCATGAAGGTAAATAAAATCAGCAAAGCATACTCAAAATAATCCTTAAATACAACAATATTTGGAAACTTTAANCTTCAGCATGTTTTTATAAGAGGATAACTATGTAGTTATTACGTTCACCACAAGACAAACTTACTGTGTGTGTTTGAACGTCTGCGAGCCAAATTAAGGCGTTAACGGGAAATGATTTGATTTAAATAATTGCCATGGCATTAAAATTAAGCAGAAAAATGTTAGAAGGCTTACTTTGTTTTATCAACCAAAATTAATATAGTTCACAATAATGCTTTACAAATTCTATCAGGAGAGAAATTCCTGTTCTTATAAAATGCGTATATAATAGAACACCCAGTATAAACAAAACACTATAAAAGCGGGGATCACAGCATTGGAACGGTCTATGCAAAGCATTGAAGTCACTTGGCATTTAACACGTTATCTGGTTTTAATAATTTAAATACAGATTTGATGTGCAAATTGAAATGACGAACATTGATACAAACAGGTGGCGTTATCAAACAGTCTTAATATTCTAGTCAACACACAATAATTTGAAAACAAATAATTGTTTAGAGTATGATTCTTAAAAGAAACACGTTGGAAAGTATTAATTACATAGCTTACACTATCCCACTTAAATTTATATTTCACTCAAAGCGCTCTCGAAAATGAAGATAATTTAATGTATATCTTACAAATGTTATAGTTTTGACTAAAATAAAAATTGGATTGATTCATAAGAACTGAATTATTTTCGGTCGTTAAGCCTTTAACGTTATATTAAATCCGATTTCAGAACATAAGCATGATGTCTTATTATTGAAAATAAATCCGAGCTAACATTTGTACAATGTTTACATTTGTAGAATTGTCAAAACATTATATAATAGTATTTAAAAATGATTTCTTCTTACACTATTAAACACTAAAAGTCCAATCACCCTTACATCGACTTATAATGACAAAGTCTAATTTGCAATGAGACTTGCATTTGAGTAAATTGAAATGGATCAAGGTCGGTTCATTGTTAGTGCAAAGACAGACATTGAGCCAGTGTCCCTTTATCATTTCTTCACATAAAACGTAAATCGCTTACAGCTCAACGGATATTACAATGAAAATCCGAAAATCGGAGGAGGATTATTGTGAACTAGGAAATGTTGCAAATTCGAACCTTGAATTGTATTATATTTGTGTTGCTTGTTATCTTGAAGAAATAATTTCACGGCGTAAGATTTTATATGACAAACAAGCTTTATCATTATATTGTCTCTTTTCCACTCCAATAATTCTTGTCCATACTGCTGCTATATCATTTTTTTATTCCATCATACAAATTGTCATCCAATGGTTGTTTATGACAAGGATGCATTATCAAGGTTGAACCAATTAATTTAAATGCTCGATAACATATAAAGCCTTTTCTATTGCAAACTATTACAGAGGTAATGGCAATGTCGGTCATCATGATCGACATTGCCACCACCTCTGTAATAGTGTGTACATCAATTAATACTGCAACACCAGAAAACAGATTATAAATACTTATGTGCTCTATAGGAATCCATTATTCGTAAACGCCGGACATTTACAGAAAATATAAATGAATCGCGCTCTGATAAAAGGGGGTTTAATGCATGTGCGTAAAGTGTCGTCCCAGATTAGCATTTGCAGTCCGAACAGGCTAATCTTGTAGGACAATTTCCGCCTTAACTGGACTTTTCCTAAGAAGAGAATTTCTTAAAACGAAACAAATATAAAAGCGGAAAGTGACGTTCCTGAATAGGCTGGACGACACGTAACGCACATGAATAAAACGTCTTTTTCACAGAGCNATTGTACATGACAGTTAATCCAGTTCCATTTGGTCATAATTTACTAGCAAACGAGTACCTAATTTTACAAGAGCTTCCACTTAACTGCCGGTTAATGTGAAAAAATTCAAGATGACAACATCCCGATGCGACATCTATGGTTTGACAATACTTATGGAATTAAATAGGGATCCGAGAAAGTGAAAGAGTGAAAATCCTGTAGTTAAATGGTAAATGTATATGCTTTAATAATTTCTGTAGCCAATTTGCATGAAATACTGTAGTACCCTATTTGTGTTTTTAAGTATTCGACTTAAATGGATTTCGTCTATGTTTCTCAGATATTAAGTCTGATATTAAAACATGTACAACAATTAGTAATGATATGCGTAAGCTATGTTTTTTTTTAACATTCACCGTTTCAAGGTGCTGATTAAAATGCATCAGATTTGTATTCATTTGTGTACGTTCTTCTCAACTTGAAAATAATGGTGTATATATGTTCAGAGGATACCGAAACACTGTCTTTGTCGCCTACGTTTGATAATTAAGTGAATGTAATCATATGTTGTGTTCGGCAAATGATACGAATATGAGCGATATAACGACTGTAAGTCAAACACGTGTCATCGAGCATCAATAAATACACGATAATCACCATAAATTCGTGATATTGTAGAATAATATATTGTACATAAAGTTAACAGTTTCATACCAGGAATTATATTGATAAAGTGAAACTCCAGCAATGAGAAATTAACATGTTTGTATCATTCGATTCTGTTTACTGTTGTTTTGTTTGTAGTGCCTTGTATGTTACAGGGAATTTGAAATTTGCCTCAATTCAAAGAATAGCGGATGTTAATTTCTCTCTTGATACTACTTCTGAAGTTTCCTTATTTCTCTAAATTGGGTTAAATGTTTTGTTATATGATATGAAAAGTCGGTTAATTGCCTTATTTAAAAGATTATCAGATGTTAAAACAAATTTCCCTCCTGATTTTGTGTCCGGATTTTGATTTGTTTCCGATTTTTATGAAACCCAGAATTCTCGTTATAAAGTAATTTTCATAAAAATCACGAACAAAACGAATAAAGATCATATTCAATATTTAATAGAACTACAAAATAAACCTTAGTAGCGTAAAAGATGGCGATGTCGATGAACAAAGCCACCGCAGTCACTAGACGAAGTCTATGTTTTGTTATAGCGTCTGAATGCAGCGAAATGTTGTACCCCACATACATGTGTCCTTGTTTATATGACCGGTTCGTGTCCGTTCAATACGATAGGGCTGACCAAGTTTACATGTGCCAATCACTATTTTCTTATCTGTTCCGCGTGTGCTTAATATGCACCGTGCGTGCCAAATATTGGCGTATGACTTTACAACGTATTATATTGTTTGATGAATTAAGTGTGAAACAGTCCACACAACCTGATTGTCAAAGTGGCTTGCCATAATGCTCTTCAATCATAAGTCAAAAAGAATTCTTTCGTTTATAAATCATGTTCTCTCAATAATTGGCTGATATTAAGTACCATTTAAATGATAAATGCACATTTGCTTCGCCTTATGGGTGGACGAAATTACTACATGTTCTGAAGTGTTTAGCGCCTTGAATTAAATTGGTTAATGTGAAATGGAATGTGTAGATTATATCTAAGACTAGACGCCTTATATTGGCATATTCGATAACGCATTATATTACATTTGATACTAGTACTTTTGTTGCTTACAATTGTGTAGTTCCTCCAAGGAATGTGAAACTATTTTAAGAGCAAATAATTGAGCAAACAATTGAAGTAAACATGGAGGAGTTATGTTATTTTAATATATGCGTATGCAGTCAACTTACGGACAATATATAACACGTGGTCTGAAATATAACCAATTATTTGTAATTGAAACTTATTGCTTATTGAATTGTATTAAATAAAACGATTTTTCTTTTGTGCGTAACATTTGTTGTTCTTATTCAATGTTTAACAAAAAGAGCACAAAGTGCACATTTCTTTATACGTCACATATGGATTGCTGTTGGTATCTGAAATAACACATAAACACGATATTCACAACTCACGCTCTTGATAGATTTAGCAAAATAATAGTTTATATGCATATCGGGCAGCTTTTGCCCACTTTATTTACAAACAGACTACTGTATTCTAGATTGAACTTGTTAGTAGAGCCCTTGAAAGCAAGTTATAGGAACCACGAACAAGTTTTGGGAAGGGTTGGTGATTAATCAATAGAGTTTGAGCAGAGTGGGAGACGAATGAATTGACCGTTGAGAGGTTTTGAGTATTTTCAGATATACAATTTTTACCTTGCAAGTCCTCAGAAGTACACATACAGTCAACAATTTACTGCGTGTATACGGCTACATCTCAAAGTTCATGCGACAATCACCGGTGACATAGTTTCGTCCACAATACGTTTTAAGGCGTGTCTTCTACGACTCTACCACAACTTTAGCCTTTGTATTATGACTGTACTACGACCACAAACGCGACAATGCCTTAAGAATCACATAGACGTGCTGGACACGCAGTAGGGTTATTGTTCTATTTATTTTCAAAACTGTGAGGATATGCTTGCAAGTTTTCGATATAATCGAGATTTAATCAATAATTGCAAAACGGTGACAGTATAGGTAATACCCATCTAAAAATTGTGTTCATAATCAGCAAAGCAAGTCTTTAAGGTAAATGTCTTTTGAAATGCTGTATCAATTCATTTCCTTTTACAAACCATACATATTAAAGTGCAGCCATAACTCGCTTACGGCACGATAAGTATTAAGTTCTTGGTTCATTTACCGAAGCATTTTTCGCAGTTTTACAACTTTGTTCTACGGTAATAAAACAATATTAAGCCATTAAATCATTAACCAGTAGACATGTCAAGCACCAACAGGCTCACACCTTTGTTATTAAACAAAACACTACCACATTCCGTTGTACGGGTGTTATTGTCCAAGATCCTATGTAGTTTACTCATATTTCAACATTAATTCAAATTATGTTGACATGAATTCGAAATATACGAGGCGCTCTTATTCAGTTAAGTAGATTGAATTAATGAGTCCACTGTCACGTAAATCACCAAAAAAGCTTCACCTAATTGTTTTTTTCGTAGTCCAAGTCCTAGTCTGGACCAAATGTGTGGTTTTAATTGCATATCACATCACCTGGTATACGTTATATGTGTAAATATGTTTATATACCCTATTTACACACAAACAGTTTAAACAAGTCTTGTTTATTCGTAGTTCGTGACATTGTCTGAGTCTTGAAAACATGTGTTTGAGGCTATAATTACATACCACATCACCGATATAAGTTCTGTGTATATATATGTGTATGTACACTTTTAATACACAACTTGTTTTATGTTAAATATGAATAAGCGTTGAAGGAAGTCTTAAATTGCACGAAACGTCTTTAAAACCTACCGCAAGATAGACTGTCACATACACCGTACTTTCTTTACCAAACGGCCTTGTCCACAAACATTTGACTATATTTACACACAAGGCTACTCAGTACTTTACTGTATCAAATGATGAACGAAGAACGCATGGGGTTGTATGTGAAACAAAAGATAATTTAAACAGAAGATGTAACATACTACTTGTTGTAAAGCTTGGTTTAATTTCGGACTTAGCTCTTTCAAGTTTTTGTAATAAACCCACAACTACGCCTTTTGCTCGAGGATATTTGCAGCTTTACAAATAAAATTGGGGCCAGACGCAATCAGTTATAACTATGTAATTTGCTCAAGGAATTCATTTCGTTCAAATAAGCCTCTTTTCTTTAAGAGTACTGATTTCGACAAGAAAGAATGCGATTAAATCAGTGCGCCTGCAACGAAAGAAATCGCCGGCCACACAAAGTATTATGCGCGTATTTTGTTTTCATTTTTAATAGGAATGGCTATTTTTTCAATCAAGCGTATGTGATTCAATATTGACTTTGTTAAAAACATGTACCGTACACAAACATTTCCAATTCGACCGAAAATGCTATTAACATTCTGCAGTTTTTGTGTATAAGTGTGATGTGTTTAAAATAAATAATGGTTGTTATATTTATGAATACTAATTAATTTTGTTCATCTATTAAATTTTCTTTAAAAAACGGAACCGTTGTATTCGAGCGTTTTGGACATGCCCTCATAGATGCAGGTCAAGATAGCTTTTATTGGCTATTACGGTTTTTTACGTGTGCACATACAGTGGGATAACCATTTAATTAACGTATAACATTAAATGGTTCGTTTCTCTGACAACAGTCTGAATGATTGTGATATATAGGTTGGGACTGTTTCTAGAAGCAGTCGATAGTAGTGTGACCTCAGGTTATGGAAAAAGACCAATAACAAAACAAGGAGTACACTAATTATAGTCATTTTTTCACTGCCGGCTGCAATTATGTGTTTATATTTTGTCGAAGAAATGCATATAAGGGCGAAAAAAGAGTGGTGGATTTAAGTTTAGAGCTGATCATTAACCTCGTAAAACATGTATGCCACCATTTGCTTAATTATCCATTAAAGTACGTACATACAATTTGACCTTTTATCAAAACAGATAAAACGTTGATGAATACGAAACTAGAAAACCAATCAAAAGAAGTGGTACCAGAACATCAACTCAATTAAACACGTAAACAAGTGCAACTACTTTAGGTATGTTGTGTCTAAAACCGAACTCTTTATTTAATTTATGGAGATTTGTGAATATGACATAGACACAATTTTTGATTCTGCAACACATTGGAGTAACCGTGTCGAGGATCATTTTGTCGTTTTGAATTGCATTGAAGTAAACAGTACTTGATTTATGATGAAAATCTTCTTTTTCTGTTATCTTTGTATGTGTACTTTCTTTTCAAAGCTATGGCATTTTTTTTATAAGAGACGAGATTGTTGCTAATACGACATCACTTGGAGTGCTTTTCAGACAAGCAAACACTTGAGACGTCAAATTTAATTACAATTATACCATGTTAACGCGAAAATAATTTCACACAATGAGCATCTTTTCTACAAAATGTTAATTTCGACAAACAGACTTCTAGATTAAGCGAAATATGAACTTTCAGAATTGTTCAGTTAATAGGGATGAGGATCATAATGGAAAAAAATGGTTTACACAAAAATACATTTCGAAGTATTGAAGTTGATTCGATTCATTGTGAAATGGTATGGACAAATATATACATCCCGCATTATGTAATAAATTAGTTAAAAGTAGGGACGTATATACATTCATATTCACAAAGACAACGCTACTGAAATATTAAGAAACAAATTGATCAAAAGAACGATACAATTTCGTTAAATCGCTCGAGGTACTTCACGTGTAAAGTTATATGCGGGTAAATAACCCAAACTTAAGCATTTTGCGTAGTTTGATAATTTTCAATGTCAGTAAGATATATTATTACAACACCTCTTTTATGTACGTATTGACAATTGTGAGTGGTTTTGGATGTATGACACTTGAGATTAATGATCCAATTCATACCGACGCATTTGTTGCGGCCTTTATGAACTTAAGGATTGGGTAAAATATTACTGGTGTGCTACAAGCACTGTTGTCGTCTTCGTCTCTCTATGGTACATATAAACAGGCAGAAACCATTGCAATTCTGTGTATGTACTTGATCGTGGCTAACTGGTATACTGTACATTGTCTGCTCAAAATTATTCGATAAATAGTAAAGCAATGCTTTTTTCAGGCTACGATTCAAACAGTTATAACATTGTTCTATACAGTGTCATTCTGGTTTGAACCACAGTTACAATACTCGTTCTTAATGTATGATGACTTAAGATGTCATTACTAAACAAAAAAACACCAACCTGCTACCTTTGAAAATACAATTTCATATTACTTTTTACGGTAAATCGTATTGCGATTGAGTGACCGTTATTGTGTTTAATTAGGATAGTTACAAGTGATATAATTTCATAAAGGTCCATGTTTACTACTATCTGGCAGCTTAAAATGAAAAACGAATAGGGTCATGCCTACCATGGTAAGGAATGAATATACGATATATTGCTAGTCTTTACATACATGCCTTTACATTTTTTCAACTGTATGCTCATTATATCGTCATGAAACGAATACAATTATTTATATGTTATGTGAATAAAAGAAAGACTGATTGCTTCCCTCCATGCGGGAGTGTTCACACAGGACTTGCGTCCTCGTAACTGGCATCCTGAAAACCGGAAGCGGGAGTGTGTCACTATCACACAACTGTTTTCCCAATGTTCGACGTCCTGAAAACCGGAAGCGGAAGTGGCAAACACAAGACTGTTGTCCTCCTCATTGAAATCCTTCAAACCGTGAACAGGATTGTGTTACACAGGACTGTTGTCCTCCTGACTTGAATCTTGCAGACCGGAAGTTTTTGTCGTCATGGGTCGTGTACTCAGCTTGTTGTAGAAATATGGCGAGGACTTGGACGCAGGGCTGTTCGAGTTTAACGTGCTGTTGTACGTGTTTGTAGACGTTGCTATGCACGGCAAGATGGTGCGAATGAAGGCGTTTCGATACTTTTTTGACATGGCGTTGTAAAGAATAGGGTTTATGGAGGAACTGACAAAGTACAGCACACCTGGAAAGACAGTTTGAACACATGTATGATTCAAAACACTTTTTGCAATCATTTATTTTCGTTTTACCTTGGAATTGATATAACAACAATAAAACTAATCGAATGCATTCATGAGTGTAACACATCGCCTTCGTCAAGAAGATTATTGAAATCGTATTATTAAAGTTGTTTCTTCAAAGTAATTTATAAGGTTATGAAACAGTACGGTACAGATTACGATCGGTTGCTCGCCAATGCAACACATTGAAGCGTTGGATGTTTAACCATGTATTTGTATGTTTGAAGTAAACTTCTGACAAATTATGGTACGGATGTGCTATTTATGAAATAAATAATTTATAAAGTGAAGCTGCAAGTCATTCCATGAGCATTATGTTTGAAATACTCCCTTAATATAAAAAATAGAGGAAATAATTTCAAAGTTGTGAAAAAAGGTACGGAAAATTGGCAGTTAAATATTTAAATAAAATAAAATAATTTGAAGAAAGCTTCAGTAAAGAGTATTATGCCTGAAGTTTCCGACAACGCATTTTTGCATAGTATTATTCAATAGTATTATTCACGGACAACTCCCACTACTTTTGCGGCCTTGTTTTGTAATGAAAGTTTGCAGAGGGTCAACTGAACAACATTTGTAAAATTATTATGAACTTCAACTGGTCGTACTAGAAAAGATGACTTCCCAAATTTTATATTTTACCATGTAGGCACTTTGTGTTTAGGTAAGGTAAGCTATACCGTTTTAAGGAGATTTCTAATAAAACAAAACAAAATAAACAAATAAAATAAACTGTAAGACGTTTCAAAAACAATCTTAACGTCAAATAAAACGTAATAACAACCCTCACATTACCAGATATCAGGAACAGATGTGTCTGGATTGTCATGAGGAAAGGCGTCCATTCGTCTGCTTTGATATATAACGTCATGAGCCGCTGAGCGTGAAAGGGAGCCCAGCACAGGAAAAATGCAACTACCACAGCAACTGAAATAAGGATAAGCATATATTACAAACCTTCAACTTATAGCTCACTCTTAATACGTTTAAAATGTGTGTACTTGTGAATTTGCAAGAACTGGTATACATTTAAAAAAAAGTTAGTTAAGCATTATACATTTAAATAATTTAAAAAATGCAGTTTAAACCATTTAAATGACACTTAAATTGCCGTTAATTACAACTAGCTGGTGTCTCCAGAATGTCTCTACTGATAATGGTTCTGACCTAACATCATTATGTTATCCTGAAAAAAAAAACGATTTTTCTTCTATCGAGTCGTTACCCACCATTAATTAACTATTTTTATTTTATACTTAAGCCGTTTAAGTAACGATGTTAGAACATCAATAACTATTGCCATCTCACCTAGCATCTTTATGACAGATTTCCGAGCCTGTACGACTGCGTTGTTTCGATCATGCGGAACCGGGTTTGATTTGCGAAGCTTCACTCCAATTAGAATGTACATAATTAAAATCACAGACATTGGATACACGAAGAACACGAACGTTGATATTTGGAAAAAGTATGTCATTGTTTCCCTGTGTTCGTTGGGTACATTACAAATCAGCGAGTCAGCAATGGGCTCGGCGCTGGATTCGTTACGGTAGACGAAATAGAAAGTCCTTGTGTAAACGGCGTACGGGAATGCGCTAATCACAGCCACGATCCATTGAATTATTAATAGTTTAACGGCACGGGTGGGATGATTAAGGACTTGCAATGCCATTGGGTGACAAATAGCGAGGTATCTTTCGATCGTGAAGGCAGCGATGGTCAGCACCGATGCGTATGACGTCAGTTCCTGTATATAGGACTTGATGATACAAAACACCTGTCCCAGTCTCCACGGATATGCCTCCCAGTAAGTGTAAAGCTCTGGCGGTAGGGCTAAAACAAACATTAAAATGGGTTAAATCATGTGTTATTTGTTTCTACTGATGTGCGTAAAGCCATTGCATAAAAGTTATTCAAACTAGATACGAAATTCGAGGATTCCTTATAATATAAACCTTGCTGAAAATACACGTTTCATGTATGTTTAATATAGTGATCATATTAACATAACAGATACACAAACAGCAATATACATAATATGTGTGTAAACATATAATATCCAAGCTATTTTAGCCCTACATATTGGTTAAAGGAACGATCGTTAACTTATCGCGTAATGGGAACTATAGGTTTAAAAGTACAATTCTTATGTTTGGAGTAATTTACCAAGAAGAAGTGTGAGCAAGTCAGCAATGGCAAGACTGAAGAGATAGTAGTTTGTAGCTGTATGCATGGACCTGAAAATAACAATATAAAAATTAGCATTATTGCATACGATCAAACATTATTTACGACAAGTTGTCTTTTTATGTTGTTAATATATTGCTACATCGTTCCCAAAACATGCCCTCTTGAGTTCGTGCTGCAACCTTCAGTCTGTTAAATAACATTTGACTTGACTGCACTGCCTTTAAATTAGAAACCTTTCTTAGAAGATGATCTCTTGGTTCTTTTTACAGTAAGTTAGGCGTCCAGAACTATTCTGAATTAAGACCATTTCCCATGAGACGGATACATCATTTGTTGCCAGAGAATATACTCTCTCTTTTCCAAGTATGCCAAACAATCGATGAACAAAAGCATTGAACCCAATCATTACTTCGTTCGTATACTCGTAATCCGCCATTATGCATCGTCCATCATGATTAAAGCGTATTGGCTTCTGCATATTGCTATTTTTGAATATATAGTGTTTCATGAATGATAGCATGCTTTCAGATACATTCAATATTCATAACAAATACGTTATCCAGAACCCAGAAGAGGCCAATAAAGATTGATGTTTATATTTGTCCTCTATTCATTTAAATCAAATTCCGTATAATGAACACAATTTACCTTATGTTCAACGAACAACGTCTATCACAACATTATGTATTAGTTTATAAAGAAAGATATTTAAACGTATGTAAGTGATTAATTAAAAAAAATGTTTATGCTGAAAGTTATATCATTAAATACAATTTTATATTTTATCAAACACTTCACATATCTTTCATGGAAACTTTGCGTTTGCAGTTTTAATGTGCTTTCATAAATATAAGGTTTATATTATCTATAAAACATGTGCAGTCATATTGCATTCACACGTTTTTGTCGACCTTCAATCAGCTTTCCTATTGAAAAATACATAGAAATGTGAATATAATATGTCATAATAATAGATATCAGTGTTTATCTAGAGTGGTTCTAAAACAAATATTACAGTAATGCAATCTTGATTGTTTTCCTCTTGTTACATTGATTAGCAAGCTTGAAAATATTTAATTTGTGTAATTAATTATAAAAAAATCATTTTTCAGCAATATTAGATAAAACAAATAAAAAAATATACATTTACGTGTTAAATATTTCATATTAGATACTGAAGATTAGATTAAAATGTATGATGCATACCATTGCAGTTTCAGTTACACACGTTACTTATCCAGAATCGTCATCCCTTATGCAGGGCACGATTTTGTCCAAGTGACGAACGCATTATATTTTATTATACGATACTTTGCTTATTTTGTATTTTCAAATGAAAATTGTACATATATTAATGTGTTTCACTAATCATAAATACAAACCCAAGAATGTTCTTCTAATCGACCGAGGGCCACTTAAATTAAACTTTACTTGTACCTTATAAATATTGCAAAAAAAAAGTTTTCAAAACATTAATCATCATTGAGTATCAAGCCCATAATAATAATTTTCTAATACTGTACGGCGAAGCCTTTTCAAGCACAACGAGCACGATCCAAATTATTTTTAGTATTTGCAAAACGCAAAATCAGAGTTTCTAAATTAAGTTCAGTTTTCAAAGATATTTAAGTAATTGAACATTCTACCTTTATATTCAAATGTGTTTACCAGTATTTTTTAAAATTTACTTATGATGTTATAACGATGCTAGAAATAGAAGGTTCTTTTGATCATTAACAATACATAGAAAAAGGGAAATTCCAGAAACATTATCTACAGACAATTTCTAATTAATACCCGCAAGTATTGTTTGTTTAAGGTGATTGCCCAGTTGGATTTACAGTAAATGACACTACAAAGAATACGACATAAACCATAACAATGGAAGCTGGTGTCACCGCCTTGCAACGGGAAGCGGACAACGACAACGAGTGAGGCCTGGTATTGTAATGCGCATGGGGGGTTAGAGGGTCAGGGTTAGGGTAAGGGTTAGGGGTCAGGTTAGGGTTAGGGTTAGCCTTAACCCTAACCCTAACCCGACCGCTAACCCTAACCCTAACCCAGGGTTATCTCCCCTATACCAGGTCTCGCTGGTTGTCGTTGTCGCTTCCCCCTTGCAAAGGTCTATACAAATAATTGGGGTTTCAAACCTGCTGAAAGGCCAAACCTCACACCAGCCCAGAATTCATTATAAAACAGATAATTATTAACCCCTAGAGGATCGTAATTTATATTTAAAAAAAAACATATAAAGGAGAATATAACTTCAAGCATACGAATAATTTATGTGCTTGAAATACACATTTCAAACCAAATCGTTCCATTGATCAGCAATTGATTAAGAATGTGTACATGAAGCGGCTGGATGAGTCAGATTGATGACAGAGAGTGCGTAGTTCATACTTAAAGTCATATATAGTATTTCTTTTTATTAAATAAGTATGTCTGAAACGACATCTTAAATTAATGTGTTTTTTTTTTGTGTTTTTTTTCGTACAAAAGATAGTGTTGATAACGTCGTTTGTATTTGATATTACATACACATTATTTCGTCAGGAATGAAACAAATGCAAATCGAAAACGAACAAGGCATTTCCAGTGAATGATTAAATATAAAAAATGAGATAATTATTTAAGAAATTATATTAAAAGCACATATTAACATAATCATAAGTAAGTTAAATAATGTTGTTGTTTATTGTTGTTGTTTATCTAGTTGGTGTGTTCACCGAATTCGTAGCCTTGCCACATTATACGCAGACAATGTTAAAACACCAGATCAAAAAAGCTTGATATTCTAATAATCCATACGCACATGTGTTTTAACCCATTTAGTACACACGTATTTGAATGGTCAAATAAAAGTCATATGTCGACTTTGCTTTGCGAATATATTACATGTATATTTTATATATCAATACCTTACTAGCTTTCATAACTAAACACAAATAAAATATTATAAAAACCCAGGTAAAATGTTTTCACAAATGTTTGTTTAAGTTTAAATTTAGGACAACGCGTGATCTGTTTTCAAAATACCCTCTCTTTATTACCTAAATTGATAACGAGCATACTCAATGGAATTCAAAACACATTATAAAATACATCACCTTTATCATATCTACGTAAAATGTGTCAGTGATAGCATAATAATTTTAAAGTGGTTAAAAGCGAAATACAGTTTTAATCTGAACTGAAATTGCTTCAAATATGTAATGCTGATTAGAAAATTATAACATATAGTGTTCGATTATTTATAAATAAAATCGATCTAATTTACCATAGGTTTTGTTGCCAAGGTTTGTACCATTGAAGACTAAAAATATTTATGCAATCATCTAGTGAATATACTTAATACTTATATCTGCTTAAATGCATGATAAGCAAAATTACATATTCATTTTTGTTGAAGGAAATTTGAATGTCTGCCAACAAAACACACACAACAAACGTTATTGTCGGAAGTGTTTTCGCACATACAATATAACATTAAATAGTGTCTTCTTATTGTATAATGTATATATGTGTACGATAAATTCGTATCAATATTCATTTAAATATTGATTCAAATGAGAAGATGTGTAATGTGTTACATGTTTGATGTGCAACATTATTAATACATGTAAAAAAAATACCCCATTCATGACAATTATTCAAAACAACAATATACATTACTTTGGAAACGACGACATTTGGCATTAGAGGACGTAGGACAACTACCGAACGCCGAAAATTAATGTTTGAGGTGATCAACGACACCTCAGCGACAAAATCTTCAAAATATGCGTAAGTTGGTTGGAAATCAACAAACATTAGACCCTGGCTAACCACAATTCGAAGATTAGTGGACATTATTTCGAATATTCGAAAAACAGTCTCTTCTGCGATTCATTTACTTTAGGTAGTAGCTGACAAATAGTTTTGATTATACGTTTGTTTTATTTTCTTCTCATAATAATCTATCATCAATCAAACATTGTTTTTGAAAAGTTGAAGACATTTTACCGTGTAATAAAAAGCTTTTTGGCAATTTTGTCATGACACTCCTTTGGTGAACAAAATATGCCTTAGCGGCAATTATCTCATATTAGAAAAGCCGCAAAGTTAATATTTTGTATTTATAGCATATTTAATACATTAAAAACGTTTAATCGATATATTTAATCCAGATTATTACAATTTTGATATGTTTATATTAATAAAATAAGAAAATTAAGTGAAATATACACACGCCCTATCGAAAATTAGGGACAAGTCAACCAAGATAAATATGTGTGTCCAAACTTCAATCTCATGTGTGGGAATGTGGATAAAAGTTATAAGTTGCTGAAGCTAACCAATATTAAGAAGATATTTATACTAATACAAAACCAAAATATCATGAACTGTTACCGTCATATTGCAGAAAATGTGTGTAGCTTAACATGGTTGCATTATAAATTCAGGAAAGTGGTCTGCTATATAGCCTTTAATATATATTATTTTTAAAAATTACCTTAAATTAATTAACTGTTATGTTTCTATAAATAGCGTGTTGACAGACGATTTTNCACACACACACCAACACCCTCTAAAACCATACGATGTGATTTAAACTCCCATGTCAAATCTGGATATATATCAAAGCCAAACAAATAGCTTGCTTAGATAGATACCTTGTGCGTATAATCATAGTGAATGCAATATGTATATTTCATTGGTTTCGGTAAAATATGTCGTTTTCCTAGCAAAAGCTCCGAGCTCAATCATTAACGTGTGATAGTATCAAACAAATGATAATAGATGTAAGATTGGCATCTCATTTGATTGAGAGAAATATGGCATTATCTTATCGAGTCTCCGCCTATAACCTTGAAATTGTTCTAGTATAAACAATTGGTAATGGATGCACGATTTATATCTCATTGATTTCATTCAAATATGTTATAATATTATCAAACTTTCGAACCCACCATGCACAGTGCATATTAACATCCGATTTACCTCACTGTGTGGGTTATTTATCAATGATCTAAATATACATGCATATATTCACACATAATAAATGTCGAAAGAAAAACCTTGAAGTGTACTGTTTCTTCTCATGTGCTCATGCAAAAGATTTCGTGGTAATCTGCAAGTGTTGATATAAACACTTAGGCCTGTTGGAGTTCCCGTATATGCGAAAGAGGATTTAGCTGTTGCAAAAGATTATACCAAATGTACTGCCGGTTTCACATTCTTACACGTTTAGTTTCTTGCCAAACAATATTAAGACAAGAGAGATCATGTTCTTGTATAAGTTCTTGATGTTAAACGATCCTCACAGAAATTTTCAAATATAATATACAGGAATATAATTCGTATAATTCGTATGCTTTAGTTTATCATATTCATCTTTATTAAATCATAAGTATAATGATTCAGTGAAGACAATTGCTTATGGGTTCAAAGTAGGTCCTGATTTGGTCTACAATACGTTTTAACTAAGCCACCGAATTGAATTTAAAACACGATACCTTAAATAGTGTCTTATGATGTATGATTTCACTAAGCAATAGTGTCTTATGATGTATGATTTCACTAAGCAATTGTTTTTGTATTAATGACACCTTTGTTGATGTCTGCAATCATTTTCCCGTCAAAAACATTATTGAAATCATTTGTTCTCAAATGATACACAATTTAATCACATGTTTTGAAAAATGCAGGTTTTAACTTACATTATGTACATTATGCACTTGTTCAGCAGTACAACATAACAGCAGTGAACTTCAAGATCTCACCAACAGACTCTATGAAAGAGCAGGAGCATACGGGATGAAGGTAAGCACGGAGAAGTTCAAGATCATGGTGAACAGCAAGAACAACACAAGTGCAGACATCACCATGAATGGCGAGAAGCTAGAAAGAGTTACCAGCTTTAAGTACTTGGGCGCAACCATGTCCAAGATGGTACCAGTACCGCTGAGGTCCGAATAAGAATTGCATGGCGACCGCAGCGATGACCAGACTGAGCAGGTTGTGGACAAGCAGTTCCATCAGCTTCCCCACCAAGTACATGCTCTACAAGTCTCTCTTAGTCTCCATCCTACTCTACGGCAGTGAGACCTGGACGCTTCACGCGGAGACAGTGCAGGATACAGGCATTTGAACATACATGTCTCCGAAAACTGCTCCGCATCTCCTACACGGATTACAAGACCCACGAGTACGTCCGGAACATGACTGAAACACTTGTTGGTCCACAACCGCCCCTACTGGCGACCGTCAAACGACGAAAGCTGGCTAGGTTTGGACACGTCACCAGGCACGACTCTCTGTGCAATACTGTTCTCCAGGGCACGCTAGAGGGAGGAAGACGTCGAGGCCGTCAGAGAAAAAACTGGATGGACAATGTAAAAGAATGGACATCCCTTCCATTGGATGAATTACTCTAAGCAGCACACAACAGACCTGACTGGATGAGGATTTCTGTTTCGTCGTCCCTCATTTCCCCCCAACGGCCAAACCGGTCAAGGGATTGAAGATGATGATGACATAATGCACATTTGGATTATATATACAAATTAAATTTGAAAAAAAACACGCTGTTGCTTTTGACTAATCGATCAATAGCCAACGTGCATATGTTTCACGAAACTAATAGGTTTTATAAATGTTTGAATCCATCAAAAATATGTGAGTTCAAGAAATTAAATTAAGCTAATCAGTCATATTAGCCTTTTTGAATTGCAGAAAAAGTGCAAACATATTATAAAAAAGAGTTAGAATAAATGCTAATGTGGTTAAATTGAGTATACCTAACATTTAAACGCTGAGTGTTGTTTTCTTGATTTTGTTCTAAAGTTTGCGACTTAAATTAAAACTGCTATGTTGTTGTTAAACAATGAAATGCATGGCACATTTATATTTTTGTCTTGATCAATAGCAGTACTCATATCGATTTGCCCAACATGTGCACGAAGTAAAAACCGTTCGCTTGTGTTTTTCTCCTTACATTTCAAGAACTTGATCATAAAGCTAAATTGTTTTTAATGTATAGTTTTGTGAATGTCCCACTGTTTGATATATTTGAATATCGAGTCCAGATACATGAAGCATTAAGTCAATATTTGCAATTTGAACGGCACTGTTATGAAATGGCAATACATCCGATACGAAGATTTGTGATCATATTTCTCAAATAACAAATTCAAGATAATTGGTCGTAGTAAATTGTCGGGCAATGTGTCGATCTTGATTAAAGAAAATATGCACTTTCTATTGTAGTATACATGTATATTTTCTAGTTAACACCAATGCATATTTATGATTTCGGCGTTTTGATTATGAACAAGAATTTGCCGTGTTATCATAAATGGTTTATGGTATCAAATTGCATTTTGTTTGAACCAGAACTTGTGTAAATGAAAATTCGATACGTTTCATGTTAAACATTAAATTAATCGTTACATAGAAGGAAATCTAATACGTGTCTTGTGCGTGTGATGTAATATGAATTTTTTATTCAACTAGGGTTATTTCCTGTCCTTATTACGGTGTTATTATTCCGTTTTTAGAGTATTAGCGTTAGTCCGAATGCCTTGGGGTGGCGGGAATTGTGTATTCTGTTGTAGCTATTTTAGTCAATGTACTATACTAAAATAACATAAGGTCGACTCACAAAAACAATAATTTGCTTACACTATTTGCCAATAGGAAAAAGTTATTTTGGGGTCACCACGTATAATTATATTTATTTAGTTTCGCATTCACAAGCTTATATCAGCGAAGTAAAACAACGGAATGTGGCGTGCTGAATGCTATACGAGAATTAATAGTTCTTTGCCGGGGAAATTTGTCATTACCGCAAGCTATATTATGACAAGTTAAAGTACAGTTATGGCATCTGAACACGTTTCATATTCTTCGGAGCATGCAACCTGTATTGCCAATGGGTATTACTGCTATAACGAAATCGTTGATACAATTGAGCAGACGTCCTCACAAACAACATCCAAACATGCAGATTGTTGAATATAATTGCGTAAATCTTCAAAAGTACGTTACAGAGAGCTCTATAATAATTCTGGTTTGCAGTCAATATGTCCGAAAGGAGTTTTACATGCCTGTTTCAGACAATCATGTTCAATTCAGCTTGTACAATCGATATTATTGTTTAAAAAAACATTGCTCTTAAACGAATAGAAAATGAACATAAAGGCAAAGTCAATCGCGAGCATTTAAACGTATAAAGCAATTAAATCGTTTGTATATCAACCACCAAAAGCTAATGGTAAGAAAAAAATCCTTTTTTTATTACCTAGCTACAATTAATTCAAAGAATGTTGTCAAAACACTTTCAACGTGCAATACCATTTGTACACAAAAATAAGATAAACTTTAAGCTTGATCAAATCTGCTATGATTATCTTTTTGCCTATTTCTTTAAAACGTTGCGAAAATCCAACCATTAATAAGTTATCATCTTTTAAGAAAACCAGCGAACAATTAAGTACTTTTTAAGATGTGACATGCAGATAACATGTAACATACTTCCCACGCTCCTAATTCGAGCCGTTGAAATTACCTTGACAGAGTCTATTTTGTAAGCTGAATAAAATAATAATTAGTTGTTGTAAATGAATAACTCTTTATTATATCAATTTACCGTTCATAAATATAATCATTACTAGAATAATTATTATATTAATTTAACACGTATACAACTTGTTTTACTGTTTAGTCAGATATTTTTATATTATAATCTCACACAGTAATTTTATATATTGAACCGTTGGTGTAAGTTTGCATCAACTATCAATATTTAATAAATTGTCAATTGTTAATTTAATTATTTGTATTTTTGCAAGAATGGAAATGCTCCTATATTGTAACGCTTTCAACAGTTTTGCGTACATCATAATGTCGGTGTTGCTGTTGTTGTTGTTTTCATTCGTTTCCATCGAGGCAAAACGATTCCCGCCATTTACACATGTTATTGATTTCGTGTTATCGGCGAATCAGCGGTAAAGCCTGTGTGAATTAAGCTGTTTGTTCCTTAAATTAAATCAAGTGTACCAGACAATATTTTGTCGGATATGTTGGTTATCTTGCCAAAATCTTTCTAGTTCATTTTCTCGTGCATGACCATGCGTGCTATTTACTCGCAGAAATTGGCAAATAAAATATTCTGAAACCAACAACGTCCAATTGTTTTAATCAACGAAATAGCGTTTAATGCTATAATTCGAAAACTACATTGATAAACGTAAACCAGACTTTTGGCTAAATAATACATTTGGGTCACAGGTATCAAATAAGTTACAAAGTTTTTGTCTGACAAAGGAAATTAAGAAAATAAGTTAAGTAAGTCAAGCGTTACCAATAACATTTTAGTAATATAGTGTGCAGTTTTGCAATTTTATTTCAACGTACTTATGAACTTAAAATGTACGATTGGTATTTTGCATATTGCATCAATTCTACAAATGAAACAAAAGCATTTATGCAATATAATACACTTGCGAGGCATGGATGACAACATTTACAAACGAAAATATTCACGAAAGACAATGCCAAATATTCGTACACAGTAATGGTGTAATATTTAAGTATTGTTAATTTTCGGTTGTCATGATTTTAAAAATGTTAACATAATTTGCCTTGACGTAAAACCTTCCCCAGAAGTGCTATTTATTCAACTGATAACTGCAAACTTCGGTCGTTAACCATCGCGCTAGTTGTTCTTGTTATTAAATTATTATAATTCCAACAAAAATACATAATTCATTCATAGACAAATGTGATGGAAACTGTTACATTTGTTTAATGTTATATTTATCACGATGTACGTTTTGAGAAACATCAACAACGACGACTTCCACTTCGTTGTGGTTTGTACGCCCATGATACATTGTGACAAACGTGCCATAAATGTATAATGTGGTATCGTTAATTAAGAACATTCCGCGTTTCATAGGATAAGAATATTCATTAACGAAGCAAGCATGTCTTCTCTGCATAATTCAATATTCTCTCAATTAGCCATAAATCAATCTAAAATTATCAATTGACCAAAGTGATATATTAGCTAAACTATGAACGTCAAAATAGTATTACAAGCAAGAGGCCGATGCTTCTTTTATTCACGGCAAGCGACCAAATGATAACACATATAGGTAAAATGAGACTTCAGAAACAAGAAACGAAATAATACAAATGTCATCTTCAAACACTGTATTTAAATATGAAATGTGTATTATGTCGCTTCCTGTTACAGATGAATAAAACAAGCGCCATCGCGAGCGGGTGTTAAGGCGATCTATAGTAATTTAAGCGTCAAGATTGCGCGTGAATTGTTTGCGCGAAATGCCAAAGAAATTACAGTTATTGTTTAGGCATCCGTATTTCATATCGAACGCACAAATTAACGCTTCTGGCATTGACTCGATTTACGTTATATAATCTTATTCTCTTAGTGTTTATCATATCCTACAATTCCGAATGTTAGAAGGTTTGGACTTTCTTTGCAAAGAGCGAGTACTGGTCGATTGTTATACTGATAAGATGTAAGATGAGTATATAAACACTGAGCAAATCCATGCAAGTATGAGTGCTATAGTTTAATAAGACAAATGCAATTATTTATTGGCAATTGCCCAATAGCCAAACAATTTGACACGACGCAAACGAATCAAATAAAAATGCTGAATAAAACTTTGGTCGCAGCCCCGGAATGAGAACTGCAAAGCATTTCGCATTCAGTACCTAACATACCACATGTTAGCAAGTTGTACAAGTAGTATTTATATCATTCTCTAAACAATTGTAAGTATGTATGTACATTAAGCTTACTTGTATATTGTGTAACAATGTGTACGCAATGTTTTTTTATTGATGTTACGGTACAATAAATAAATAAGTTGTTTATTCGGTATAATGAAATAGAGTTCAGGTGGAAATTATAAATATCGTCCCACACGTTTTAGAATAAAACGACAAGAATGTCGTATCGCTCTGCGAATCATTAAAACAAAATATGTAGAAATTCTATTCAATTATTGTTGAATTGTTGTGTGACATCATCCCACGTCTGTGTACACGTGTACCGTGAACTAAACGTTGTGAAAAACAGTTCAAATATCAAACAAACGTCTTGAAATAAATGGCCATTGTTAAAATTAGCGGTAGTGTTTAAGCTCACTGATTTCATCAATAAGATTTCAATTTCATGGCAAATGTTACTGTAAGTATTTGTATTTTATCATATGCTTACAAAGAACGAATGTCCATATGCATAAAACATTATAGATGTTTTTAATACCAACAAAGTAAAACTTCGTTTGCATCAGCAGAATGTCAATATGAATATCGGTAAGACCACCATCGCAAATGTTTGAAACAGTTGGTGCACATTTTTATAATTAGCGATATTATTTAAGATCCCTTAATTTTAATGATACTAATCGAATGTGATGACACATACAACTTTAAATATCAGCATTGTATCACAAATATCAAGTAAACAGGTGTAAACAATATATGGCTTTTTTCATACAAACAAAGTTAAAGGTCGGTTGCATCAGCAGGAAATGCATATAAGCAACAGTATGAGGTACATTATTTCTTAGGCAAGTGACCAAAAGATAGGCACACCAAAACACATGAAGAAAACAGTGGCCACATCTTTAGAATGGAATGTCGTTCTATGACAAAACAGATTGTTCAGTTGTTCGACTATATTTTACCCCAACAAATTCGAGCGAAAGAACACAATACACATAATAATATTTGTAATTAATTCCCTATATAAACAGAGGCAAGTGCTCAGCCCCGAAGAAACAACATTGTGTTAAATTATATTTGTTGATAGTAAGTGGTAAACGAATTAAGTGTTTAACTAAAAACAAGCAGTATGTGTCGTTAAATGTGTAAGCTTTACCAAAATGAAAATAGAAACAACAACACATCTGTTTTATTAAAATCGGTTGCGAATCAAACTGGACCATGCGGACAAAATAGGAATAGTTTTATTTTATTTTACGAATTGTAGGTGCAGAGATCCACCTTCTGATCAATTTGCTGAGGCCATATTATTATCTTTATAGCGTCATTGAAGTTTGTTTACCTATGAATAACAAAAATCTATTTAACTTGAGTATTTTGTTATAATGTGTGCACGTTCGGTTTAATTGATTTTATTATCCAATGATTAAATCAGTTATGTGTGAAATTTTGTTTTTTGTCTTAACAAATGAAAGGTTCTGGGGGATAATTTAAAGCAATGCTCACATAGCGCCGAATAAAACGAAAAGAAGGTCATAAGATGACAATGCTCGGTGACTCATTGAAAGAACGTGGGCCCAGTCAATTTGTAATGATATCGCATTTTGTTTAATTATTTTTTAGTTTGAAGATGTAATAATTAAGTTAACATTATTGTGTACGACAATTGATCATTGAACTTTGTTTACATGTTACACAAAAACCTTTAAAAAAAAATCTGTTTTTCATACCGTCACAATTTAGCAACATATAAGTGCTTTCGTTTTACATTTGAATATAAATAAATGCAAAAAATTAATAAATTAATGAACATTTTAGGTAAGTATATAACATTATCCAATGCATTTGTTATTTAAACTGTTTATGTTTTTATTGCATAACAACTTACTCAAAACTAACTTTATTATCTTAAAATTCGCGAACAATTTGCGCTTGTACCAAAATTAAACATAGAAAAAGTACGATTTATTTTCATTTGCTCAATCGCAATAATATTGTTTTCCGAAAACAAATCCGACTGGTGTGGCTGACCGTGTTATCCTTTCTTTGCACAAAATTTCTTTTTTATAGATGACAGCGACAGACAATAGCGTAACATATAGTAATAATTAACTGCACAGGTACCGCTTTGAAGATAACGTATAAGTTTCCATATCAATCATCGGAAAATTTGTTTCGCATGGCTTCTATGACGCAATTGGCGTTCTAAACACGGAATAATCGTATTGTATATAAACGGTAGACGGAATATTGTCTAATGTGCTTAAATAAATATGTTATTGATATTATAATATTATAATATTGATATAGGTGGTATGCTTCTGAAATCATGTATGTGTCATTGAACTTTCCCGATCAGAGTACTTGTCGAGTATGGAAACTTTTTCCACATTCGATGAGCGAAATGGACTGTGCGTCTATCCCTATGTGACAGTTTGACAAGACATCGCTTTTAAACAGAAAATGGACACAATTATTTATCACACCTTTGGGGAGTATGATCGAAATAAAACCTAATGATATACATCTAGCTTTATTTGGAGATTGCTGGGGAAATGGATTCACGAACAGTATAATGGCGTAATGTTGCTTGATTTAATGATGCTATTAAAACGCGTTGATTATCTTTTGTTCTGCAATTTTCCCTTTTGCATTTCATAATAATGAAATAAATAGATAGAAAAGATATGAGACACATATCGTAAGAGCCCATATAATAAAATACCAACAGTAGTTCGTGTGAGCAATTTAATCAATACAAGTATCAACAAATGTTGAGTACAAATGTTTGGCTTTGAAAAATTACAGAATAATACAATAAGATAATAATTAATTTATAAATAAAACTGCTTTATAGAGGTTCATCTTATCTCGAAGAAATATCTTTCTGATGCCTCATAGTATTCTCCTTGAATAGTTGTTATCAATATGTTGTATCAATTTAAGGATATTAACAGGTAAGTAGCTAATATGGAATGCGTCGCTAGTCACTTGTGTGGCAATCGTGTGTTTCTTTTCGCTGTACAATTAACACCAGTACTCAGATAATATACTTTTTAAGTATGAAATGTGTTAAACTTGTTTGTGTTTGTCGTCGTATAGTGTATGCAGTAAAATACATGTGTATATCGATCATTTACATGACGTAAAATAACAGACTATAGCTTCGTAATTCACACTTTTTTAAAACGTATAAAGTGTAAATATATAAACAATAATAAATAGAATACAAGCATATAACTACATTATAAATCGTGTGTAGGGAAATGATAACAACTTTTAATGTTGTAAATATCTGTACAATGTCTCTTAAGATAGCCTCAAGGATAACAAAAAGATAAACGTCGATTTTTACAAAATCTATAACAAGGAACATGATTATTCAATTGCGTTTAATTGTAAGACGTAATGTTATGTATACGTTATGGATAGCATGAGTCAAATCATTGAAATGCATTGGGCATGATATGTGTCTGATAAATTAAAAATAATGTCATATAAATTGATAAAATACAATGGAAGTTTAATCACTTATTTTATTCAGTGCGGAATAAGTACGTTCAACGTCGTTAATAACAATTTGCATCTATCATTCATTGTGTGTTGCTAACAATAAATACGAATAAAAACAAGCTGCACATAACAGGAAAATTATGTAGCTACAGATCAGGATAACCATGATAATTGTGAAATAAATCTGTGTCTCGGAACAATAACATCAATGGATTCGACCGAATTCTAGATAACAGGAACCATAATCGCAACATTTATTGCTTTTTTGAGTCATTAAAATCATTTATCATGGCGTATATCAATTTCTTAACTTAAAAAACAAAACATGTTTTTTCAATATTTTTAGAACTACCGAATCATATAAAAAAAAAACAAATACTGCTTCTAAAAAAGTTGGATAAATTAGTGAATACATATCAGACAAAAGCATATTTAGTCCAAATATTGTTCGATAAGATTACATTGGACAAACTAGTTCATGCGCAAATATGGTCAATTTATATAAAAGTTATTAACACGTTATTTACAGATCATTCTTAAATATACTATTAAAGTAAGTCGTTTTTTTTTTCAACAAAATTTATTGATACATTAAGGTGTATTGTTATTATTAACAATTTTGATTATTCGAGGCAGATATTATGACTGGGATGTTCCGCTACAAAGGCCAGTGTATTAGTTTATATATTGTTAACGACGTGCGAAAATAAAGCGGCGTTAATAGAGCATATTTAGCCGATTAATTTAGCCAGTTGGTCTTTGTGTAGAATAATACACATTTTGGTTTTGACAATATATAAAATCATTATTAGTTGAACGAGCAATAAATACAATAATCAAAGAATTATTAACACATGTAATATGATACTGTATAAAGAAACCCTCACGCTGATATAATGCTTTTTGTAATTTTAAACAAATAATTATAAATCGAAACATTATAATATTCTCAAAAGGGGCAATAACCGTTATAATTTCGCTATTAAAATGTACAGAAATGTTTCCCAAATTTTACTCAAATAACACCGCCTTGATTCAGACGCCATACTGCAAGTTACCAATGCTATTTTAACAAAATATGATGTTATCAACACGATACAACGATGAATTTAATACACGCTATGTGCCATATCGTTAAAAACAATACAAATGTTTGTTTTGGGTTTCTAATTTATAGTTTATATGCTTTCATTTCGTGTGTCTTATCTCATAAGATATCTTATGAACTCACCATTAAGCCTCTTTCTCAGAAGCTTGCTCAGACGTTTTATTGAAAGTAAAAAAGGGAAAAAGGACAAGAAACATGACCTAGTTTTACCTAAATCAAAACGGCCAGTCGACTTTCCATGTACTACACTCATGTTTTAATTTCCTACGATAAATTAACAACGAGATAAATCATTAAAATCGCCTTTGAAGATCTGCATTTCAATGCATCATTATTCAATAGTTGATTTGTTGAAACGGCCCTTTTATGAGCAAATATTTCTTTTTATGTACACATATTATCGGTAAATAAATTTACACATTGTCTTATTTTTCTTGTAAATTGGAACAATGAAACCACTAAGCCATGTTTCCGGTAGGATTCTTGTATTCGATATTTTATTAAAATAATTGGCGAACTTAGACACAAATGTTGATTTTATATAATCGTTAATTATTCTGTCCAAACCGATTGCCTTACAACTTAAAAGCTTAAAGCTGTCTTCTTTATTACAGTTTCCGTTATAATATGTCTTAATCATTAAATACAAAAAACACATCTAGGAAAACTTCTTATGCTTGTTAATCTGCATATTTAATGTTTTTGTTTAGATCTTTGAAGAAAATGAGATCCATTTTCATCAATTTGTATTTCGTTTGTATTTCTGTTAAGGCTTTTTTTATTGGACCAACATGTCTAATCGCAAAGTCTCTCACATTAAGTATAATACAATCGTTAGATATGCACAGATCCATTAATTGAGTGCCGTGTCTGTTCACAGTAGAGTCTAAGGATGTTTTCTTTTAATTTTAAGGACGCTAGATCTTAAACTCTATACCCATTGTGCTAAATGATAAACGCGATCAAAAATAAAATAAAAGTAAGTTATTCAATATATTTTATTAAAAGTCCAGCCTTACTTTAGAAAACACGTGAATCAGACTTAACATAAAAAAAAAGCAGCACAGACTGATATCAAAGTAGCTGGATTTAGATGATATTAATAAGATTGAAATGGAATGCAATTCCCATTTTCATTTGCGAAATATTTCAGAAAGTAACACAGTGACCCAATACAAGGGTAAAACGTATATGCTTGGATTGTACTTACGTTTGTAGCTGAATACAATGTTTGCCTTCTTTGCGATTCTCGTTCGCAATGTGTTTAAGTGAACTAGATACATAAATAATAACACAATCGGACCAATGTCTCCTAACTTTGATTGGATGTGTTCGTGCGCGATAAATATGTCAGTTGAACAAGGTATCTCTTTTGGTATTTTTTTCAAGTAAAAAGTCTAGCCAGCTTTTTTTAACAAAAGGCAAGTAATAAAATTGATAAATTAACAGCGTAAGGTCATAAATGTAATGTCTTCTCTGAAGGTACAAATGCGGCAAACATTCATACAACAGTTTGTTCGAACTGTTTATTTATTATAACACACAA
Source organism: Dreissena rostriformis (assembly GCA_007657795.1). Classification (NCBI taxonomy): domain Eukaryota; kingdom Metazoa; phylum Mollusca; class Bivalvia; order Myida; family Dreissenidae; genus Dreissena; species Dreissena rostriformis. Next base: position 146,337 of record VMBQ01000943.1, on the reverse strand, counting down.
ACTTGAACTGGACACATTATCAAAGCTCTTGGATTTTTCGGGGTACTATTAAATTAATCGAACACATATCAAGAAAAGTATCAAAACAGTATCTTTTTTTTAATGAAAAGGCACTTTAATAATAATGTCTTTCTACACAATTGTTCATAGTCATCAATCACACTTAATATTTAAGTTCTATCCAACAAACACTATTCAAAAGAAAACAGACTAAAAAAACGATTCATTATTGAAGATTGATGTCGTAGAAAAAGTAAAGGACTTATAAAAACAAAACAACTATCAACATAAAAATAAGATAAAAAAATATTTGCTATAACGTTTGCGCATTTATAAAAAATGACCTACCGGTTCCTTGCGATCACCACGCAAGTACATATGTTCCCCAGCATACCACTGACGAATATTGCAATATAGATGACATTAAGGACAACCAGGGCACCCGTCGACATATATCGGTCACCCAGCCTCAATTCCAACAACTCTTCGTCCGTCAGGGTAACGTTAACAGTGGTTACGTTAATCATCGTCACGTTTTCTAGTAACGATTCCATTTAGCGTTATTATGATCCTTGGTTTTGTTTATATTTAAAAATAAAATAGGAATTTCTGGATGCATGTCCAACTGGTAATTGCACACATGTTGATCAGTTTCAAGATTAAAATATCAAAATAGCTGCTAATTGGAAACGTGTGACGTACGATAATCATTTTCCAAGAGCGCACACATCACTACAGCATCTATGAGCTATCCATCACTCTAGAGGAGTGTTTCCACTTGATAATTGCGCCTAATCAAAATCGCTCGAAAAGTGTCTACTGTAATTAACGCTCGTAGAGACATGCGCCGAATTTACCGCTCTTCGAATGGCGTAATTCAATTAATTCGCCCTTTGTTGATATATGTTGCGTTAACGGCTAAAACGAATACACAAAGAGACGCTATGATTATAAGCTATGTGATAAAGTTAAAACAGAGGTGCAAACAATGTTATCGCCTCGCAAATCCTGTAGGCGTTACATCATGTGATTGCTCGCCATAAATTCGTTGATATACTACAAGAAACATAATACAATCCTTAGCAATATGTATTGTTTTTTAATAAACCAAATTGAATGAACGAGTACAGCTATTTTTTATTTATTATAATAACACAAAATTGTGTTGCGTTACATTTTAGCAATATTCTCAAAGGACTTCAGCAACTTTCCATTACCGTTCCGGCGTTAAATGCATGTATTAAGCACTCGTGTTCATAGTTTTAAACGTATTTACACAACACCATAAATATGCATCTGATATTAATAATTATTGTTATTATCATCGTATACAGATTATGCACATGCGTTTTATAACAGATTGAATGTGAACGTAACGCCAAAGATCTGTATCGACATATTACATGTAAAACATGACACTGAGCTTTGTATGCATTTTTAATATTCATAAGCTGCGGTGACCTCCAAAATAGGTATGCAAACATAATAGAGAAGTGGCGTGATTGAATGGCAATGTATAATTGCTGTAATAATTGTATATAATATATATTCCTCGTAAAAATCACCCGTTCATAGTTTTTACCGCGCAAATAAACTTTAACATATGTGTCTTTAACATATGTGTTTACCTTTCATTATGTCGTAGAAATTATCACAATGCATATATTTCATATTATTTTCCAATATTAAAATTAACAACAGTAATCCAAAATAAAATTTTGAACGCAACTTTTACTTGGTAAAAAATGTTAACTTTGTTATTATATTAACTTTCATTCCACTTGTTTGCACAATAAATTAAAAAGAAGATGCTGACATCATATAGTAACCTAATTTGATTAATAAATGTAATCCTGAATTGCACACATTTGTTCTTCTGAGCACGATTCGTAATCAGATATCAGATTCGCATGCTTTATTTTCCGATTCTGACTTTACTATTCTGCTGATCCAGAATGTATCTGTCTGTTTTAGAATAGCGCCAATGCCTGATTTCACAAACCAGTCTATGACGGCGTTCTTACTGGAACAAATAAACCCGACAAGACTATCGGAGACGCTTTGAAAGCTCGCGTGCGACCTTTACTTAAATCAAGAGGTTTTCAATGTATCAACGAAAGTGACAGGGAACATTATGCGATCTGGCAGAACATCACTTGCTTCCGCTTAATCTGAAAACGGTAGAAGGAACGTGGATGTCGTATGTAGTATACTGAATGTGATGTCAGCGGTCGCGAAGAAATTGTGTTGTGCTTGCTATTATTGCTTATCGGTTTTGTTGTTTGTTGAAACTGTTCGTGTTCCTGTTGTTATGATGTTTTTCTACAAACGACGCAGTCGTGCCATAAATGTATAATTTGGTATCGCGCGTTTCAAATGATAAAAATATTCATTAACGAAGCAAGCATGGCTTCTATGCGTAATTTAATACTCTCTCAATTAGCCATAAATCAAACTAAACTTATTAATTGACCAAAGCGATATATATCTTTAAAATTATAATGTTTCTTCTTTTCAAAATCGTTGTTGTTCTCTGTTCTTATTATGTTTTCGAAATTTCATTGAATTGTCATACATATATAAATATNACATATATATATTGTATTATTAATTTAGTTACCTACTATAGTATAATGACACATTGCATTACATTATTTATGATTATATGCATTAAAGACTATGTACTATGTATAAGTTTAATACACTGTCTGTTCTGTTCTGTTCTGATATATAAACTAATCTATGAACGTCAAACTCTTATTACGTCGAGCAAGAGCCAGATGTTTTTTTTATTTACGGCAAGCGACCGAGTGCTAACAAATATAGGTAAAATTAACATTAAGAAACAGGAAGAGAAATAATGCAAATGTCATCTTTAAATACAGATGAATAAAACAAACGTCATCGCGAGCGGTTGGTAGGGCGTTCTTTAGCAATTAAATAGACAGCATTGCGTGTGTGCGAAATGCCATAGAAATTACAGTGATTATTTAGGCATCCGTATTTTATTTCGAAAGCCCAAATTAACGCTTCTGGCAATGAGTCGATTTACGTTAGATAATCTCAGCCATTAGTGTTTATCATATTCTACAATTCCGAATGTTAGAAGTTTTGGAATTTCTCTGCAAAGAGCGAGTACTGGTCGATTATTATATTTTAGACACGTATTGCAGCAACTTCATTCTCAAATACGTTATATTCGAAGATTTTAGAGGAATGCTATTATATATTCGACACTATATGTTTCTTAAACCGACATTAATGCTCATTACAAGCTAATATTCAAGAATTATATAGCATTGAATAAGCTTATCTAGCGTACGTAAAAACGCTGATTCACTCAATTGTGTGTACAAACAGTGTTAAACGGTAAAACGTTGATACACAAATTCAGAACATTAGACAAACGAACATTAATTAGAAAATGGCGCCCTTTCTTGGCAACGCCTGTTATATCTTGTCTAAAATAGCGGTGAGAAAGACTCTAATTCTTCTGTAAGACGTAAAATGTTGATTTGTTTTTTAGTAACTATCGCAAGTTTGTTAAATGTTTTCTGCAATTGTGCGTGTGATTGGTAAAATATGCGATTTCATACAAATAAATTCAACAATACGAGAACAATTCAAATATAAAAGACAGTATTGTAATTAAAGTAATAGATTGCTCTATATTGAATTCATCCGTAAGTTATATAATTTAAATATATTGACGGAGAAATTCACCTCACTAATTATAAGTATTAGTGTAGTTTTTCGATATAAAAAAGCCATATGTTTTGTGATACATTAATGCACTTGTCCATTTGTCTGAATAGGTTTCTTTTTATATACAGTTTTCAAGTCTGTTGATGTAACAATTGAAAACAAAACGCTCTGACATTTAAAAAGTTGATGTTAACTTTGCTCAATTTGAAACGCGTTATGATTTTAATAATAGCGGCTAGATCAAACAAATTTGAACCGTATGTATTGTTGTTAGCAGACTTTCTTATTTGCAGCAACTGGTTCTAATAAGTACTTGGGATGAAATCAATTTGTTGTAAATATCAAATGAACTCTTTCCGCGCACTAACCGACACTACGATAATATGTCATTGCAATATTAAGTGTCATTTGCACAACAGTGGCCATGTTTAGTTTTGATAATTTTCTTTAAACTGTCATTAAAACAACTTGCTGTGTTGGTTAAACAAATAACATGTAGTGAAAACTAATGCATTTTTCGTAAAAAAACGGTAATGTTTCAGTGTTGTCCACAAAGCACATATAAACCAATCTGTATCTATTTGAGCGAGCGGTGATTACCGTGTGAAACATCTCAACTTTAAGGGCAAATTTCGTTCCAATCGTACTAAATCAAATTTACATGTTCGCCTATAGACGCAACATACTCAATGATTACGTGATGACTGCCTAGACGCTGTAAACGAAGACCTTGAATGTATATGGTCCTAATCAAATGCTTTGCGGATTTAAAGCTGACACACATACATAACATAATTCATCTGACCAAATACATTTATAATCATCCAAGAATACACACGCCCATTTAAATGGTTACGTTTATTTTAAAAGTACAACATTATTTTTCATTAAACGATTTCTCCTCATGGTATTTAATATTAATTTGTATTAAACTTACAAGGAATGCATTAGCGTATACATAAAGGTAACTACTGGTGTAAATTTATATTGCTTCTTTCAACAGTATACATACGCGACTATGTATATAGAAATGTGTAAAGACACCAACGTATTAAAGTCATTCACAACTTTGTAAAACAAAACTGTTTTGTTCGAATACCTTCAAAATGTTTGTACAAAGTTCCAGTGGGTTAATCAATTACGTTTGAACATGCACAGTATTGTTCCTGCTTAAGTATTTTAAAACTACTTTATTTGAGCCACTGAGTAAAAACCTACTATTGGTTTCCATAAATATGAAATATGTATTTAAACTGGATATCAAATTCACTTTAATACATTCACAACCACAAACTTTGTCTCCACTGTTAAAATATACTTGGACATACGTTTGGTTAAAAAGTTTTTTAAATGTCCATTAAACTAGGAAGAATCTGTACATTTGAAGTAATGTTTAGAATATCAAATCACATTGCTTGATTTCATGATTACTAATTTCTTCAATTTAATGTATGGCATTGGACATTGACGTTGATAAAGTGTTAACAAGTCTTTGTTATTACCATAACACAATTGAGTTGAGCTGAGTATAGCATGTGTCTGAAGCAAATAATAGTTTCCATTGCATGATCACAACGGTATCATATTCCAAACAACGGTTGGATACAAGGTTTAGATATTTTATAATGCTTGTACCACGATACACAAGCAATAGCATACACAAGAAATAGCATTTAATATTGTGTTTGCTCGTTGTCGCATTCTCCACGATGACAATAACTATCGTTACTTGATGAGACTGCGTATAATTTGAAATGTATTGGTCGTGACTTGTCGCTATTTAATTTGGATTGACACGCTCAGGTCATTTGACCGGTTTGTCTTAGATTCTACTGAAGTATGGTGTCAACTAAACATGTTGAAATTGTTGAAACAAATTGTTTAAGCTCAATTAATTGCAAATTTATCCGTTTGCAGAAAAATGTATTCTTCTTGATTAAAACTGTAAAACGTTAACACTAAACGTTCGAGTCATTATGAAGATGAGTTTAGATTTCGCTAGAATGTCTTTGTCTTGATTGTTCGCCGTTAAAAAGTTAAGGTTCAGGTCATAAGGACGATGTGTTCTAGATTGTGCTCGGTTCTGGAGTCCTCCATAATATATGTCTAGTTATCTAAATGGTACAGATGTCAAACAATAAACAGACATAACATTTGATCTAACAAGGTAGATGGTCATTGTTAAAATTAGAGATAGCTTTTAAGCTAACTTATTTCATGAATAAGATTTAAATTTCATGGCAAATGTTACTTTAAGAATTTGCATTTTACCATAAACTTACAAAAATCAAATGTACATATGTATAAACATTATAGACTCTCTTAAATACCAACAAAGTTAAACTTTGTTAAAAACTAGCGATATTATTAAAGATCCCTTATTTTATAAATAAGAATGGAATGGGACGTCAAATGTTACTTTAAATATCATAATTTAATCATGAGGATACACAATGCAATGTCTTTCTAGACCACAACACATTATTCAGTTGTTCGACTATATTTGACCCCAACACATAGAAGCGAGCGAGCGCAATATAAATATAAATATTTGTATTTCATATCCTAAATATCAGAGGCAGGCGATAAGCCCGGAATAAAAAATATTGTGAAAAATTATATTTGTTGGTTGTAAGTGTCAAACGCATTATGTGGTAAACTTAAAATAAACAGTATTCGTCGTTTAATATATATGCTTAACAAAAATGAAAAGAAACAACAACAGATCTGCTTTATTAAAATCGGATTCGAGGCAAACTGGACCATGCGGATACATATTTATTTCACGAATTTTAGGTGCGGCAAATCCGACGAAACTCTGATCAATTTGCTGTGACCGTATTATTATCTTTACAACGCTAATGAAGTTTGTATTAAGAGTCTGCAGTCGAATATTTATGAATTACAGTTCTTTGTCATAACAAATCAAAGGTTCTGACGAATAGTTTGAAGCATTTCTCACATATTGCCGAATAAAACGCAAAGAAGGTAATAAGATGAAAAGGCTGTGCGACTCATTTATAGAACGAGTTCACAACAAATGTTTAATGTTATCGTATTTATACAATTATAATTGATTCTGAACATTGACTTATACAGTTAAAATAATTGTGTACGAACATTGATCACCGAATAGTGTTTAAATGTTTTGAAATATCTTTAAATCGTAAAATTTCTCTTTTCCATTCCATGGCAATTGGGCCATATATATATGATTTCACTTTACATTGTATTCTGAAGAAATACAAAAATAAATAATGTCATGATCATTTAGGTTATGCTTGTGTTACGTAAAATGGTTATTTTTCAATAAAGCATGCACACTTACTTTACTATCTTAAAATTGGAAACACACGTTGCGCTTGTAACAACATACAACAAGGAAAAACAATGTGATTGATTGTTTATTCGCTTGATCTCTAAATAGTTTTTTTTCGAAACAAATCCGTAAACCAAGTTTTCTACTTGTTGTGGATGAAAATGTTATTCTTTCTTTGCATCAAAGGTTCTGCGCGTTTTCAGAAGTTGACAGACACTATCGTAAAATTCAGTAATAATTAACGGCACAGGAACCGCTTTGAAGATTACTTTTTAGTTCCTGTGTCTGTCATCGGTATTTAGTTTTCTTTGACGCAATGGGTGTTCTAAAAATACTCGGATTTTTTTTATTGTACATCAACAGTAGACCGAATAATGAGCGATGTGCTAAATTCATTATGTTATTTATCAATAGATGGTTTGCCTCTGAAAGCATGTATGTCTCATTGAACTTTCCTGAACATAATACTGGCCGAGTACGGAAAACTTTTCCACTAGCGATGTGCAAAATTGACTGTGCGTCTATCGCGATGGGGCATTTTGACAATACATCGCTTTTAAACAGGAAATGGATATCACACCTTCTGGCAAGCATTATCGAAATAAACCCCAGGTTATATATCTTACTTTATTTCAATATTTGCTTGGAAAATGTAATCACGTACAATATATGGCGTTATTTTGCTTGGTTTCATGACATTTTAAAAATGTGCTTATTATCGTGTTTTTGTGCCATGTTCCATTGTCCATTTCATTATAATAAAATGAATACATAGGAAACATATGAGACACCCATCGTAAGAGACGGTCTAATGAACTGCCAACAGAAGTTCACGTGAGCAATATAATCAACACAATCATCAATACATGTTAAGTTCAAAAGTATAGCTTTGGACCATAACAAAATAATAAAATGTGATAATAATTAATTTATAAATAAAACTGCTTTATGAAAGGCTCATCTTATTTTGATGGGATATCTTTCTTAAACCTTTTATTATTCTCTTTGATAAAGGTTTATAAATATTTTCGCAATACATGAATATTAACAGGCACGTAGCTAATATGGAATAAGTCGCTTATCATTTTTGTAGCATTCTCGCTTTAAATGCTACACCCCTGCTTAGATACTATGCTATTAAAGTGTAAAAATGGGAAATAACATATTTGCGAGTATTGTTTTGCATAGTAGACAGTGAAAAGCACGTGTATATCGATAGTTTACACGACTTAAACTAACAGACATACGTTCCTGAGTTCCAAATGATGAAAACTAGCATGTGCACACTTTTTGAAACGTATATAAACAATTATACATTAAAAACAAACATGTCAATACATAATTAGTTCGAAGGGAAATGATTTAAACATATAATTCTATAAATATCTTCAAAATGTCTCTCATGATTACTAGAAAGATACCAATAACATTAACGTCAATAATTACAAAATATATAAGAAGGAACGTGATATTTCAATCGAGTTTAATTGTTAGACGTACGTTTTTGTTCAGCATGAGTCTAATGATTGAAATGCATTGAGCACTGAATTTGTCTGATAAAGTTTACAATATTGTTAAATAAATTGATAAAATAAAATGGAATGTTTATAACGTGTTGATTCAGCGCGGAATGAGTACGTTCGACGTCGTTTCTAGCCATTTGCATGAGAAAAAAACTGCACATTGATGATAACAGGAGATTTTGTTGATACGTATCATGAAAACCATGATAATTGTGAAATAAATCTGTGTCTCGGAACAATAACATCAAATGATCCACGGAATTATAGATAACAGGAACCATTATAGCAACAGTTATTGCTTTCATGTGTCATTAAAATCATATATCATGACATATATCAATTTCTTACATTGCAATAAAAACAAATCTCGATATAATTTGTAGAATTATCGAATCATATCAAAAACACATACTACTTCTGAAAATGTTGGATACATAATTAAATGCATATCAAACAAAAGCATATTTATTACAAATATTATACGATTACATTACATTGGCCAAAATATTTCATGATTATAATAAGGTTTATTCATATTAAAGTTCTAAACATGTATTTACACAAATATTCTTAAATATACTATTGAAATAATTCGTTTTGTTTCTCCACAGAATAATTTATACATTAAGGTTTGTTGTTGTCAATAAACAACTTTGATTATACGAGGCGTATATAATGCCTGGGATGTTCCGTTCAAAATGGCAGTGTATTATTTTAAATATTATTAATGACGTGCGAAATAAAGCGACGTTAATTGTATGCATGTTTAGCCGATTGAAGCGAAGCAATCTTTACGGAATATAAAAAGTAAACATTGGCTATATTTTTAGGCTTACATGTAATGGTCGACCATTACATCAACGTGTTATTATGATCAAAAAGAATGATTAACGCATGTATAAGGACACTGTATAAAGGAACGCTTACACTGATATCATGTTTTGTGGAATGTTGTAGCATATAACTTTCAAAATATTATCCAAATACTCATAGAGCTGTCCAAACGAACATAACCGCTATAAGTATAATTTCGCAATAAAAAAGTTCAAAAATGTTTACAAAAATTTACTCAAAAAAACACAGCCTTGAATCAGGCCTCTTACTGCTAGTAACCGTTGCTATTCTAATACAAATATGATGTAATCAACACTATACAATGATGAAACCTAATCAGTTTAATAAACGTTATGTGCCATATTTAAAGAACGATACAAACAATTTCTTGCATTGGGTTTCTAAGTTATATTTCATATGATTTCATTTCGTATGTTGTCTAATCCAATAATACTCTCCTATGAGCACACAATTAAGCCTATTCCGCAAAGGCTTGATCAGGCGTTTATTGAGAGTAAAATGGGTCATAAGGACAATAAACCTGACCTAGTTTTAGGTGAGACATAACAGCTAGTCACCTTCTCATGTACAACACTCATGTATTAAAACCTTACGACAACTTAACACCGAGATACATCGTAAACAACACCTTTGAAGATATGCATTTTAATGAAATCTTATCCAATGGTTGGTTTGTTGGAAACTGCCCTTTTATGAACAAATTTTCCTTTTTATGTACACATATTATCTGTTTATAAATTTACACATTGTCTAATTTCCTGGTCCCAAATTCCTGTTTCTTGTTAATTGGAACAATGAGACCACTAAGCCATGAGTCCGGTAGGATTCTTGTATTCAATAGTTTATTAAAACATTTGGTGTATATAGGCACACAGGTTGATTTGATATATTCTTTAATTATTATACCCAAACCGATTTCCTTACAACTTATAAGCTTCAAATTATCTTCCTTATTTCAGTTTCCATTATAATATGTCTTGATCATTTTAAAACAAAATCAGCATATTCAATATTTTTGTTTAGGTCTTTGAAGTAAATGAGATCCATTTTCATCAAGTTATAATTCTTTTGTATTTTGGTTAAGGTTATTTATATTTGACCATCATGTCTATCCGCAAAGTCTCTCCCATTAAGTATAATACAATCGTTAGATATGCACAGATCCATTAATTTAGTTCCTTGTCTGTCTACAGAAATGTCTTCGTATTTTTTTCTTGGAAGTTTTACAAAGGTAGATCTCACACTCAATACCGATTGTGCTAAATAATAAACGCGATCAAAAATTACAAACAAAGTGAGTTATTCAATATATTGTATGAACAGTCAAATCTTACTTTAGACAACACTTGCATCAAACTAAAACAACACTCAAAGCTACCCATACTGATATCAAAGTAGCTGGGATTAGATGCCATTAAAACGATGTAAAATATATTAAATTGTCATTTTCATTTGCGGAATATCCCAGAAAGTTAAACAGGGCCATTATAGGATAATACGTGATGCTTGGCGTGTACTTATGTTTGAATATGAAGAGATGTTATGCCTTGTTTGAACTTATCAAGGGAAATATATATTCAAACGAATTACATTTAAAACAAATCAGAACAATGTCTCCGACCTATATGGACGTAACAGTGTGTGGAAAATAGGTCAGTGGAACAAGTTTACCTTTTGCAACTTTTCCCGAGACAAAACTTCTTTTCAGTAACAAACGGCGAATAATAAAATTGACACATTAACAGCGAAGAATGACAAACATAGAGCAATGTTCCGTTTGGTCGATCTGTCTATTTATCATACTACATACACTTTCAATGAAGAACTTATCATAGCTCTTTGTTATATACACTGTTTAATTAATCAAACAAACTCAAAACAATATGTCTAAACAATGTCGATTTTGTTCTATGAAAAGTACCTGGAATATTTTATATCTGTCTTCAAAAGCGCACATAGTAATCAACTAAACATTTAAGTCATACCCAACAAACACTATTCAAAAGAGAACAGATTAGACAAAATGCTACTTAAATGAAGTTTGATGTCGTAGAAAAAAGTATACGAATTAGAAGGAAAACAACTATCAACATAAAAAATAAGATTAATTAAATACATGTATGTTCTTTAAAGTTTGCGCATGATTGAAAAGGTACCTATTGGTTCCGTGCAATCACTACGCAAGTACATATGTTCCCCAGCATACCACTATCACCACGCAAGTACATATGTTCCCCAGCATACCACAATCTCTACGCAAGTACATATGTTCCCCAGCATACCACAATCACTACGCAAGTACATATGTTCCCCAGCATACCACTTTCACTACGCAAGTACATATGTTCCCCAGCAAACCACTATCACTACGCAAGTACATATGTTCCCCAGCATACCACTATCACCACGCAAGTACAATATTATGTTCCCCAGCATACCACTATCACTACGCAAGTACATATGTTCCCCAGCATACCACTATCAATACGCAGGTACATATGTTCCCCAACATACCACTATCACTACGCAAGTACATATGTTGCCCAGCATACCACTATCACCACGCAAGTACATATGTTCCCCAGCATACCACTATCACTACGCAAGTATATATATTCCCCAGCATACCACTATCACCACGCAAGTACATATGTTCCCCAGCATACCACTATCACTACGCAAGTACATATATTCCCAAGCATACCACTATCACTACGCAAGTACATATGTTCCCCAGCATACCACTATCACTACGCAAGTACATATATTCCCCAGCATACCACTATCACTACGCAAGTACATATGTTCCCCAGCATACCACAATCACTACGCAAGCACATATGTTCCCCAGCATACCACTATCACTACGCAAATACATATGTTCCCCAGCATACCACTATCACCACGCAAGTACATATTCCCCAGCATACCACTATCACTACGCAAGTACATATGTTCCCCAGCATACCACTATCACTACGCAAGTACATATGTTCCCCAGCATACCACTATCACTACGCAAGTACAAATGTTCCCCAGCATACCACTGACGAATATGGCAATATAGATGACGTTAAGGACAACCAGAGGACCCGTCGACATATGTCGGTCACCCAGCCTCAATTTCAACAACTCTTTGTCCGTCATGGTTACGTTAACAGTGGTGACGTCAATCGTCGATTACTTTACGTTTTCTAGTGACGATTCCATTTAGCGTTATTATGATCCTTAGTTTATTTTATATCTAAAAATGGAAAGTAAACATCCAGATTAATGACCAACTGGTAATATCACACATATGGATCAGTTTCAATGTTAAAATAGAAAATAGCTTCTAATTTGAAACCTGTGACGCACGAGCATTATTGTCCAAGCGCGCACAAATCACTGCCGCATCTATGAGCTATCCATGATTAAATAGCATTGCATACGCATTAAGTGCACGTAAAAACCTGATTCAGTTGCTTTTGTATTCAAACGAGGTTAACCGGTAAACATTTGATATCTGAATGCAATACATTAGACAAAAACAGAAGATTACTTTGCATATCGCGAATTTTCTTGGAAACGCATATTACATCTTAAAAAAACACGAATTCGTCTGTAAACCGTAAAACGTTGTTTTTTTCTTCTATCACATTTAAAAAAATGTTTTAATTTGCATGTGATTTTTATAATATGCGATTAAAAACGATAAATTCAACAATTAGAGAACAATTCAAATATAAAGGGCAGTAATGCAATTACAGTTATGGATTACTCTATATAAAATTTATCCGAAAGATGTATAATATAAATATATTGACGAACAAACGCGCCTCATATTTATTATTATGAGTGTACTTTGTCAATGGAAATAAAGTCATATACTTTGTGATACATTAATGCACTTGTCCATTTGTCTGAATACGTTTCTTTTAGAATTATGTACAGTTTTGAAGTCTTTTGATGTAACAATTGAACACAAAACGCTCTGAAATTTAAGCAAGTTGTTGTAAACTTTGCTTAATGTGCAACTCGTTATGATTTTAATGATAGCGGCTAACATCAAACAAACTTGAAGCGTACGTCGTGTTGTTAACAGAATTTCTGATTTGCAGTAACTGCTTCACATAGATACTCGGGGTGAAATCAAATTGTTGTTAGTATGGAACAATTCTTTCCGCGCACTAACCAACACTATGATAAAATGTCATTGCAACATTTAGTGTCATTTGCAAGCACAGTGTCAATTTTTATTTAAATAATTTTCTTTAAACTGTCATTAAAACAACTTGCTGTGTTGGTTGACAAACATATATAGTAAAAACTGAAGCATTCTTCGTAAAACAAGTTAAAAACTGTAATGTTCAGAGCTGCCCACAAAACACATACAAACCAATCTGTATCTATTTCAGCAAGCGATGATTACCATATGAAACATCTGAACTTTACAGGGCAAATTTCGTTTCAATCGTAATAAATCAAATTTTCATGTTCACATATCGACGCGACATACACAATGATTACGTAATGACTGCCTAGACGTTGTACTCGACGACCTTGTATTTAAATTGTCCCAATCAATGGCTTGGCGGATTTGCAGCTGAAACGCATACAAAACATAATGCATCTGAAAAAATACATTAATAATCTTACAAGAATACACACGGTAAAAGTTGCGTTTATTATTAAGGTACAAACTCATCTTTCATAATACGATTTCTCCTTAATGGCATGAACAGTTTAAGCACACACGATAACGTATAGTGTTAAGGTATGTTGCTTTTTCAACAGTATACATACGCGAAAGATTTTCAAAAATGTTTTTTTTTTACTTTAATGACACAGAGCAATATTTTAGTATTAATACATGAACAATACATTGCAGCCAATGTTTCTAAAACGAAATATGGTGTAAAGAAAGGCACAAAGTAAAAAAATCTATGCACAAGTTTGTAAAACCAAACTGCTTTTGTTTGAACAAATGTTCAGTAATCGTTATATGTTTTAATATGTACACTATGCTTCTCGTTCTAGTACATGTATGTAAAAATTACTTTATTTTAGCCACTGAGTACAAACCTAATGTAGGTTTCCATTTGTATAAAATATGTATTGAAACAGGATATGCAATTTTACTTTAATAAATTGATAACCACAAACTTAATGTTGAACTGGGTGTCACTACAATGTGAAGCGCGACTACAGATGTTATTTCCCCTGTGAAAATATACTTGGGCATACGTTTTGTAAAAAAATCGTTGAATGCCCCTTTTAAAATTACACTAGACATTATCGGTATATTTTGAATAATGTTCAGAATATCCAATGACATTGCTTGATTTCATATAAAACATCGGAAAGAGTGCCTATGCCTTTGAACTTTTTGAACAGGACACTGGTTGCGCAAGTAACCTTTTCCACTGGCGATGTCTGAAACTAAGATTGTGTTTACAACTAGCAAGGGAACACTATTACAATGAAATGTCATTTGTAGGAGAAATTAGACATGATTAGCAGATATTTATACCATCAGGCTTGAATTATCGAAATTAACCCATTTGTATGAATGTATAAATCTAAATCTAAATCTAGCTTAATTTCAGGATTGTTTGGATAAGGCTGTCACGCGCAGTATAATGACATTTTTTTAATTAATTTCATGAAGTCGCGTCAATCATGTTCTTTTGTCGTTTTACTTATATTAAGATATGATCCTGATTCTTAACAAATGAGTCTGCGAGACATTCGATTAATATAATTTGGATTCTTAACCTTTTATGGTGACACATCATGTGGCATTCTTAGAATCATGCAACTGTACTATTGTGTTGTTTATTTGCTGACTTAAAATGTATTGCATAGTGACAGCTAGACACTGTGCACATTACGGATTTAAAAGCCAATGTTGTTGCCGTAAAAAGCCATTAAAATATAAACGGAAATTAAAAATAATTATGAGTACGTGGATATAACAGTGTACATAAATTTCTATAAATTACTTCGTTGACCCATACATAAACGAAATAACTATTCTGTATAAATGGGATAAATTTAATTATTTTTATCCTAAAATTACTAATTTACACACGCGTTCAAACAGATTATGAAGGTATTTTTTATGTAGGTATTCCATTTATAATACATGTGCACTAATTTCGTTTATTGCATGCAGTTTACAGAGATTTGTAATAACCACAATCGTATTGTTTATCATAAAAAAAAACTTGAATACTATTGTTTAATTAACATTACTAGCATGGTAGTGTGATTGAAAATGAACTACTCAATGCATACACAAACGTGTTTTTTTGTATATAGTTAGTGAACTAGTGAAAATCAATTTGTCCTTCTAATTTCTATCCGTTGTTCGTTGTGCTACTGGTAACTGGTATTATTGAGTATTCTGAAATAAATGAGCTTATTACACATAATGTATTACAATTGCCATTAAGTAAGCATGCAATTAATGTCATGTTAACACATGCACATGTACTAAATGTCTGATTTGCCTAATGATGAGGAAGTATTTTGTAAAATTATAATAAAACAACGTTCATTAAAACTATTTCGTTATTCCAAAATACTCGAAAATTGTGATGCATACATTTAAAATAAGTTCTCTTTCAAATATGACATGTTCGGGTTTTTTGTGATATAATTGTTTGGTTATTTACACTCTTTTCAGAGCTACTGACATGGATATATTATATTCAATTCTATATATTATATATGATCAAGTTACTTTAAACTTCAAGCAAGTAGAATTTCTTCCATTTATAATGACGGCATGAGCTTACAACGGGATATAGTTCAATAGTACAGTGGTGTTTCAATTTGAGTGATTGCAGAGGTATCCGTTCGTTAATATCATTTCAATCACCGTTTTGTGACAAACTGTAAAACAGCGTGCCATCACAAGGCTTAACTTAGGTGTAAGGCGTGGATCAGTCTCCGTGCAGGACGTGATTGCTTGCACTTTTGTGTTGTTTCAATGTCGCGTGTTCTATAAGGACAATTTTTGGTACAAAATGAGACCAACGTTTATTCAAAATGTCTTCATCTTGATTGTTCGCCGTTTAAAACTAAACGTGCAGGTCATTAGGACGATGTATTCTAGATTTCGCTGCAATGTCTTTGTCTTCATTGTTCGCCGTTTAAAACGAAACGTTCAGGTCATTAGAACGATGTGATCTAGATTTCGGTGCAACGCCTTCGTCTTGATTGTTCGCCGTTTAAAACGAAACGTTCAGTTCATTAGGACATTGTAATCTAGCTTTCGCTAGGGTCTGGTGTCCAAAAAAAAGTCTTGTTTTCTCAATCGTGCAATCTAAGAATGTTGGTGCACATCTTAAAAATTAGCGATAGTGTTTTAGCTTACTTAGTTAATGAATAAGATTTTAATTTGATGAAAAATTCTACTTTAAATATTTGAATTTTATCATATGCTTACAAAGAAAAAATGTACATATGTATAACAAAATTATAGACTCTCTTCAATACCAACAATGTGAAACTTAGATAACATTAGCAGGAGGTCAATATGAATATAGGTATGAGGTCCGTCATTTTAACGGCAGACGATCAACAGCCCAACCTTTAGCACAGTAGGTGTAAATGTTTACGATTTGCGATATTATTGAAGATCCCTAATTTTATCAATAAGAATCTAATGTGTTGACACATATTACTTTAAATTACATAATTGTATTAAAAGCTTCCAAATATCAAGTTCAAATGTGGCAAACATATATGGTTTTATTTCATACAAACATCGGTTGTATCAGCAGAAGATCCATTTTAACATCACTATTAGGTAAATTGGTTTTGTTTCAATAAATCAAACAAACTTACTTTATTATCTTAAACTTTGAAAAAATAAATTGCCCATGTACAAAAATACAACAAAGAAAAAACAATATTATTGAATTTTACTCGCTTCATAGCTTAATAGTTTTTGTTCCGTAGAAATATCAGATATACTTGGTGTGGCGGAACATGTTATTCTTGTTTTGCACACGGTTTCTGCGCCTTTTCTTTAGATCGACAGACACTATCGTAACATTCATTAATATGTAACGGCAAAGGTATCGCTTTGAAGATAACGTTTTAGTTAATGTGTCTGTCATCGACGCCTTTTCTCATGGCTTCTCTGACGCAATGGGTGTTCTTAACAAACTCGTAATTATTTTATTGTATATCAATGTTAGACAAGAAAAAATGTGCAATGTGCTAAATTCATTATGGTATGTATCAATAGGTGATATGCTTCTGACATCATTTATGTGTAATTGAACTTTCATGAGCAGAATACAGGCCTAGCACGAAAAACTTGTCCACGGGCGATGTGCGAAATTGACTGTGCGTATATTGCTATGGGACAGTTTGCCATGACATCGCTTTTAAACCGGAAATGGGCATCACACCTTCTGGCGAGCACATGTTATAATTCTTACTTTATTTCAATATTGCTGGGAATAATCAATCACGTACACTATAAAGGCATAATTTACTAGTGTTCATGGCATTATTTAATTGTGTTTTTTATCGTGTGTTTGTGCGATTGTCCATTAACTTTTATTATAAATGAATGAATAGAAACCAAATGAGACACCTATCGTAAGAGCTCATCTAATGAACTGCCAACAGTTGTTCATGTGAGCAATATAATCAAAACAATTATCAATAAATGCTGTGTACAATTGTTTAGCTTTGGACAGCTACAGAATAATAATATGGTCCCGAATTCCTATTTCTTGTATATTGGACCAATTAAAGAGACCTTTTCAAAGATTTTTGCATGTATTGAAGTGTGTCATTAAATGCTTTTAATTGATAAATGTAAACATTCGAACAAAACAAACTCCAGTAAAAAACAAGAATAACATTAAAGAAAGCAAAACAGTAATCCGAAACTGGTCTCGAACCAATTAACCGCTGAGTACAAGTCTAACGCTTAAACCACTCGGCCATCCGTGCTCATTCAGTGAGTGTATTTGATACTTTATATAAGCAATCCTCGTAGTGTCACAAAATATAGCGATAACAACAGAACACTCCAAATTATTCAATCGTTTCGGGTTGCAACGCTTTATCATTTTCAGATTTTTAAATCGTCAAAAGATGCGTATAATTTATATTTTAGTGCATGGTAAATGTTCAGTTTTACTGTTTCCTCACAAATATTATAACTACAACAAAAATGTACGTTCTGAAACATTTGTTTTCAGTTTTGTCAATTTACCAAAACGTGAAAAGGTCCCCTTAAGCCATGAGCCCGGTAGGATTCTTGTAATCAAGATTTTATAAAAACATGTGTCGAACATAGGCACAAAGGTTGATTTGATACATTCGTTATTTATTCTGTCCGAACTGCTTGCCTTACACTTTTTAAGCTTCTAATTGTCTTCTCTATTTAAGTTTTCGTTATAATATGTCTTGATCATTATAAAAAAATACGTCTATTAAAACCACTTCTGCGGGGTTATCTGCATATTCACTGTTTTTGTTTAGGTCTTTGACAAACACGAGATCCATTTTCATCAAGTTTTATTTCGTTTGTATTTCGTTTAAGGCTATTTATATTGTTCCAACATGTCCATCCGAAAAGTCTCTCCCATAAAGAATAATACAATCGTTAGGTGTGCACATATACATTTATTTAGTCTTGGGATTGTTTCTTTGATTTTTTACGAAGCTAGATCTCACACTCTATACTGATTGTGCTTAATGATACACGCTATCACAAATGATAGAAAAGAAAGTAATTCAATATATATTATTAACAGTCCAGCCTTACTTTAGGAAACACGTGCAACAGACTTAAAAACTCTAAAAGCTGTCCATACTGATCTCAAAGTAGCTGGCTTTAGATGCTATTAAGAAGATTTAAAAGGTATTACATTATCTTTGTCATTAGCGAAATATCCCAGAAAGAACTACAATGACCCTCACAAGGATAATACGTGATGCTTTGCTTGAACCAAAGTTCTATCAATATACAAAAATTGGAAACATCCATTCAGACCAATAGCAAGTATCGGGAATTCGCGCGGCGAAAAAAGATCTATATCACGTGACATCAATCGGACAGTCGCTGATCTCCCTCTGTTATCTGGCGTTATCATGAGCTACTGCAGCGTGTCCGCCCGATTGATTCCAATAAACAACATTTCATGTTTGCGCACAATAGAACTGAAAACATGAAACAAGTTTAGATATTTATAGTAGCGTTGATATATTAAAAGAGATTTAAAAAAAAAATAGATTTGAATAAATATGTGTATCTGAACCAAAACTAAACAAAAAATACTTAACATAGTATTTAAGGCTCAGTTAGCTTTTTCAAAAGTACACCTTTCAATGCGCCATTGCCTTAAACTTAAGTATTCCTTTTTGGAAAACATGAATAAAGTATAAGTATAAAGGTGATATCAAAATATATAGTCTATAACTTTATAAATGCTTTTAACGTTAATATTTTCGCAGGTATTAAATAACAATACTTTGAGAGATTTAATGGAGATTTAGGCTATTTAAAAGTATATATTTGACTTTGCCTAAATTTTATTGTTTCTTTTTAAATTTCCGATTTACGTATAATTTTAAAGTTAATATAAAAATGTACAAGGCTACGAAAACTTTTTGATTTTAACGTAAACAGTCTCGGAGATATTCATAAGCGAATCTTTGTAACATGTCACACCGATGCAGATTTTTTTATTGAGAAGGACATATCCGCCTTTGCCTAAAACTGTATTGTTTCTTTATACAAACTTCTGATGTTTGTATGATTATAAAGGTTATATAAAAAATGTACCCGGCTACGAAAACATTTTTTATTTTAACGTAAATAGTCTCGGAGATATTCATAAGCGAATCTTTGTTACATTTCAGGCAGATTCAGATTTTCTTATTGAAAAGTACATATCTGCCTTTGCCTACAACTGTATTGTTTCTTTATAAATACTTATACTTAAATAACTTATCATTTTAAAGGTAATATCAAAATGTACCCGGCTACGAAAACATTTTTTATTTTAACGTCTATAGTCTCGGAGATATTCATAAGCGAATCTTTGTAACATTTCAGGCCGATGCAGATTTTTTTATTGAAAAGTACATATCCGCCTTTTCCTAAAACTTATTGTTTCTGTATATATAATCTGATTTACGTATCATTTTGAAGGAAATATAAAAATGTACCCGGCTACGATTTGTTTTTAATTTTAACGCGAATAGTCTCGGAGATATTCATAAGCGAATCTTTGTAACGTTTCAGGCCGATGCAGATTTTCTTATTGAAAAGTACATATCCGCCTTTTCCTAAAACTGCATTGTTTTGGTATAAATAATTCTGATTTACGAATCATTTTGAAGATAATATAAAAATGTACCCGGCTACGAAAACTTTTTTATTTTTACGTGAATAGTCTCGGAGATATTCATAAGCGAATCTTTGTAACATTTCAGGCCAATGCAGATTTTCTTATTGAAAAGTCAAATCCGCCTTTTCCTACAACTGCATTGTTTTGTTATAAATAATTCTGATTTACGTATCATTTTAAAGTTAATATCAAAATATACCCGGCTAACATTTCAGGCTGATGCGGATTTTCTTATTGAAAAGTACATATCCGCCTTTGCCTAAAACTGTATTGTTTCTTTATAAATAATTCTGAGTACGTATCATTTTAAAGGTAATACAAAAATGTACCCGGCTACGAAAACTTTTTTAATTTTAACGTGAATAGTCTCGGAGATATTCATAAGCGAATCTTTGTATCAGTTCAGGCCGATGCGAATTTTCTTATTGAAAAGTACATATCCGTCTTTGCCTCAAACAGTATTGTTTCTACATAAAAACTTCTGATTTACGTATCATTTTAAAGGTTATATAAAAATGTACCCGGCTACGATTTTTTTTTGAAACAGGAAACAAATATATTGATTTTGCCTTCACTTATTACGTATAAATAATATAAGCAAGACAATGAACATTTTGAACACACATCTGCGATCTTCAAGAGATCTCCCCATTGTAGATTAAGAGCGTTTACTGGTATGCCAGTGACACCACATGCCTGTACATATGTAGATAAGATTATCACGATAAGATGACGCGCGTCACTATCTCACGTGACTAAAATCTCGTCGCTGGGTGAATTTCCGTGAACACCCGATAACGCTTATCTGTGTATATTGATAGATCTTTGCTTGAACTAATGTTGTAGCTAAAGAAATTGCATGCCTCGTTTGCAATTCTCGAGGGCAAACGAATTACATTTTACAATATCAGACCAATGTCTCCGACATCTTAATGGACGTAATCGTGTACGCAAACTAGGTCAGTGGAACACAATCGTCTTGTCGGCTCTTTTTAATAAACGGTGAATGATTACATCGACTAATAAACAGCGAAGAATGTCATACAATTAATGTCCTGTTTGAAGGTACACATGTGGCAAACATAGATAAAGCAATGTTCCGTTAGTAAGAACTGTCTATTTATCATACTACACAAACTTGCAATGAAGACCTTATCAAGCTCTTTGTTTTTTACGGACACTGTTAAATTAATCAAACAAAAGGTGTCTAAACAATGTCAATTTTGTTCTATGAAAAGGCACTGGAATATTTATATCTTCCTACACAAGCGCACATAGTAACCAACCAAACTTTGAATGTGTAAGTTCTATTCAACAAATGCTATTAAAAAGGGAACATATACGACTAAATACTTCACAAATGAAGTTTTGTGTCATGGAAAAAAACGTATGTGAATGAGCAAATACAACAAATATCAACTTAAACATCTGATTAATAAATATGTTCTATAAAGTTTGCGCATTAATAAAAATGACCTACCGGTTCCGTGCAATCACTACGCAAGTACATATGTTCCCCAGCATACCACTGAAGAATATGGCAATATAGATGACGTTCAAGACAACCAGTGCATCCGTTGACATATGTCGGTCACCCAGCCTCGATTCCAACAATTCTTTGTCCGTCATGGAGACGTTAGCAGTGGTAACGTCAATCATCGATGACGTCACGTTTTCTAGTGACGATTCCATTTAGCGTTATTATGCTTCTTAGTTTCTTTTATATTTAAAAATGCGAAGTAAATTTCCAGATTAATGTCCAACAACACGTTGATAAGTTTTAAGTTTAAAATACAAAAAAGCTGCTAATTGGATACGTGGATTTTTTTCCAAGAGCGCACAAATCACTACCGAAGGTATGAGCAATCCATCACTCTAGAGGAGGGTTTTCACTTGCTAATTGCATATAATCAAAAGCGATCTAAAATTGTCTACTGTAACAATCGCTCGAAGATATTTGCGTCCATGTTAACGCTCTTCGAATGGCGTAATTTAATGAACACGCCCTTGGTTTATATATGTCGGTTTAAACGAAAACACAGAAAGATAATATGAGTATACGCTCTGTGATAACGTTATTAAAACAATGTTCTCGTCTCACAAATCCTGGGCGTAACGTTATGTGATTGCTCGCCCCTAACTCGTCGATATAGTATAAGAAATATAATAAAATCATAAATACTATGTAATTTTACCATAAAACAAATGGCATATACGCGTAGATATATATTCAATTTACTCTCACAACATCTTTTGTCCGTATATTTTGTCAATGTTTCCAAATGTAGTCAGCAAGTTTCCATTACCATTCAAGCTTTATGTGGATGTATTAAGCACTCACGTTAATTGTTTTAGCATAATTTACATCCTACCATTAATGTGTATCTTAAAATAATAATTATTGTTATCATCATCGTATTGCACATGCGTGCTTATAGAAGAGTGCAAATGACCTTAAAGAGAAAGATCTATATCGTCATATTAACTGTAACAAAAAAATAAAACTGACCTGCGTATGCATTTATAATATTTTATTTATAAGCTGCAGTGACCGTCTGAAATATGTATGCAAACATAATAAACAAAGTCGCGCGATTGAATGTAAATGTCCAATTGCCATTATAATTGTGTATAATAATTATTACTAGTTAATATCGCGCCTTCCAAAGTTTTAACTGCGCAAATGAATTTGAATATATATATTTAACCTATAACGCTTTCGAAGTAATTGCCACAATTTAAAGATCTCATATTATTTTTCCAATATTAAAATAAACAAAAGTAATCCGAAAAAGATATTTATCGCAAATATTACTTTATTAAAAATTGTTAATATTTTTGTTTTATTCACATTCGATGTAAACACCCAGCATTAACACGCGTTATTTCCGATAGTAATACGAGTTAGTGATCATTTTATAAAAAAAACAAAACTGTTTACCAAATCTGATAATGTTTCCGCGGTTTTACTCCATTTTAATATATTAATTCCATTCCACTTGTTTGCACAATCACTAAAAAAAAGACTGATGCTGGCAGCGTTTAGTTACCTAATTAGATTAATTAATGTCATCCAGAATTGCACACATTTGTTCTTCTGAGCACACTTCGTAATCAGACATCAGATTCGCATGCTTTGTTTTCCTATTCTGACTTTACTTGTCTGGTGATCCAGAATGTTTGTGTCTGTTTCAGAAGAGCGCCAATGCCTGATTTTACAAACCAGTCTATGACTGCGTTCTTACTTGAAAACATAAACCCGACAAGACTATCGGAGACGCTTCAAAAGCTCGCGTGCGACTTTCACTTGAATCAAGAGGTTTTCAAAGTTTAAACGAAAGTGACAGGTAACATAGCGGGATCTGACAGAAAAATAACTTGATTCCGCCTAACCTGGAAACAGTAGCCTGTGGATGCCATATACAGTATACAGAATATGATGTAAGAGGTCGTGAAGAAAGTATTGTTTAGTGTTGTTGCTTGTTAAAGGTTGTGTTGTTCCTGTTGTTCAGATGTTTGTTCGTTTCTAACACAGTAACGATGAACGGTCTTACCTGTATCAGAGGTAAACCATCGCACTTCTCTCATGTCTTCTTTGTCTGATTTGAACAATACTATAAAATTACAAGTACTTCATTATATTTCAAGAATGGGTTATTTACCCCAGCCCCCCCCCCCCAAACAAAAGAATATTTAATAAAAAGCAAAATGGTAAATTATATAAATAATACTACTAACTCTTCGTCGGAAATAAAGGTGCATTATTTTAAAATAGATCTTTGTATTACAATAACATGCATTCTAATATATATTAATTGTTCACTGTCTACATTATTATTGTGTGCATTTTACTTGCAACTGAGCAGGCTGAATGTTCAATTTTATGACGTTCTCATACATACACATGTGTGCTCTGTACTAAACAGAGTTTATACAGAATATTACTTACAAAACTTAATCGGTATCACACTTAAGAAGCAAATGGAAGTTGCGCTATGCCAATGGAACATCTGCAAATACTTTCATATCCAATGAAATAAACATTGTTGAAGACGTGTTTTCCAAACGAGTATACCTTTTAAAACACATTTATTTCAAATTAATTACCTTTTTACTTACGTCAATAGTGTACACATTGATTCAATGAAGTAAATAAAACCGTTAAGTTGGGCAAATTTGTGAAACGAATCTTACAATGACGTATATCTGCATATGTTTAACGAAAAGCGAGCATAATTGAATTTCGAGTTATGAACACATGGGTTGCCAAAGTGGGTTAATCAAGAATGCATTCTGATGTATGGATTTATCATTGTATTGATTCAGAAGCTGAGTCAGTGATTTGTCGATGTTTTGAACGAGTCAATAACTACGATGCTGTCCGGTAATCTGCAAACGTTTGACTGAATACGCTGCTAAACAGTTTGGTAATAAAAATTTAAAAAAATAAAATTGCACAGATTCAAAAATGAATTATTATACAGTATATTCTAACAAACAAATTACACTCCTGACTTAGAAAATGTGTTTAAAGATATGTCCGTTTATCAATATGCATCAATCGGAATAGTACGAATTATAACGCGTTTTTAACGCTTTTCATCTATACTTTTGCAACAATGTGTATTACTGAAATAGGATTTCATTCACGAATAAGATTCATAAGTCTCTGTGGCGTGTTAGTAGCGAGGTAAGATTTTGCCTATTGACCTCCCGGGTTCGATTCCTACGGCAGGTGCATGTTTCCCTTTTTATCTATTTTTCAATGTTCCTATAATTATTTAAAACTATTCGAAATATAAAAGTCGTGTTACATAATTATGTTAATGGTATTTTCAAAAGATACGAAAATCTGTGAACAATTCCCTTTTATAGCTATCCACGTGTTATGTTGTGCATACTAAAATAACCATTAATTTATTGTAAAACGAAGATTACTTTGTATACGATTTATTATCGTAGAAACGCCAAAAATATCATGTCTACAAAGGCAATGAGACAACTAAAAATAATTATGTAAGACATAAAATGTGTGGAAAGGTTTCTTATCTAAAATTAGTGCAAGTGAAGATAATATGATATAACGTACTATATATTCCTCAAAAAGAGAGACATTGTTTCAATAAAAGAGAAAGCAAGCATATGTTTAAGTACAGAAGTGTATCGCATGTTTACAATTAGCACGTTGTAATACTTAATATTATATAAATGACTGATTTGGCAATAAGAATTTTAACAGGTTGTTTTAAGCGTTGAAGACGCTTAAGAACTTAATGGTTGTTGTAAACTTGGTAGCTCATTGAAGAACTATTTATGTTTATTATTCCAGCAAACATCAAACAAGAGCGAACGTTATCAGTGTGGTAATACAGATCCATTTTATGAAAGTGTATTACAGCGTTATGATTGCACTAACTAGACTTGTTTCTCTTATCGTGCATTGAGGGTAAAAGATCTGACAGAAATCAATCTGTATTTAAAATCGAATGTATGTTTTTCGTGGGGGGGGGTATAACCATGCTTACACAATGTGTAACATCAGCTGCACCAGCAGGAGAGAAACGTTACTACTTTGAGCGGTCCGCTATGTATGGCTAGGAACCAATGTCCAAACATTGAGACACAACCAGACAAGACATACAATAGACAAGACATACACGTACATATCAAACATACACACAAATGAATAGAACAGGGGACACCGCCTTATAACAGTCGACCCTAAGCATTAGTGATTAAACCGGTTTTAAGAAGCTCCATACATTACACTTTGCAAAGAAACGTTCACAAAACATTAAAGTATAAATACAAAATAACCTTATAGCTTCACAATTCAAATGAACATAACAATGAATGAGAATTCATTTCAATTTAATTATCATTTAAATAATCAATTATTGGATACAAATAAGAGCATTTGAATCGTAACTTCCTGAGGCACGATGAAATAAAACCAAAACAAGTAGAAACAACATATTGGTCTTTGATTAACAAAAACGCGTTCGAGACAAGGCATCATGTAGAGTTATATTGAGATCATCAAATTACATAGCTTAGTTGTGCATCACTATATAAAGCTACATAAATTGGCAAACTCAACTTAAGCTCGACATTCACGCCGGACAACATAATCCGAAAAAAATGTATGACGGTGTTCTAAATGTCATTATCTAATTTCATCCCCATCATTAAGGTGACGTATTTAGAGTAGTGTTTTATTATTTAAATTATTATTTTACCGTAATCTGTATATGTCTACTCATGTATGCTCTGTGCGATAATAATGCTTTATTCGACAAAAGAGACGTACATGGCATTAAAAAATACATGCGGATCCGAATAAAAAGCTAAACAATTTATGTATTAATTTTAGATTATTTTTTATACAAATTAATTAACTTGTTCAATTATCAACTATTTATTGGGCATCACATTTTAACATGCTTTCAAGTAAATCGTATTTAAAAAACATGTGTACTATAAGGTGTAACAATTGATTTCAAAATGCGTCAAAATGCATTTCTGAGTCTTGTAGACTTCATATAAAACGAAATGATTTAAAATGAGTGTGGTTTCCGGTGTTAATTCTTTGCATGGTTACACCACACCGGACAGTTCTAAAATGAACCTGAACATATATGCAGTACCTGCAATTATATATTTTTTTATAATAAGGATATACACAGGATCGTTGCTAGTCTGATCATCTTCGAAAAAAAAAGTTAGACAATATACATCAATACTGGCTCGGTTGACTGAGATCTGCGCGATAAGGCTAAAAACGATAATGGTACAGAATGATAAATATGGACGATCCTTATTGAAAACCACAATCTTTTGTCACAAACCATATATCACAGCTGACAGTGTTTGTGGTTTCCGATAAGTCTTTCTTAAAGTTATTATGCTATATAGTTCAATATAAGATATATTACCCTCAAACCCCCATCAGAGCGAAATTTGACCTCAGGGTTTAGATTTTCACAAACTTGGTAGCGACACGCAATATAACCTTACAATTGAAATAGGCGGACAGTATTATTCGTTCACTATATAAGTGTATATATATAATGTGACACGTGGGCATGTCCAGTTTTTAACCCAATTGGTATGATTTGAATAACCATTGTAGAGGACCACTATCTGATGTCACATGCCAAATACCAAAGCTGTTGGCTCTGTCGTTCTAAAGAAGACTGTGGTTTACGTCATCTTGCTTCGTTTTCAATATAATTCATGCGACAACTGGGGANTTCCGTACTTTTATTTTTCATTCAATTGATTGCGCAATTTATGACGTATCTCGTGTGACGTAATTTCTGTGACGAAACACACCAGTTTAATTTTGACTCTCTGGATTTTAAGATGGACAAGTCGGACGTGTTAATTTATTTAACAGTAAAATATTTGTTAAAGCATCGAACGAATCCAAAACGTATTTCGGATTGTGTGGTTGTAATGCATAATTGTAAATTTCGATATTAATAAAATAACTCGCTTCGATAGAAGTACGGTTTCGAAAATTGTGTTTTGGGTCAGAACAAATTCAAGCGTCATTAAAAAAAAGTGTGGTTAAAATAAATGTCGAAAAAAGGGATTGAAGAACAGAAAATGGAAGAATAAAACCGTTGTAACTTTATTTTTATTAGGATTGGATTAAAGTTGTCATTGAGGTAAGCGTGTTTTTATACCAAATGGCGATGAAGAAATCAATTTTGTTTTGTGTGCAGAAGTTTTAACTCGCCATAAAAGCAAACAAAACTGACGAAAATAAACATGGTAATAACACAACTTTAGTGAGTAGAACAAGAAGCATTAGATGTTTGGCTTTGTTATGCCAGTTAGTAAAAAGTGTGTAAAAAGAAGAGTTGTTTATAAAATTTACATTATCGGCGGGGATAAATGCTGAATCATGCCTGACGTAAGTTCAAATAGATGCCATTCTTTTGTTTATTGCAGTGGTA
Organism: Dreissena rostriformis; assembly: GCA_007657795.1. Lineage (NCBI taxonomy): Eukaryota > Metazoa > Mollusca > Bivalvia > Myida > Dreissenidae > Dreissena > Dreissena rostriformis. The sequence goes on along the minus strand of VMBQ01000943.1, from coordinate 117,602 downwards.
AAACTAGAATTTTAATTTAAACAAAAGCGTTTGTGTTTTACTTGAGTGTGTAACATTTGGAATGCTGATTAAATTTGAATCGAGGCATATAGCGATATTTTGTCTCGTTACTCTTCTTTTGCGTGGAATTCTAAAGGACTATTTCGAGTTCCGTAAACGGGAAAGATCACAATTAATATTACTACTCAATGTTAGATTCAGTTAATTGAATGTGTTTTTGCTTTTATTTTATCAATTAAAGACTAAATAATTGACGACTAATAACATTGGTGGGATAGATAGAATACTAGGATTAGCGTTGAATAAAGAGAAGTTTATGTTGCTCGGCTCGAACACCGAAAGCGCTCGCCAAGGCTCTCGCTCCCGGCGTTCTAAGCCTCGCAACATAAACTTCTCTCTATTCAACGCTAACCTAGTATTCTCTATAAACATCATGTGACCCTTGGGTCATGATCAGTTGTGATCCCAGTGGCATGATTTGAACAAATTCAGAATACTACTATACCATTTTATCCCAAAATATTAAAAGCCTTAATAGTGCTAGTTTTAACTTTGGTGATTTACATATGCAACGGACCTGACCTGATCGATTAATGAAGTTTCTTTAAAAATTGTTACAATCTTCGCAGCGGTTTCAGAGAATAAATCGTTTGAACTAAAAGTTTACCGACGATGCAGGACACACGGTGCTGAAAAGGCGGCTTTTAATGCAAGCTTATGTATTGCGTAGATGAGCTTAAAGGCACAGTTTATAACGTGTGTTAATAGATGAGGCATGTACATAGTTTGGCTAAAACATACTTCGTACAATATATTTACCTCTAAACCGGAAGTATTTCCGCCCAATGCACAATCAAATATAATTCAATCTTTGTCTTCTTCAGTATTTTTAAGGAACTGATTAGGATGTACTCCTCGAGAAGCAAATTGCGTTAAATCCGGAATAAATCGTATGTGCGTGCCTTTCATGACGCTGAATACACACTGATTAATTATTGGCTGCCTTGACCGTATAAATGAGGGACTTGTATTTCATTGGTCTTAGCCAATGACTTTCATTCTACGATGTACAGCTCAATCGTTTAAACAAATAGATAACATAAGCTTTACAATATTGCATTAATACTCATAGATGGATTTTATGTTTCCTGTCATATATGTAATCTAAATATATATATGTTTTTTAAACGGCATAATAGTATATCATTATACTATTATTATGTTAATAAAGAGTTTTATTTAACGTTATATGTTATAAATATGTTAACAAGGAGACGTATGTCTTATATATATCCGCAATCAGTCTGTGACATGACAATGGTGTCCATACTTTTTTTAATTCAAAAAAGTATAAAAAGCATCCACAATTTTAAATCTTATATTGGAAACGAGTGTGTAAAACTTTTGTAACCTGGCATAGTTGAACGCAAAGTGTGTACAAATCGTGATTTCGCAATTGAATGTGTAGACTGTTCTCTTTTTAGATTTCATACCAAATTCTAAAAAGTGTCGTTGCATGTTCGTGATATAACACTATCGAGTTAATCTCCAGTTGGTGTTATTGGGCATTGTTAGGAACGAGCTTAAACTTTGCCAATAAGTTAAAACAATGTAGACCATTTATTACATCTGGTTATTTTATTTGCACGCTTGCCAAACTACGTAAATGTCATGACACGTGGATATCATTGATTTGCTTGCATCATTTACTTGAGGAATATGCCTATGTCATAAACATATCATAAACATAAAAATGATGAACCGTTAAACGCATTGCGATCTGTATTTATGAGCGAAGGAGGAAAATCTATTGAAACGACATTAAGTGGTTGACGAATGTCAAAAACATTTATATTTGAACGATGCCTTGCGTATTTACGATCTTAGTAATTTTGTTTTGTCTATTCTGCAAGTTGTTTATGGGAGTATTCAAAACACTGGTATTTAAAATCAAAACATGTTATCATCAAAACATGCTTCTTATATTTTTTTATTCGTATCAACCACCTCAATAATCATATGCTTTTCCGTATGTGATTGATATGACAGATAGATTATTTAACGGATACTTATTGCCTCTCAAAACAAATTAGGCTAAATATGATCGAATGCCGGAAAATCCATTATGTTTCCAGGCAATAAAAAATACAGACGCATACATACGGTTAAACGGTTTATCTTTCTTGATCGAACAGGACAATAAATAGGTTTAGCAGCTTGGCAATCTTTTGAGTATTTTTAAGTTCAATACAAAAACATTTGTTATGATCATTCATCAAATGCTGTTTTGTATGCGGTATATTCTAAAACCAAACCGTCAGTAAGGTGGTATTGTGTTCATAATACAAAAATGTCATTTGAAGACACAGTCGTGATTACAATAAAACACACTGAACATTCAAGACATTCGGCAAATATATCATTCTTAAAAATATGTAACTGTACATTTTCATCAGATGTGTTTGCTGTTTTTTTTTTGCACAAGATAAGTGGAAATTGTGCATATTCATGATTTGAAGGCAAATGTGGATGTCTTTTATTGTGTTTGATTTTTTTTATACATTTTAGATTTGTTCCGAGCACGTGTATTGAACATCGAAATATATATATATATACGTATACCTATAAATACAGTGTTTAACTGTTCGGTAACAAATGGGGTAAAATGAATTATCTTACATTGTATGTACACATGTGTTCGACCATATATGTTTTGCGTTTACTATGCATATCCATAGCATTTACTTTAAGTTTTCTCGACACAGTTTTATTCGCTGTGCGATGTTTTGTTGGTAATGCCTTATCCATACCACCTCAGTAAATAATGGCATGTAACATTATGAAAATTTAAGCTTGTCCGACGATGTAACCATTGTTATTGTACATTTACTTTTCGTTTTCGTTCTTGATGTTCGCTGCAGCTCCAATCAAAGACAACACAACTTGTTTTTAACTGCTGAATCGTGCGCAAGTTATGCAGTTATACATTTTCATTTTAACTATTTTTTCTGGCTTGTCACTGCATTCATCTTCTACTGACCACGTTTCATCCTGGCAACTCATTCCAGACTGGTTATGATTAATTTTAACCAATATAGGATACTTATACTTAATAATTATAGCAAGAAAATTAAGTCTGCTTGATTTCGTGTATAACTCGGCACCTGTATCATGATGTTAAATTCATGCCACCAATTTTGGAGTACTAGTAAAATAAAAAAAAATCATCGATGCTCTGCTCCCTGTTTAATTTGGCTATCAGTTTCTGTTATACTGGTATTAATGAGCGCCTGCTACATATCACCATATGTTCAGATCCCTAATTTACGAAAACTCGTACGGTTCTATTGTGACATATTAATTAAAATGCGTTCACCTGAAGTTCTCTCAAATTCTTCCAGAAAATAGAATTTATTAGTTTTTCTCAGAGCTACTGATAAATAAACGTTATTGGTTTAACTTATTATAAACGTCCTTTAGTTTATCAAGACGGTCAATGTACATCAAAACTGCACGAATGTGTACCGTATTCAAGATTACATAAGAATGTCAATGCCTATCATCTTGTAATTTGTATAGTTTGGATTTATTACATCACTGTGTGCTCCGAACAGATTCATCTTGGAAATAACTTGAATATCAGTAAACACTTCTAAACAGAATTCTGACAAGAAAACGTGTTGGATATGTACATTCTTGTAGATTTGATTTAAGAATATATTTCAATTTAAAAATAAAATTGACAATGTCATTTCGACGTCAAGGGCAGTTTTATTTCCATATGTGATCTTACCCAGCAACTCAAATAATGCGTTTAAATACTGATCAGAGATATAGGAGAAAATAATACATGTATTACAAACAGAATGTGTACTGAAGTTTGCTCGACAGAAACATTTGATTCAGTCTATAATATTGATGCAAACCGAGGCTTCAATGAGCTGGTGGGCGATTACCAATTAACGTTTAACACATTGTCGCGTGCCAGTTTTCTTTTCTTGCTGTTGCGTTCACCATAAGTGACAATAAAATTTGGCACACGATGGGAATACTATTTCGGGCGATTTGTCTTCCTTTTGATTGATTATTCGGATCCAAACGCAAATGAGGTCATTACAACGGTGTGTCCTTGAATTCGCCAAAGTTTGAAACACACGGCATACAGATCACGTGATTACTGGAAGAAGATAAAGGAGACCATTATACATGTTTTGAAAACAGTTCGTAAACTGTAGTTTGCTAGATAGTAAGATTTGATTCAGCCTGTAATATTGATGCATGGAAGCATGAGACATGCACTGCAAGAGCCCAATGAAGTAACTGCACGCCTGAAGTTCGTGCAAACCATCTGGTTGAAGTAATCTATAAAATTACCACCTTTTTTCAGAAACCTTATCAGCCATATAATAATAAACATGTGATAATATTAAAATTGACAATATATTACATTTATAACTTTATTATCTCTTCTTGATTAAATCAATCTTAAAAATAACCCTTGGAGCTTCAACGTCGAGGAAATCCGCGAAACGCGGATAATTCTCATCTCTGCAGTATATATTAAACGGAACACATATTGAAATATGGTAAATTCATCATGTTATAAATAAGAATAGTTGATATTTAAATTGGTTATATCGTTCGTATCTGTGTGAGGGTTCAATGATTTCCACTTGTGTTTAAAGATTTTTGTTCATACTTTATTTCTTATCGTAGTTCAGTGTGTGTTATATGCATGGGGCATGCACTTCAAGAGCCAACAATCCAATGCGAGGCTTAAATGAGCTGGTGGGCGAGTACCAATTTGCGTTATACACGCTGTCGCGTGCCAGTTTTCTTTTCTTGTTGTTGCGTTCACCACAAGTAACAATACAATTGGGCACACGATGGGAATACTATTTTGGGCGACTTTTCTTCGTTTTGATTGATTATTCGGATGAAAACGCAAATGAGTTCATTATAACGGTATGTCCTTGAATCCGCCATAGTTTGAAACACACGGCATACATAACACGTGATAACTGAAGGAGACTCTTATACATGTTTTGAAACCAGTACTGTAACTGTAGTTTGTTATATAGAAACATTTGATTCATCCAGTAATATTGATGCATGGAAGCATCCGACATGCACTGCAAGAGCCCAGTTATTCAACTGTACGCCTGAAGTTTGAGTGTACAATCTCGTTGAAATAATTCTCTATAAAATTACTACATTTGTATCAGAAACTTTAGCAGCCATAGAATAATAAACATGTGCGAATATTTAAATTGACAATATATCAGATGCATAACTTTATCATCTCCACTTGATTGGAGATCTTTCTAGTGTCGTATTATCATTGATTCGGAGCAATCAGTATTTATTTCACAATACAAAAATGATGACCGGCGCATGTTTAGTTTGATATCAGTCGATCAAAGCTTTTGCATTCATGTAGTTCTACAAAAACGGCAGTGATAGCAATAAATGGGTCAATATATGTGTTTGTTTATTTTGCTGGTAAATAACTGGTTGTAACGTCTTTGAGTTGTGCGATATAAAATTAAAAAAGTCACGTTCGAAAAAATATATTATTCTCGCAAACATTACTATTACGAAAATATGAATATGACAAATGAATGTTAATTACCATTAGTAAACTATCTTTATATGGTACAATCAATCAAATTTTGTTTAATGCACTGCCATTTTTAACGAGCAAGTTAATGCTGATACCGACACGTTTACTCGTTCTTGCTTTAGACCAAAATATGTGTCAATGGTCAAATGAATGAATCTGCACAGACTAATGGGGATTTCAAACTAAAGCACATGATCGTGTGTACATGAATGAGTTTTATGCTGTACTGCATCAAATTATTAGCATTTGAATAACACTTTCCTTTCCTTTATTTTCTGACACTACTTCTTTTGAACTTTTTTTCTTGTGCTATATTCATCAACCTTTTATCTGTTTGAAAACAAGAAATAATAGCGTATATATTCGCATTAATGTAAATATTTGTATTACATAATATCCCATGAATCACGCCAATACATGTACTGCTAATAAATGTACATGCATAGCAAAATTTTAACGATAATATGAATATCTTCGTGATCTTACTTTATGTATAGATTAACTCAAATGCAATTAAAATCAATCAATTAAACCAAAATGCAATTAAAATTAACATGTAAACCTATGTTCACATGTTTGACGCGAAACATTCGTTTTCAAACACAGTGTCGCTTATTGTAATGTTCATTATGTTTATCGTCATAAAAAGTGACATGAAACAGGTTCGAAACTTTAAATATTAATAAAAACTAATGTGAATAAATGTGCATTTAAAATATTAATCATTTAAAGCCGAATGTCTTGAAAATGTGATACTATTTTGGCGTAACCAAATATTTAATTTCCGGCAAGCCACAGTCTTCCAGAGTTTGACGCTTTGATTAATTACGGAATTAGTTAAGTTCAATGTTAGTCATGACTAGTTTGCATACATTATATACACACAAAGTGAACATTCAGCTGACAATGCGATCCTTTATTTATGGCATGGAAAAAAATGCCAAACAACAAGGCAAAACATAAATAAATGCAGCTGTATATTAAAAATTGAACATAATACGTTCATCTGAAGTATAACTACCAATGACTATTGCTACCAATCAGTATGAACACGATAAAAGTGCACTAAATGGGAATTAAAGAAAATAATACGTTAATCTGACGTTTAACTACCAAGGAATATTGCTACCAATCAGTATGAACACGATAATCGTACACTTAATGTTTATTAAAAAAAAATAATACGTTAATCTGAAGTATTAGTACCAAGGAAGTTGGCTACCAATCAGTATGAACACGATAATCGGGAACTAAATGTGTATTTGAGAACTTTACTTTCAAATGTTTCCGTCATTTAATGAATAAGAAGAAACATTTTCATAACAGTTATTGCTTTTGTTCGTTCTTTTAAGAATGTTTCCTAGCGATTATTAATTTTTTAAGTTACTGGGAAAAGATTATACTATCATTTCGTTATCGTTGTGTTATCTAACACAAAAGCTCTACCTAAAATTTAGTACAAATAATTTGTATGATTGTTATGCTTTCCAATTCAGTATTTAGTGTTGATAAGTATTTGTGACTTGTAACTGTATGTTAAACATTTAACACCAGTTATAGTTTCATCTGTTTAATGATTTACTATAATGACGTGACACATGGCGCGCATCAACACTGTAATAAACATGAACTTGAAGTTTAAAAAAAAAATACTCAAGCTAATCAGAAACTAATAGACAAGTTGTCCCTGATAATTTGCAATAAATTTCATCACTTAGCATTTTAAAACAATTGCAAAACAAGTTAACATTTATGTTGTGTAAATGATGGATTGTAAACAAACGGTTTCTAAGTAAAATAATACACAATTTGTCATGCTGGTTATCAATATTTTTTAAAACGACCAGATATGAAAACGCGTTACAAGTAATAGATGTACAATCGTCACATTAAATTTAAATGACAAGCGACGACATATGTCATGGGGAACATGAATTTTATAAAGAGACACGTAATGACATTTAAAAAGATCAAGTATTCACACAAATGTATTCAGAATGATATTGAGACAGAGTGTCAATACACGCTACGCATGAGATCATGTATTCGTACATTTCGTAGACATATAGTGTTATTTAACAATATAAATATGTTGATATAAATAGCAGAAATAAGCGCTAGAAACACTTTCGTAATTTAAGTAAATTGTGAATATAACAAAAATGTACAAGTCCATAACTCATCTACGTGTGTTTGAACCACACGTAATGCTAATATAACACCAAAGAGCTATTATCAGCATGATAAATTGATGAAACCTAACTTGTGTTTTTTTTTATTTACGTCATGTGCCAGAATTTACAAACAAAATACGACACTTGACTAAGAAGTAGTTTTGCGTGTAACAACCAAATGATACATATGATTCGATTCCCAGTTCCAATTACTGGTCTTTGTTCAATTGTCGTTGTTCTGTTGTTGTTTTGTTGTGTGTGCTGCTTTTTTCGAATAGAATTTGATATATAATAAATACAAAATTTAGCTTACATCTTCGAAGCTAGATTTGACCTTGTTTTGCGCGAAAGATATGTCATTAGATAAACTTAAACATTTTCGCATAAACAAAGCGGCTAGTCTTCTTCTATTTACAAACATATAAACACCTGCTGGAATGCAAACTGGAATAATTGTACAGCATTTAATTACGTAAACAGGCCGTTAATAAAACGAAATACTACCTTTTGCGGTACTACAAAAACTTGATGATCGTTCATTACCAAGTACACCAACATAATGGCAAACAAACTGTCTTAGGTTTACGATCTTTGAGAATTGACTTGAACTCTCAGTGCAAATATTGTTCAACGCTTTAAATCAATTCATCTACAAACGTCAGGCCATGTCTTACATAACGTTAAACATTGTATATGTTTCCTGGTTCGCGTTTCTGAGTAATTGCGCAAAAGAAAAGAACAATTAAATGCTTAAACAAATAACATCTTAATCTATCCGATATGAGATAAATTAGTATGGACATTTTTCTGTTTGAAGCACATTCTGCGATGAATTAGGCAGGGCTGTCATCAATGAATGATATTTATTGTATTACTTATATCTCATTTGGATAGCATGCAACTTTTAGCAAATGCATTTTTAAGCTTACTCTGAAGAAATATTTTTCGCTTTAATTGCAAACATTTATTTTATCATTTGTGTTCCCGCATTTACTTAACGTCCTATTTAAATCACAAAATTGTATTCCTGCTTGGGGAATGCATATTAACATAAAATAAAACTTCAATGAAGTTTTATCTTTGTCGGAAGAAGTCTTATACGAGGACACCTTCCAATCAAATGAGAAAAATGAACATTTGCGACAAAACAAAATTAGACTATTTTGTGATTATTTTAAATATGAACGGTGCCGTGTAGAATTAACCGATGGGTAATAGCATTTAAAGATTCAAAATATAGATTTGAGGACAATTATGAAGGAAAACAACTATAAACAATAATTGTTTTCGTTATGTTTTATTGTGTTCAGTACGATGCTATAGATGTTTGTCTTGTTCGCATTTCTTTACTATCTTGCGATGATATGGTCAAATCTAATTTGGTAATAATTCTAAACAGAGTTTGATATCAACGTAAACGTTTGCATTAACAAAAAGCCATCGATGAACATGAAGCAAGCATTTGAACATAGTTTCTATAAATATTACTCATGAATGAAAAAGTACCTACCGGTTTCTTGCGATCACTACGCAAGTACATATGTTCCCCAGCATACCGCTGACGAATATGGCAGAATAGATGACGTTCATGACAACCAAAGCAACCGTCGTCATATGTCGGTCTCCAAGCCTTAACGCCAACAGCTCTGTGTCCGTCATTGTGACGTTGCCCTTTGTGACGTCCATCACTGATGATGTCACGTTTTCCAGTGCTGATTTCATTATGCGTTGTGTATGATCCTTGTGTGTGTTTATAATTCAATATGAGAAATGCATTTCCTAATAAATTTCCAAATGGTAATATCACACATGTTGAACAGTTCACTATTAAAACATAAAACTAGATTCTTAATTGAAAACGCTTGACGTATTCAATTGCAACTTCATCACAATCGACGGTTTGAGCTATCCATCAATCTTACACTGGCTAATTACACTTAATAAGAATCTCTCGAAAATGCATCTGATGTAACAATCGCTATCAGTCGTCGATGTATACGCCGCTTTTTACGTTCTTCGAATTGCGTTAGTTAATGAATAGGTCCTTCGTTAATGAGAGTTGCGTGAACGGGTTAAAAGATATCGCTGAAAGCTGATTGGAGTATAAGCTCGCGATAAAGTTGCTAAAACACTTCTCTCGTCTCGCATATTTATATGGTTTTACATAATGTGATCACACGCCCGAAATTCCTTAATATACATTAACAAGAAATATAACAAATGTTAAACAATATGTTAACATTTTAATAAATCAAATGGAATAAACGAGTTTATATAATCAGTGTGTACAATATGTTCATCATAATGTTGTTTATTCTTTAAATATTCACAAATGTGTTCGGCAAGTTTTCATTACCGTTCCAGCTTTATATATGCAAGTACTGAGCACTCGTGTTCACAGTATAACAATTATTCACCCAGCATCTTCGATGTCTATCCGATATTACTTAGTATTGTAATCATCACATTACGCAAATTATACGCATGCGCTGTGATAAAAACGATGCATTTGACTGTTCAGTCATAACTATACATTGACATAAGACAAGCAACAAAACATAAATTTAACACTTACCTCTTTATGCATCATAAATATTAATAAGCTGTGGTGACCGTCCGATATAGGTATGCAAACAGAAAAGAGAAATGACATATACTTCAATGTAATTGTACAATCACCGTAGTAATTGTGTCACATTTTATATAAATGACACGCCTCCATATATTTTTTAACGATTCAATGAGTATGAATGCATGTGTTTTATCTCCTCGGATTTTCGTGGAACTTGTCACGTAGTAATTTTTTTTTTTCTAATTCGCAAATGTAAACTGAATATTTTATACTAATTAAATCGTTTCAAGCCGGAAAACATGTTAAAATACATGTGCGATGTAAATATCCAGCATTTACATGCATTTCAATTTAAATCAATAAAATATTGACGATATTCATAGACATGTGTGTGCATATTTCATTAAAAACTGTTTAATAATCCATTATTATTGTTAATAGGCTTTGCTTAATGTAAATATTAAAGTCTATGTCATCTTCTTTTCACAATTAATTATAACGACGATGCTGCAAATACTTTGTATCTAATTAGATAAAATGATAAATTAATGTTATCCTTATCTGAACATGTTTGTTTTTATGACCACGCTTATCAGACATCCGATAAACAAACTGTGTTTTCCAATTCTGATTCACTTTCGTTGCGATCCGGAATTTATTGTGTCTGTTTTAAAAGAGCGAAAATTCCTGATTTAAAACACTACTTTAAAACAAAACCCAGCAACACCGCTCTGCCGCTATCAGAGACGCATCGAAAGCTCGCGTGCGACGTTCACCTAAATCAAGAGGTTTTCAAGTTTGTGAACGAAATTGACGGAGAACATTCCGCCTGATGAAAACGAAGAAAGTATGTGAATACCTTGTCAAGAAAATGTTTTGTGTTTAAGTTATTTTGATTTGCATCAACAAAGTGTTGTACATGTATTTTAAGTATAGCAATGCACTGCACTATTGTCTTCCTTTTTGTCTGGATTAAGAGACAAAACAAAATAATGTCCGTAATGAATTATTTATAAATTTAATTTCTTTTCAATAAATGTAACAATTCTCAAGATTACTTTTTTATGATAATATGACAAATCATTTCGAAATATGACGTGTATTGTTGTAAATATTCAATTATTAACAATTCATATTATACTAAAAATGACAGGCTGAACATAGTTATACCGTACGCTTCCTTTAATTCGTGCTCATTTACTTATAAATTACAGAAAGCGATCAATTTCTTCTTGTGATGTTTTTATTCGTCGAGTTTGTGATTATTCTATTCGCCTTCTAAAGGTCGTTAATATAAGACATTTAGTGCAAACAATAATGATAGAATACAACTGAAGAACATGTAATCTCTGATATCGTACATCAGAATTGTATTCATGTTCTTTTTTTTGATAAATTAGCAAATGTTGTCTGCCTGATAAGCGAGAACTCTTTGCAATCAGTGCGAACCACATGCATGAAATAACAAAAAACCTGTAAATCAACTCCTGCATTATGCTACTTCTGCGTAACGAGGTACTGGCTTAACAATTAGTAATGAAAGATAACATCGTTGAAATAACCAGTATGCTGTTAACCACCATGATATAGTGTAGTCTTTCAATTAAGCAAAATTAATGTTTTCTATAAAAATAAATCACTTAAATTCTTAAAACTATCGCACTTTCATTAAGTCGCATCATTCGTATGTGCCAAAATTCTAGCTTCGTATGTCTAACAACTTCAGGATGAAATCCGATGTAAAACTGAATTTAACGAATAAGTAGATCCAATCAAATCGATGTGTATGCATAAAACGGCCGTTGGCATGTGCTATTGTTTACAATGGTTTCACAAAGTTGAAATGGGGTTAGACATATCACATAAGAACAGTTAATCTCAAAAAACCAGTTCCTTCGTGTTGTCACTATATATGTATAGTTTGGTAATAACTGTGGTGAAACGGTAAGCGATCGTTAAAATTAAGATTTTAAAACATCGCCAACTTAACAAGTATGCACTTAATGTTCATGCAAACAAGAAGTATTAAAACAAGTGTTCATTATTTCTAAAATACACTGTTGTTTAATTGGTGTTAATGTTTTTATTAACGCTAAATGGTTTTCTAAGTAAATTAAATAACGTATACTGATAATGTTTATGTATTTAGTAATTTGGTATATAACCATTAACATAGCTATATATTATAATTGAATAAAGAATAAATAATTTCTGTTGCAATATTGAACAATAACATGTAAAAGGTGGATCATTAAATGAGGTTTAAAAGATGTTCGATCTAAACTTTGCGTCATTTATTAATTATCTGTATTTTCTACAAACAGTTAATACACAAAATTGACGTTCGAATGTGCGCTCGCGTGGTTGTAAGTATTAGCTGATCAAGTTCGAAGTATCGAAGATAACAAATAAGTATTCTTCAAGTTAGATTTGTTCATGCTTGAAAATACATCGTTTGAAACGTTAGATCTGATAATAGGGTCCAGCAATTGATGTAGAAAACATACGCAGACAAGAGACATCAACAAAGATAGTCCTAGTGTTTATAACGAACACCAATGCGGTGATACTCCATACGGGTTACGATGTTACAAGAAATTAGCTCAATTATTCTGTTCTGCACGATGAAAACAGGCGTTGATGAATTTCAGGTATCTTGTCTCAGCATGTCTCTGACATGATAAAAGGATGCGAGTTATGCTTATTATAAAGGTGTTTGATGTTTCAATCATGATTCTTCTCAGTCTTGAATCGTCGGTCCCAAGCGGAGTTTAATAATAAGATCTTCTAATTATTGAGCATAACATTTTATATCAGCTTTATTAATTCAGGAATATCTGATATACCACACTGTAACGATAGAAATCGACAGTGATCAGACACTTGCTGCAGAAAAAAAATGTTGATTGAAGGCGACGAAGACTACATAATTATATGGTTAAAACAATGTATTTTAATTTTACGAATTGCCATGACATTATCTCTGATGTTCATGAATGAAATGTCTAGCGTAATGTCCACAATAGACTCAATTGATACGTTTAATTTATAATTCGTGAAGAGAAAATATGCAAACGCTTTTAAATACCGTCATCGACCAGATTTGTCATGTCAGTAAAAAAAATCGTATGACTTTAAATTCCATGAATTTAATTTTAATGAATGTTGATGAAATATTCCATTCGTTGTTTGACAAATACATTACGTAGAACTTATTTGCTTAAAAGAAACATATGCACATTTTTTGGTAAAAAAAAAAAAGTCTTTATAAACAATCTAACATCTTAGCTATGTAATTACCCAGAGTTCAATCTATAGATTTAATAAAAAATGTGTGACGATAACAAATAAATGTCAGCATTTTTGCATTTCCGGTCATTTTTGTTAACAGTTATCGGTATTTGTTACATAAATTTCGAATTTACTCTTATGTGTTTTCATTTTGTTGTTTAACGTATACATGGCAAACTATTTCAGATTCTATTTTCTTGCTTAAAGATTAAAACTTACTGTATAAAAATATATATATTACTTGTCATAAAGGTATTGTATTTGAACACTTTTTTAAAGTGAAAACACTAAATATGTGCATGAGTTCCGCGTTAAAAATGAATTATACCCATGCACGTATATTTATAAATGTTTACTATTATTCTTTTGCATCTTTGTAAAGTGTGCTATATAAAGCATTATCTCTCAAAATAACTTAAGACTAAAGACAGCATAAACTATTCAACGATAAAAAATCCAAGGAAATTTAGGAAGTATGTATTCGTACCGCATACGTTTAAGAGTTAAAATCACTTTTTTGTGAATGATTGTCAAACTTAATTTTACCTCAAATGTCACTATCTTACCTTTTCAAGCGATTGGTGAGTTATTTCTCTATCAAGCATTTAGATCAAGTACTTTTCTAAAAGGCGTGTAATTGGACGAATTTATTGTAATCATTAATACAACTCATGTTCGAACATGGATCAAAGCGATACTGTTAAGTGATAATAATTGCATGTTTATCTTTTCCTAAGTTATGGTCTCCTACTGGCACATACTTTCAGTCCATTTAGTGATGCAGTAAATATTATAAGAAGAATACAAACATGGTCAAATATATTGACCTGCTACAGACTGACAATGAAAGAAACTGTACGAAATCTTTCCATTTTTGTAAACTTTTAAATTGAGAGCTGGCTAATATTATCAACAGTTTCTCTCCATGTTCTTTAATTTATTTAGGTACTGAATATAAAAAATCTAAACAAATACAATAAAATAAAGAGTATACAAATGTTTTGTATTATTACAACTTTGTGAAATTATTTTGATTTTGGTTCTGTTGTAATATGTGTTTACACACATGCTTTAATCCTACTGTATGTTGAAATAAACTCTGAACTCTATATTGTTTTCAGTCATTACTACATTACGACAGTTCATCCATTGTAATAGTGTTGGATTGTATGATTTAAAAAAGAACATATCAAAACAATAATTGTAAAATTCAACGTCATTCGTGGTAAAAGTATTTTCACAAAACAACATGTATATAATACGTCAAATAATGCTCACAAGTTTACATTGAAATGCATAGTACAGGAATATTTCAATAGTGACCTGGACCGGCAATTCGCAATATAACAAGCCGCACTACAACATAATTTTAACAATTAGAAGAGAAAAAGCCAGGTAACCATAAATTTAATCCGTTTTGTTCCAGAAAATCATCAAAAATTGAAGCATCAAGTGTCATTTCACTGCAAACGAGTTGCCGCTAATTAACTAGTACCGAAATCATGCAATCGTGATTGACACATGCTTAGACAAGATATCTCAGCCTCATTAGTGTATTTCTTCGTCTTGTAAAACAGCAGCCAAAATGTCACGTGTAGTTACATCATAGCTCGTAGTACGTTTTAACGCATTCTTTTCCGTTGTTAAACCCGAAAAACGTTATGTTGATGTCTGGTTACGGTGTATGTTTCTCCAACCAGTGTCTGACAACTCCCAATTGATCCACCGTCTGAACTGTCTAATTATGCATTACAGACCGAGTCAAGACTGTTACAGCTGTACAGAACGAAGTTTATTGTTGAAGTTAACAGATGTTCACCTATGTAAAAGCGTGCACAAGTACTAAGGCCAAAAAAAAGGTCCGTTTCCGGTCTCCTTTTTTTTTGTCTTTCGGGTATTAGAATGGAAGGCTACTAAAGCTTATAATAATAAATACATGTATATATATGCTTTGTTTTTTTGATATTACATCTTATATTGAGAGATCATAAACGCCATACGTCCCGGATTGTCCGGGAAATGAAGAATGTGTCCCGCAGTCCCGGAAATCTGTCAAATGTCCCGGATTTTACAAAATCCATATATACATGTACCTTATCTTAGGCTTAACTGCACCTCGAATCTGTGTTCCCACTAATCCGCAGCGTCTCCATGGCAATGCCTACCCGATTAGGTGACTACGCTACGTGTCAAAATCGATCAATTAACAGGGGTCCTGTTATCAGTGTAAATCGCATCAGCCAATCAGCGCTAAGGCAGTCGAATACTTACCAACCCCATGTGAAGGTCTCAACTTAATAGAATTATCGCGAATTTTTTTTATCTATGCGAATGAACAGTTTGACGTCATTAGAGGAAGCCGCTTGCTGTCAAAGCAATAAAATTGGCTTCCTTTGTCTAGCGATCAACACGCTAAACCAATCAATCGTACAACAGCACGTGCATAGCCCTGCCTTTTCACGGAGAACAAAGGCGGAATTAACGGTTAAGTGCACAACTCAATGCGCTACCGCGTACACCAATCACTATACATGTATGCTATGTAAAACTCGTGTTTTAATAAGAGCGCGAAATTGTTAATGTCGCATGAAAAAAGTGCGTGTTGCAACAGACCATATGTGACTAAATATAGACGTGCAACTCAGTACATGTTGTATTTCAGAATGAAAAATTTACATCGGAATCAATGCACACAATGAGAAAGTATTAACCCATTGAAACTTTAGAAAAAATACGTCAAGTTACGAATAAATTATATTCAAGTCATGTACACAAAAGCAATTTGGTGCTCTTTTCTTACACGAAAAACACGTGGCGTGTATCTAGTAACGGAAGTAGTAATGTTTAATTTGATGTTAATAGATCAAGTGTATTTCGGATAGGCCATCGAACTTAGCAATTTACGATGTGAAAAAAAATCGTACCAAAAATGCATATATGTTTATATATATCGCTATATGTAAACATGTTCCGGAAAATCGGCAAAAGTCCCGGAAAATTGAGCTCAATGAAAATGTATGGCGTGTATGGAGAAATTAACCGAAATGAACGAAAATGAACAAAAAAAATTTTTTTGGCGACCCCAATAAAAAGTTGAGGGTCGGCGCCGATTCGGGAGACACGGTCGGGCGACCGGAAACGGACCTATTTTTTTGGCCTAAGACAAATTCGTACACACGTCCAAAGCTGAATTGTCGTATTATTCAAGCTAAGATATTGATGACAATAACTGATATATAAAAACTAAGTTTACTACCAAATGCAATACTCTAACCAAAACCATTGTGTATATTGAACCAATATGACGGTAAAAGTAATATACCCCTGATAGATCACTTCGACATTCTGATTGTCCAATAAGTTCAAGTCAATCTATCTAATATTGCAAACACGTTTAAATTACTTAACACCATAATTGATAAAACCATCACTGGTCGTCATAGTCCTTGATTTACATGGTTTACGAGTAGTAGTAGTAGTAGTAGTAGTAGTAGTAGTAGTAGTAGTAGTAGTAGTAGTAGTAGTAGTAGTAGTAGTAGTAGTAGTAGTAGTAGTAGTAGTAGTAGTAGTAGTAGTAGTAGTAGTAGTAGTAGTAGAAGTAGAAGTAGAAGTAGTAGTAGAGAAGTCTTTATGTCTTTGTCTTTTAAGTTCCGTTCAGGACAGAAGATTCTAATCAAGATCAAATAAACATGACATGCTTTCACTGAATGAATAGGAATCTGCATTTTACTACATACCAGAAACAAGACGTGTATACATTTATTAAATTACCAATGTACTAGTGTAACACTCTTTCAACGTTTAACGTTTGATCGTTTTCTTTTTTATTAACACAATAAAATGTGTGACCTAAATTTTGATACCATATACATTTATATTATAATATATTTAAATTAATGAAATGTTATGCACAGATAAAATGTTTTATGAATCGACCTTGGGTCTAAATTAGGTAAATCACTGGGGCGGATGGGAATGGTTCAAATAAGTTGTCTAATTTTGTGTAACGGCTCAGCCAATCTGGCGTTGGGATCTGAGTCACGTGACAGATAACGTCACCCGTGTGTAGCGTTTTTTTTGTAGACAAAGGAAAGCGCCAGTTTGCAGACAAAGGGAACAAATTAGCTCTTAGCATAATGTGACTTAAATTAATCACCTACTTCCTTCCCGCCTCCGCCGTATTTTTATATAGCCTTCTATGTGTGCATTTTACTTATGCTTTTAACATTGTCATGCTCCTTACTCCTTTATATATAATTCTCGTTATATTGCATCTCAGGTTTTCTTGCCCTTTCCATGCATGATTTGTATGTATGCCTTTTATTTGTGCCTTCGTGTATGCTTTTAACGCTTTAATGCATACTTTTACTTGACACACTAAACATGCAAGACATTCGGCAAATGTAGCATTCTTTAAATGTTGTAACTATATATTTTCGTTGAATTTAGTTGCTTTCTTCTTAGTGATTGCAAAATTTTAAGTAGAAAATGTGCATAATCGTGATTGGAAGTCCAATATAGATGTCTTATATTGTCTTTGAAAAATAGACATGTGGCACACCATGTGGCATTGATTTGTATACACAAAAAGGAATGAAATTTTACACTTGATCTGAGCACATGTGTTTTACATCAATCTATAAATATATAAGTATTCCTATACAAAATTGATTTACTGTTCTGTAATAAATGGGGTAAAAGAAATGATCTAATATTTTATTTACACGTGCGTTCGGCCATATTATTGGAAGAATTTGTTATGTACGCATTGTTTTAACTATGCATATTTATAGCATTTTCTTTGATACTTTAGGTTCATATAACAAATATGTTTTCATAAGAACATCTTGAACATAATGTATAAAAAGCACCCATACACTTTTTGTTATGTTTCGTATAATGTCGAGTGATTATATTTGTGTTAATATGTGAGCACATGCAGTAATTATTTTATTTAACAGTATCAAGGATGAGACTGCCAGTTAAAAAAAAAATACTGAAAACTTTGTCGGTGTTTCAAGGAGTTGCGACAGTGCCCACGTTTCCTAAACCACATGGGTCAAAGCTTTTAAAAAAGTTGTTAATTAATTCAAAATAGTTATTGTGCTTATAGCATTTCGAACACATCTTAATGCATTCAAAGTAGATATTGTGCTTATAGCATTTCAAAACAATCTGAATGCATTCAAAATAGCCACTGTGTTAAAGCATTTCAAAAAAGCATATAAATGCATTAAACATAACTCATACAAAACAAATAATTGTTAAGTTACGAACCCATGGATGAAACCAAATTAAACAATAACAATATAATTAGTCATATCTAGCATCTGATAAAGGTAATTAAACTTAATTATCAAAACACGATTTATATGCTAACCCAATTTCCCTGAATACTAGTAAAATACAAATAAAATCCTCTTTTTTCATTGATGATTGCTCCCTGCTTAGATCAGTTTCTAGTATTCTGGCATAAATGAGCGTCCTATAGGAATCACAATATGTTTAGAAATTGTTTAAATTTCAAAAAGTGTTCAATGCCACAGGCTAATACATGTACCAGATCTTAGATGCGTATGCATGGTTATGGTCTTTATAAACAAAACAAAAAATTGTGTTTCAATTCATCCCTAATTTTAGAATACTCGTAAAGTTCTATTGTGACTTATTTATTAAAATGCTCTCTCCTAAATATCTATCAAGTTATTTCAGAAATATCAAAATGTATCGGTAATTTATGAGTTTTTTTCTCAGAGCCACTGATAAAAAAACCTTATTATAAACTTCTATCTGATTATCTAAACGGTAAATGTACATTGAAACAAACTGCCTGTATGTGGTAATAGACATACAGCCAAGAGCCAACGATCTCATACGAGCATTTAATGAGCTGGTGGGCGAGTACCAATCTACGTTTAACACGCTGTCGCGTGCCAGTTTTCTTTTCTTCAAGTTGCGTTCACCATAAGTGACAACAAAATTTGGCACACGATGGAAATACTATCTTGGGCGACTTGTCTTCGTTCTGATTGATTATTAGGATTCAAACGCAAATGCGATCATTACAACGATGTGTCATTGAATTCGCCAAAGTTTGAAACACACGGCATACAGATCACGTGATTACTGATAGAACATAAAGGAGACCATTGTACATGTATTGAAAACAGAACTGTACCTGTAGTTTGCTACAAAGAAACATTTGATTCAGCCTGTAATATTGCTGCATGGAAGCATGAGGCATGCACTGCAAGAACCCAATTGTTAAATTGCACGCTTGAAGTTCTAATGAACAATAGGTTCGAAACAATTGTCTATGACATTGCTACCTTCTTTCAGAAACCTTTGCACCCTTAGAATAATAAACACGTGATAATATTAAAATTGACAATATATCCAATTCATATTCATACTTTTATCATCTCTACTTGATTGGAGATCTTTCTAGTGTCATATTATCTTTGATTCGGATCAATCGGTATTTATTTCACAATACAAGAATGATGTTTATATACACTCCTCAAGTACATATACAGGAGCTGCTACATATATAACATGTATGTATGAAATACTATATATTGAACATAAAACATTTCACAAAGCTTTTGAGGCATTCATGTAGTTCTACAAAAACGGCGGTGATAGTAATACATGGGCAAATGTATGTGTTTGTTTATTTTGGTGGTAAATCACTAGTTTTAACGTCTTTGATTTACGCGATTTTAAATTAATAAAGTCACGTTCGGAAACATTTTAACATTTATATAATATTTGCTTTAAAACGAGTATATACGATTTCAATGTCAATATTTTAGTCTCGCAAACATTACTATTACACAAAAATATGAATATGACAAAGGAATATTAAATAATATTAATATATAATCTGTATATGGCACACTCAATCAAATTTAGTTTTCTGCAGTGACATTTTTAACAAGCAAGTTAATGCTGATACCGACACTTATACTCGTATTTGCTTTATAACAAAAAAGGGGGTCAGTGCGTAGTATAAATTAATCTGCACAGACTGTTGGCTATTAAAAACTAGAGCACTTGATCTTGAGTACATAAAGGTGTTTTCTGCTGTACTGCATACAATTATTAGCATCTGAATAAAACTTTTCTTTATTTTCTGGTACTATTTCTTCTGAACTGAAAAAAGTAATAAGATCGTATATACTCGCATTAAGGTTAATAGTCGTATTACGTAACATGAAACATGAAACACGAGCCATTACATGTACTGCTAATACATGTACTTGCATAGCACAATTATTAACGATTATATTAATATCTTCGTGATCTTACTTTATGCATAGATTAACTCAAATGCAATTAAAAACATGATTAATATCTATGTTCACATGTTTCATGCGGAACATGCGTTTTCACAGTGTCGTTTGTTGTAATGTTTATTATATTTCTAGTCATAACAATTGACATGTAACAGGTTGAAAACTTGAAATATTGATAAACATTAATGTGAATAAATTTGCATTTTAGACATGTATCATCTAGAGCCGTTTGTCTTGAAAATGTGATAATATTTTGATGTAACCAAAACCTTAATTTATGGCAAGTAACGGTCTTTCAACGCTTTGATTAATTGCGGAATAAGTTAAGTTTAAGGTTGCTCATGACCAGTTTACATACATCATATACTGACAAAGTGAACCTTCAGCTGCGCCGGGAGGGTATATGCCTTTTTAGACAATGCGGTAACAAACCAATTGCCAAATAGCCAAACAACAAGGCTCAAAATAAATAAATTTACTTGTATATTAAAAAGTGAAAAAAAATATGTTATCTGACGTACAACTACCAAGACATTTCGCTACCAATCAGTATGAACACGATAATCGTACACTTAATGTGTATTTAAGAAAATATTACGTAAATCTGAAGTATAACTACCATGAAATTTGTCTACCAATCATTATGAACACGATAATCGTGCACTAAATGTGTATTTAAGAACTTTACTTTTAAATGTTTCCGTCATTTAATGGATAAGACGAAACATTATCATAACAGTAATTGCTTTTGTTCGTTATTTTAAGAATGTTTTGTAGCAAATAGTTATTTCGAAAGTTACTCGGATTATACTATCATGTTTTATCGTTGTGTTATCTATTTTACAATTTAATATCTGCACGAAAACACAATTGCTTTACCTGTTAGAAACTTTGCAGGACATTCAAATAACTAAATATCAGACAAAATTTCGTCCAAATAATATTGATGATTTTCATGCTTTCCGATTCAGTATTTAGTGTTGATAAATATGTGTGACTTGTAATTGTATCATAAACATTTAACACCATTTATATTCATTTTTTTATGATTAACTATAATAAAGAGACACATGGCATGCATCAAAACTGTAATAAACATGAACTTCATGTTTAAAAAAACTACTCAAACTAGTCAGAAACAAATAGACAAGTTTTCCCTGCTCGTTTTCAATAAATTTCATTACTTAGCATTTTAAAGCAATTGCAAAACAAGTTATCATTTATGTTGTGTAAATGATTGATTGTAAACAAATGGTGTTTAAGTTAAATAGTACGCAATTTGTCATTCTGTTTATCAATTTTATTTAAAACGACCAGACATAAAACAACGTTACAAGTAATAAATGTAAAATCGTTGCATACCATTTAAATGAGAAGCGATGACATTTGCAATGGGGAACATTAAGTTTCAAACAGACATGTAATGACATTCAAACAAAATCAAGTATTTCAAAAAACAAATATTCAGAATGATATTGAGACAGAGTGTCAATGCACGCTACGCATGATATCAGGTATTCGTAAATTTCGTAGACAAATTGTGTTTTTTTAACAATATAAATATGTTGCTATCAATAGCGAAATAAGCGATAGAAAAACTTTCGTTATATAAGAATATCGTGAATATTACAAACATTTACAAGTCCATAACCTAGCTAGGTGTGCTTTGAACCGCAAGTAATGTTAATTTAACACCAAAGAGCTATTTTCAGCATGATAAAATGATTAAACCTTGTTTTTTATATTAACGTCATGTCCCAAAATTTAAAACATTATACGAACATTGACTAAGAAGTGGTTTGGGTTGTACCAACCAAATGATACATTGATCCGATTCACAGTTTCCATTGCTATTTGTTGTGAAAATGTCGTTTTTCCTGTTGTTGTTTTGTTATGTGTGGTGTTTGTTTTCGAATCGAATTGGATATATAATTAATAAAAAATAAAACGTACATCTTCGAAGCTAGATTTGACCTTGTTTTGCGCGAAAGATATGTCATTAGATTAACTTAAACTTGTTTGCATACACAAAGCGGCTAGTCTTTTTCTATTAACAAACATGTAAACACCTGCTGGAATGCAAACTTGAATAATTGTAAAATATTAAAAGTGAACATTTGCGCCTAAACAAAACAAAACAAAATTAAATTATTTTGTGATTATTCTGAATATGAAGATTATCGTGTACAATTAAAAGTTGGGATTATAGCATTAAAAGATTCAAAATATAGATTTTAGCACAATTATGAAGGTAAACATATATTAACAATTATTGTTTTCGTAATATTTTATTGTGTTATAGTGACCGTCCGAAATCGGTATTCAAACACAAGAGAGAAGTGAGATAATTCAATGTTAATGTACAATCGTCGTAATAACTGTGATCCTTAGGGAGCGGATCGAGAAGAGCTTCGAACGGAAGCGCACAAAGTATCAGGCTCTCACAGATACCTGCAGAGAGAAAGGCTGGAAGGCATGGTGTTTTCCGGTGGAGGTGGGCTGCAGAGGTTTCCCAGCGCAATCACTGTGGCGCACTTTCAGCAGACTGGGGGTTACAGGACAGGTCCGGAAACGGGCCATATCGGTTGTTGCACGTGAAACGGAGTCTGCTTCCTTGTGGCTATGGCGGAAGAGAGAGGAGAAGTGGACAGGGAGACACAGGGCAGTTGACTAGCGACTGGCCACCGAGACCTGGTAGATGAGGAAGTGTAGCGGAAGCTTAATATCTCCTGGCCGGAAATTGATCACGTCCGGTCGGCACACCATAGGAGGACGTCGTGGGACAGTGCCGAAACGTCCGTTGAATATGGCCCCACCTGATGAAGGAGATAGCAGGAGCTTCACGGCTGTATCTGACAACTGACAAATTCTACATAATTATCACGCATCAATACGATTGTTTTACCGATTCAATGTGTACATGTAGTATCTTTTTAACTCAAAAATAATTTGCGCAATGAATTATTAATAAATTCAATTTATTTTCAATAAATGTAACAATTCTCAAGATTACTTTTTATGAAAATATGGCTTATCATTTCGAAATATAAAGTGCAATATTGTTTATATTCAATAATTAAAAATAAACGTTATAATAAATGGGGCAGACTGAACATATTTATATCGTTTGCTTCCTTTTATGCGTGCTCATTCACTTATAATGTACATAAAGCGATTCATTTCTTCTTGAATGTGAGGTTTTTATTCGTACGAGTTTGTGATCTGAATCTCTAATTCTATTGAATCTGTAACGTGATTGTTATATTAGCCTTCTGAAGGTCGTTAATATGCGACATTTACTGCATAAAATAATGATAGAATACAACTGAAGGAAATGTATACTCTGATATCGTCAATCAGAATAGTATTCATGTTCTTTTTCTTATAAATTTGAATATGGTGATTTCCTGACGCCGAGAACTATTTGCACTCAGTGAGAACCACATGCATGAACTATTAAAAGACAAAACACAACATGTAAATAATCTCCTGCATTATGCTATTTCTGCGTAACGAGGTATTGGCTGAACAATTAGTAATGAAAGTAAATATCGTAGAAATGAGCAGTATAATTTTGGCACATCTTCATAAGAAGGATGCGACTTAAAGTGCGACTTAAAGTGCGATAATTTTAAGAATTCCATGTAACATAGTTAATAGATAACATTAATTTTGCTTTAATGAAAGACTACAAAATATCATGGTGGTTTCATGGATATTGAAAACATACGCAGAAACCAGACATCAACATAACCACTCCGAGTGCATAAAACGACAAAGGCGGTGAAACTTTAGACGAGTTACGATGTTATAGATTAAGAGCGCTCACTTCTGCTGTTCTCCGCGATGAAAACAGGCGTTGATGAGGATAAGATATCATGTCTCAGCATGTGTCTGTCACGATTTCAGGATGCTCACTATAAAGATGTTTGATGTTTCAATTATGATTCTTCTCAGCCTTAAATCGCCAGTCATACAAGTTAATAATTGTGTCTTCTTATAATTGCGCAAAACATTTTATATCAGCTGTATTAATTCAGGAATGTGCGATACATGAATTGTTATAATAGAAGATATCGACAGTGGTCAGACACTCTCTGCAGAACAATATGCTGATTGAAGTCGACAAAGACTACATATATGTTTAAACACAATGCATTGTAATTCATTTAATTATTGCCATGAAAGTATCTCTGATTTTCATCAATGAGATGTCTAGTAATATATAAGTTGAAAACTGGACACAATGCATGTGCGTAAAGTGTCATTCCAGATTAGCCTGTGCAGTCCGCTCAGGCTATTCAGGGACGACAATTTCCACTTTTATGGAATTTTTCGTTTAAATAATGTCTCTTCTTAGCGAAAATCCAGTTTAGTCGGAAAGTGTCGTCCCGGAGTAGCCTGTGCGGACTGCACAGGCTAATTTGGGATGACAATTTACGCACACGCATTATGCCCAGTTTTCTCAGAACACGACACTATATGTCTCAAATAGACGCAAGTAATACGTTTAATTAATTATCCATGTAGAGCGTCAAGTTGAAAGGATTTATCATGTCATAGAGGAATTATTGTAAGCATTAATATAACACATGTTTGAACATGCACCAAAAAGATAATGTTAAGAGATAATAAGTGCATGCTTAAATTTTCCTCAGCTCTTGCCGTCTACTGGCACATACCTTTAGTACATTGTGTGATGCAATAAATGCAGAACTTGCTATATTTTCGTCAGTCATTACTACATAAATATCAGTTCATCTAGTGTTATAGTGTAGGATTGTCTGAACATATACAAACAATGATCATACATTTCAAAACAAGTCATGGTATAAGTATTTGCACACACAAAAAATACAATCTAGCTTATAAACAATTTTGCGTTTTCGTGTTGCGATAACAAACTGTGGTAGATGTTGGTTTCTGTCTTTTACTAAGTACATATGCAAATTCTACGTAAAATAAGACGAGAAGGATAAAAGCACGTACATTTTATGTTTATCGTTGTATGGCACACGTGTTTAACTCGTTCAAGGTTATTTGATTATGTTTACTGACATTGACCATTGAACCATGCATTGTTTACAAACGGCAATAATACGTTGACACGTACTTCGAGCTGCAACTTGGAAACGAATCAGCTACTAGTCAACACGATTAAAACACGCGCCATTGTCTTGTTTCAGCATAATTACAGTTAAGACAACATCACAATTGGCAGATTGAAACGGGCAAAGACGCTGTAATGTAGAACAGATTTCTTTCAATCTTTTTTTTATAATAAATCAAATACTGCGCACTATTTTACATTGAAATGCATAATACAGGAATATTCAATGTCGACCTGTACCGGTAATTCATTTCAAGCTACAATGCATCATCATTTCAACAATAAGAAGAGCAAAAAGGCTAGCGACCACAAATTGAAGTCATTTTGTTGCAGGTTATCATAGCAAAACATGTGAAGAATCAAGTGTCATTTCTCTACAAAAGAGTCGCCGTTAAGTAACAAGTACCGACATCATGTAATCGTGATTGACACATGCTTAGACAAGATATCTCTCCCTCATTATTACATGTCTTCATCATGTAAAACAACAGACGTAAGGTCACGCGTGGTTACATCATAGCTCGTAGTAAGTTTTACCACATTCTTGTCCGTTGTTAAACCGGCGAAACGTTATGTTTATGTCTGGGAATGGTGTATGTTTCTCGAACCAGTGTCTGGCAACTCCCTATTTATCTACAGTCTGAACTTTTTAATTATGCATAACATACTGAGTCAAAGCCGTATTAGTTGTACAGAACAACGTTTGTTGTTGAATTTAAAATAGGTTCACCTTTGTAAAAACGTATATACATGTGCTAAGAAAAACTCGAACACATGTCCATAAGCTGAATTGTCGGATTCAAACTATGGTATTGATGATCAATAAATGATATATGAAAACTTATTTTACTTCCAAATGCAATAATCTAACCAAAACATGTTCGTATATTGAACTAATCTGACTGTTTAAATTTATATACCCTTCACAGATCACTACGACATTCTGATTTTCCAATTGATTCAAGTCAATCGATTTAATATTGCAAACACGTGCCAATGTCTTACCACCAAAATGCATAAACCCATCATTGGTCAGCATACTCCTTGATTTACACGTATATACTGTAAATACGATTCGACAAAACAGACTCTTCAGAATAATTAAACCCATTTATGCCTAGTGGACTCTCCCATCCTTCTAAATTGGATCAATTTATTTCCAAAATTAGGGATGTCCAGTACATTTATTTCTATATTTAGAATATTTGTTACAGAAATTCCTTTAAGCAAACAGCGCAGAACCTGATGAGACGCCGCATCGTGCGGCGTCTCATCTGGGTCTACGCTGTTTACGAAGGCCTTTTCTCTAGACGCTAGGCATAAATGAGTTAATTTGCAAGTAATGTATTGTATTCATACTTTTGCAGAATATTTTCATGCTGAAATAAACGTAAACTGATGAAGTAAGATTCGTCAATTCATTTTGTCTATGTATGGACAACAAAATAGTGTATTGCTAAATACTGATAAGTTAATGTTGACAGCTGCCGAAACGCTGGTTACAGCTGAAGAGGCAATTCTGTCAACATCGGCTGTTATTGGAGTAGCACGATGTATGATTGTTTTCGACTGTGCTCAAACGTCTTGCACACGAAGCTTTTCCAGTGCATGTAAGTAATTTTGAATAAAGATTTAGATGTATTGTTACGTACAAAAACGTAAAATAAATTGAAGCCAAATGCTTCTCAACTGAGAAGATGTGTGAACGTATGTGCACCGTGAGCACTCGACGTACTGCTCATGCTGTGTTTAAACTACCGCTAGTTATCCTAAACAATTTCTGTGATAATTGGCAAAACATCTATTGTTTCTTAAAATGACGTAGTGTATTCTTTCAATTAGGCGAGAGTAAAACAATCGTTAATCATAAAGATTTTCAACCGTGTCCAATTTTTTACAAGTAGTCACTTTATATGTTAACAAAAAAATAATATTGAATTGAAACACTTATGTGTCGATATTTTCTAAAATACATGATGTGTTTTTTTAAACATAAGATGCTTACTCATAAATTTGATTATTTGTTATATGAACTTTCAACCTTTAATACCGTGTCTATATATTTCTATTAAACCATTTATTTGATTTTTTTTTCATTCAGAGTACATAACTTTTACTTAAACGTTATATAACAATATTCACAAAGTGGGTCATTTTGTTTAGGTCTAAAACCAAAATATCAAAACTATGCGACATGTGTATATTCAATATTTAAAAAATGGTATTACACTTTGTTGTTGACGTTTTTGAATCTTGTCGCACGTGTTTGTTAAGTGTCATTCTCATTGGCGTCGTAGATGTCATTTCGTTTGCTGAAGGTATTTTATTATTCTCATGTTTTACGAAGGTGAATGTCCGTTCGGATGTATGCACCGAAGTTCTCCAATGATGACACGTCCATTTGGATTTGGTCATGCGTCATGATAATACATGGTTTGAAACTGTAGCTCTGTTGACCGAGTTAAGACACTAGCTTAAGAAAACATGCACAAACACCAGACATTACCACCGCGTCGCTTTATTATTATAGTGCTCTATCTCCATTTTTTTCAAAAATGAGTTTTTTATATCGCTGTGTTCGTGAGAACGAGATCTTTAATATGACGTAATCGGATTCAAGATTCAGTCGTCATAGAAGAAGTTTTACGATTCCATTTTGCCCTATCTCCCACATTTTTACAAACGGGTTAAACGTTTACATGCGTTTTTCTCCAAAAAATGAAAATAGTAGTTAGAGCACTAAAGCAATCAAGCGACGACCGGTATTCTGTGGGTTTACATCGGACAACAATGCGTGAAACTTTATACGCACTATGATATAACAAATGGTGAGAACACGTATGCTGTTCTACAAGATGAAAACAGGCGCTGATGAGGCTAACATATCTTATCGCAGCATGTGTCAATCACTGTTAAGGACGTGTATACGTACGTCTTGAAAGGTAAATCCTTAGTGATGATAAGGGATGTGTGCTGCAAAGGTTGAAAATATTATGACTATGACTCTAATTCATGCGCCACAAGCATTATTAACTTATTATTTAAAGCTTCTTTATTATTTAGCATATTAATGAAATCAACCATACTGACCGAGCTGCGGATATAAGCGATACACGACAGCGTTCTGACAGAACATATCGATATAGTTCTTACAAAATGCTAAATGACTTCGAGGGAGTATTTCATGTTCACGTTTTTCCAGGAAATGATCGCTGTAATTCCGAAAATGAGATTCTTAACGTCGAGTTTAAAATAATCGTCCTATGTTAACGCTAAATTGACTTTATGTACGTGTCAGTAAAGGACTATGTTGACCGATTATGGGTTTATGCATTGTGTTGGTAAGAAATAGAATGCGGTTGGATAATCTATAATATTGTATTCATATTTTAGGAAAAACAGAAAGACCAAACCATCCATTATCGTCTGATGGTTAATTGCAATCGTCGGAAAACGGTTTTGGTTCGTGTTTTGATGTTGAAATAATAATCAATGATAATTTTAATGTGTTTGAAAGTAGTAAGGTTCCATGAATTTGATGTAAAATCACCACTATTACCTACTGTTGATGCTATGTGAACAGCTACATTGTTATTCGTTTTAGTTAATAACACTGCATTCGGTACTCTTATCCATAGCACCAAACACGTGTACTATTGTGTTACACGTTGATCTATTTATTGTAGTCAAGCTTCAAACTGACGAAAGGGATTGTAATACATTCGTATTGTTTCTATACCGTTGTATAATGTGTATAAAAGGTAAAGGTAAAGGTCTTTTGTTTTATTATAGTGTCACCCCTATTGAGAGGGCCAGCCAATTTTGACTTATGAGACACTTTTTGCGTGTATACCATGTACCTCCCAACTCCTATCACTATGTATATTAGAACCATAGTTCCATCTCCACTACGCAGTCTGTGAGAACGTGTTTGTCAGTGTCGTCGTATACAAGTATGAACAGACGCGAACGCTCGTTAAGATTCGACAAAATTTTACGGGCCAATCGGGAACCCTCGGACAATTCCGCCATAACGGCGATCGTCGACGGTGTGGTGTAGCCCACTGTCCGTAGCGTTCAGATTGTTTACGGGCTTTACTCAGTCAGGCATACGTGATGAATGGTAGATAAAACGGGAATTCGTACAAATATACGCCGAAATCAGACATAAACAAACCTCTTGCGAGCTATGTTGTAAACAATGCTGAACAATCTGCAGCTGTTCTATACGATGGAAACAAGTAAGGTCGAGCAAGTGTCAACCACTATTCCGAGTTGCCCGTACATACTTATTAAAAGGCTACTCGTGTGAAATGAACGGAAATGACATTGAAATTAAGATTTAAATTTTCACGATTGCCGCTTTCCTGTACGGAAACTAAGTATTATATAACTATCTTATCCGGCAACGAAGTGGAGACATTAAGATCGAAAATCAGTTATCAAACATACACTTGCGATAAAGTCGTCGGTTATGTTTTTACTATAGGGATAATACACGTTTTCGAGGGCATGATCATCTGCGGGCGCTCGAAAAATCCGTTCCTGCCCGAGTGCGCCCGTAGATGATCATGTCAGAGAAAAAGTGTATTTTCGCAATTATTGCATAAACAAATCACACATACCAAAATAAATTAAAATAACATTGAAAACAATATGTCTTGTTCATTCGACATCGACAAAATAATTCGATTATTTCATATGACGTCATACAGTTCAAGGTTGTGTTTTACATATGCCTCACTCGGTCATCATCAGAAATGACGAGGCTTTACCTTCGGATAGGCAGTTTTCGATTTAAAATGTGTTTAAACAGTGGATTAATGCAAATTTGAAATGCAGCCGCGCAAAGTAAGAAATGAGGAATTATTTTGTCGATATAGAATGAACATGACATATTGTTTTCAATGTTATTTTCATTTATGGATATGAAAAACACATAACAGGGCTTGAACGGCACGTGAATCGCCCTCTTAATACACGATTTCTCCGATTCAAGCCCTCCTTTTGCCAAGTTTCTGCACCCCGCCAGAGGGCATTATAGACAGAGTCTATGCAATAATATGTGTTTTAATATGCCACATTATCTTCGCTTTAACTTCGTATTTGCTATTTGTCTAGTGATCATCACACATAACGCGGAACAGTCGTTTCTTTTGCTGTAATTGTCCAAATTATACATACTATCTCATAGGAAAATAGAGATTATAAACAGAGTTAAAGAACATATATTTCTATAATCAAAACTTATGTCCTCCAGTTGAAATTATGGTACAGATATTGTCGATTATTTCGCAGAAACGGAACGCAAATGACAGCATTTATCACGTTACTTTTGTAAAAGAAGCTATGCAATTATTTTTTTATTTTACTAATTTTGTATTCTTGATATTTTTATACGTGCTTATCAAACCTGCATTTCAAAAACGTCTGCGTGTTTCAAACGATGTAACGAGCAGTTTAAAATGCCTGCTTTTTGCATATGGCAAACCTGTTGTCATGTTGATGTTTTTATATATTATTGTTTCTTTTTAATAAAACAATGACGTGAACGCTTTATTTGATGAAACAACATACGTTAACAACATAATGCGTTTGTTAAGGCATTTACTCACAGGCCCGTAACCAGGGTTTTGAANTTCACTTTCATTGACCATACTCAGTGACTGATCGACATGAATATGATAGAACATACATGTATTCCCCACTACCGTTTTTCAATAACCACCTTTTTCGATCAGTCACGGACATAAATTATGTCATACGGTGTTTAACCCGACACTAGTATGCGCGCACACACTTTGTTTACATATACAACAACAAATTTATAGAATGTAAAATCATCAATAAGAATTGTATAATTCAACAATTCTACGGCTAAAAGTTGTAAATAAAAATCATGCGCTATCTTGGAAATGACTTCACCGAGAAATCAATTATATGGTGACCTGTCGGTAGCCTATTGAATTCGACATTATTGTAACGCTTAAATATGAAGACTCACAGGATTCCGGGAAAAGATAAATTACCGTTTTTGCGTCGAATAAAGTTGAGTGCAACTTATAGTACACATTCTTTTTACTCGTCATTAAAAGTTGGGTGCGAACGCCCAACGCACCCCCCCCCCCCNCCTTCTGGCGACGGGTATGACTCAGCCATGCAGTGTAAGACTGACCGCGTTAAAACGGTATATTTATACTTAAAGAGTTCCCAGATAAAGAGTGTACAAACATACGAGAACACTAGACATCAGCATTGTTTTCCGCGATTTTACAACAGACAACAGTCAGACTTGTTTCACCTCAGAATAAAACGGATCAACATCACGTAGGGAACGTGTATTTTAACAAACAAACATATGATTTTGTAGTTATTTGTAGTCATCGAAGATTCGGCTGAAGGAATTTTAATTTACAAACGGTGCTATGTCGTGCTATCTTTAGTAACTTTTTTTGAACATTGAAGTTTGAATTATTGAGATACTGATTCTAAATATGTCGCGATTACTAAGTGCTCGTCAAAAGAAACTTACACAGTAAAATCGTCCGAGTCCAGAACAGTAAATCAATAGTATCGCGCATTACAAAGTTCTGATTGCAATGCGAGGATTGATGTAAGCGAGGGATTTTTTTTAAACGGTGGAAGTTTTGAAAGAGTTTAGCTTTGAAATAATTGTCTAAAACTGACTTTCTCCAGTTTTATTCTTGTGTTTTAGTATGATTCTGTATTATGATTGTTTTATAAAGATGTTGCAATGGTCGGGTAATTTAAGGAAACGCCGTTGTATAAATATTTTAAATTCAGATACATACTATAATCGTCATTATAAGCAAAATGCATCATTTGACACGAATTGTAAAATGCAAACCAGACATAAAAAACTATACAATTGTGTTGACCATTTGACATAATTGTATCTTCTCCAAAACATAAAAAAACACTTCAATCGGCTGTTCAATTGATAACCGATATTAAGTTATAAGATATATATATAGGATCTGACATGAGTTGTCATATCATACTATATTTTATTAAACGAGTTCAGGAATTTTGTTAGTAAGCGAGCCTTTGGCGAGCTTACTAACGAATTTCCTGGCCGAGTTTAATACAATATGGTATGATATGACAACGAGTGTCAGATCTTTTTTATCACATGCTTTTAAACTTAATAAAATGCATCTTAATTGACCAAACAAATCCTGATAGATCTAAAAGTTGTTTACTATCGTGACGTCATTTCATGTTGACGACGTCATTTCACCAAAATAAAGCCATGCGATTGGTTAGTTATTGATTCTGTAGCCAATGAAAACGCTTAAAAATGTTGTATTACACATGTGTAATATAAAAAAATACGTAATGTCTGTATTACATTGAAAACAAGGTATAGCATGTGATAAAT
>VMBQ01000943.1:0-75711 GCA_007657795.1 Dreissena rostriformis | reverse complement strand
ATAACCAACCAGAAAACAGCTCCAACAAATACTACCACTTCTACTACTTCTACAATGACTGCTGGTAGAGCTGTTACCAGACACTACTACTAACACTACTTACCATTAAATGACACTGGCTGGCCTTCTGGCAAACTAAGGCCAATAACCAACCAGAAAACAGCTCCAACAAATACTACCACTTCTACTACTTCTACAATGACTGCCGGTAGAGCTGTTGCCAGACACTACTACTAACACTAACTTACCATTAAATGACACTGGCTGGCCTTCTGGCAAACTAAGGCCAATAACCAGCCATAAAATGGCTCTGACAAATACTATTACTATAACACTGTCTTTACTATTACTACTCCTACTACTATTGTCACAAAACAGCAACTCAAGATGACAATAATGA
The DNA here is from genome assembly GCA_007657795.1 of Dreissena rostriformis. Taxonomy (NCBI): domain Eukaryota; kingdom Metazoa; phylum Mollusca; class Bivalvia; order Myida; family Dreissenidae; genus Dreissena; species Dreissena rostriformis. The sequence continues at coordinate 75,311 of VMBQ01000943.1, read as the reverse complement.
TGATGGTTAGGTCAAATCAAACAAGCATTAAGCAGGGGGTTTTCTGCACTGTCTGGGCCTCCGGGAAACGGAGGCATTCCCAAAGCAAACGGACCCCTTCCCAACTGAATCTTGATTACATATTTCCCAATTCCAAATCATAAAAAGGAAACATAATTTATATTGAAAAGAGTGACTTCCCTTCATCCGCGACGTAATAAAGCCTTAAGCGACTCAGATAGAGTTCAATCTTCATCAAATACATTCAAATATGACATGAATAAACTTTGAACATGCCCAATATTGCATGTGTATATATAAAGAAGACAAAATAACAAATAAAAACAAATTTATTTGTTAAACAACTGACTTATTTAAGCATGATAAATTCACAATGTTTTCCCAAAATGAGCCGTTTCATCGAAGCAAAAATTCCCAAAATGGACAATTTTGTCGATAAAAAATTCCCAATTTGGTCAGACTCCGTTTCCCAAAATAGGCAGAAAAACCCCTGATATAAAAAAAATGGACTACCTGAAGTCTGTTCGGACTCCTAAATTTCAGAAGAAGGTAGTCCGAAGGACTCCTTACTCAGAATATTAAGTGTCGAACACTGGTAAAGGCTTTTTTCATGTAAACTTGCCGCCTGGACTCCAAGCAGCAAATTTACATAAAAAAGCCTTTAAGAGTTTGAGTCCAGGCAGCACTTTAATCAGTCATATGAGCCACATGTAGACTGTTTTGTGGCAAAAAAACACTAGTTGATAATAAATATATCTGAATGTGCGAATTAAAACAACTGACAGGATATTCTGTGCTCGCAGAAGAAAGATATAAATCCAAGGTTCAAACATGTCAACGGTTCATGAACATATGAAAGTTTTTTGCGATGGACAAGGCCAAGTATTTGGAATTTGAAAATATGCATTGACGGTCTCAACTATCAACCCTCAGCAAGATAAATCTATAGTGTCTTATCAACTTTCGTAATACATCGTTTATCTCCGGAAACTCCCTAAGATAGATCCAATTGTCAATTCAAATCTTCCGCTTTCGGTTTGATAACAGTTTTTTATCAAGTTTTGTTTCAAGGATTTCTCCACAAAAGAAATGCAAATTGATGTCGATGGTAACAAGTATTGTGTTTGTTACGATGATTAAACTCGATTTTATAAACATGTGCGTGACACACATTTTTTTTACATGGTTTTTGCCTTTACCAGAAAGAACTTTGAGCTGTACATATGTACTCCTAATAGTTGCTTTAATTCAACTCTCAGCTTTATAACCCAAAGGGTTGCTAAGAGTTGCAATGTGTCATCTATTGTCCAAAGGTGCAAAATTTTATCGCCAATGCAAGGGCTAAGGAACACTGAAACTGCGAAAACTCATCAACATTTACCTACATCTTAACCACAAACTCATGCAAATGGTACCACTAAAGCAAGAAATAGTTGCTTTTTATTTACTTTATTAATCTTTCGTACGCTCTATCCACCATATTGGAAACTGTTATATTGTTGCCGACTTAAAACTGTTGTTATCGGTTAGGTCGCAGTACACCAAAATTTTGCTCATCGGGTTATGTGATGTAGCCTAAGTCGATAACGATGTCGAATTTTTGTCACAGAATACACTGTTTCAAATTTCAAAACATAAAAATGTCAACGAGAATAGTGTGTTGAAACATCAGAGCTTTTCATCAGGAAATTTGGAAGAGGCCCTAGCCTTTCAAATTGGGAATTTCATGCGCCATAACTGCTCATTTTGGGAAGACCGTGTTTTTAAAAGTTTTTGAAACAGGGTCTTTAATCATTGTGCAGAAGTATTAAAAGAAACATTGTGGTGCATTCTTAATCATATTAGAGCTTATTGCTTTCAATTTGGGAGATGCCCGATATGTCTAAGTAAAAAAAAATAAAAAAATGGGAAATTCTTCAATTCTTTCCGGAAAAAATGACCTTATTTTCAATTGGGAAGGGGCCGAATTTCAGCCCCTGTTACAAACATGTATATAAGGGTGAAAAGCCCTGAACATTGTCGTGGTTTTTAGGGTGCATGCAAAGGATAAGGTCCATAGGTTGCCATTCAGGTAAATTTAACATGTTTTTGAAGTTTATTCATTATTTTCCTCAGTTTGTCTCAACAACTTCTGTTTAGGGAAGCACACGGATTCGCTGCGCTGAACTGCACTTGTGTTTATGAAGGGGTGCATATGGACTCCCTGAGCCGCCACAGAAAAAATTATCAAAGGCTCTGGGAGTCCCTTTATATTGACTAGTTCTCCTAAAAGCTCAAAGCATTCAAGAAGAACTTATTAAAGGGCATATTACTAGACGAGGTTGCCAACTGGTTAAGGCAATGGATTGCTTATCAGTTGTGAGTTCCAATTTCTTTCTTGTCTGCATTAAAGTAAAAAATCCTGAGCTCCATAGGGTGATTGAACCAGGGTCTCCTGAGTGGTAAAAAGCCACTACAACCACATCGTTAAAGAGCTAGTCTAACAGCAAGGCTGTTGGAAGTGACCATATTTAACTACAAAACATTCAGTCATCACAGCAATTTTATAAATAGCTTGGCTGTTTTCGAAGAAAAACCGAGGAATGGTCATAGCCTCTCATCTGCCGTCATCGTCGTCCGAAAACTTTAACATTGGTCATAACTTTTGCAATATTGAAGATAGCAACTTGATATTTGGCGTGCATGTGTATCTCATGGAGCTGCACATTTTGAGTGGTGAAAGGTCAAGGTCATCCTGCAAGGTCAAAGGTCAAAAAACCTTCTTTTTTTTCATGTGTATCTCATTGACCTGCACATTCTCTTTGGGATGGCATCCTACCATAAAAAGTTAGTCTCTATACCTGCAAAACATTGTTGTTATTCATTTTTAAACAAACAGTTGTTTTCTTTCCAGAGGTACATCAAGGAACCGTCCTTAGAATCTCTGTCCAAAGATGAGCTAGTGGACTTGTACACCAAGTACATCATCCCTATGCCTCAGAGGAAGTACCGGCCAAACAGAAGAGGCCGGGAAATGACAAAGAAACAGATCTTGGCAGGGAAGAAAAGAAGAATTTCAGCCCCAGGGGACCCTGATGAACCTCCAGAAAAGAAGTATGTGTAATTTCAGAAATAATTAATCAACCTTTAAATAATTTTTATGAGGAAGACCAAGAGTCAGTGGTTCAATGGCTATAATGTTCCAGAATGGCTGAAAGTTCAATTCAACAATCTCTGTAACGATTCCCACTTGCATTTACCCTAATGTTGGAGTTAAATAAATGAACGGATATTGTGTGGTATAACATAAACGTTAAAATTGGTAGCGTTGTAGCGTAGTGAAATCTAACTTTTCATTTCATTTACTTGAAGTCATTGTCATTGAAATAAAAGTGATCTCAAAACTTTGGTAAATATAGGATATTCAGGTGACATTATATTCATTTAAGCATTTTGTACCTACAGATAAGTGTAGTTAAAAATATATGGAAATTGATGCATTCTGATATATCAGAAATAAATATGATTTGTTTTATGTTGTAATGTCTGTGAATAAAAGAATAATCGGTAAAAAATATTTCTTGAAAGATATAGAGGATATTTGTTCATGTCAGTGTAAGATCGTTTGTTATTTCACGAGTGATCATAGAAAAGAAAATATTATTTTTCTATAATCACGAGTGAAATAACAAACAATCTTACACTGACATGAACAAATTTTCTGTTTCTTTTATGCCCCTTTTTCAAGAAAATAATTAATTATAATTTCCCTTTCGCTGGAAAGTGACCCTCTCTCCCGCGGCGTGCCTCAATACATTGAAATGACGCCATTTTGTTGACGAAATGACGTCATTATTCCAGGGAAATTCTTCAGTTAAACTCTTTTACAATGTAAATAAACGGTAAAATTAGAAGAAAATTTGTTGGATTTGGTGGGGAATCGATTTTATTTCACTCGTGATCATAGAAAAAATATAAACCCGGATATAAACAAGGGAAGTAGAACATCTTGATATTATAATCTAAAAATAGATAAAGGAATTCCAAAAATGTGTTCTTTTCACCGGTGAAAAGAACAGTTTTGTTCTTTCTACTGCTGTTATTTCACTGCAGAAATGTCATGTATTTTATCATTAGGTATACAAGAAAATGTAATCCTTTTTTTACATTAATGTATTGTTATTGAACATTTTTGAAATTACTCTTTTTTAAAGGCCTGGTATTAAACACTGGTTGGAGACTAACGAACCCAGAAGCACTCTATGATACATGATGATACTTAAATACATAATTAAAGTAATAAATCACTTTTCCAGGGCATCAGGAGGTGGTCTTGTCAACTCATTCAGTCTTCCGAATGCTGGTGGGGACAGACTGAAGCCTCCGCCATCAAGTTGTATAAACACTGAGAAAAAGACTATCAAGCTCATCTCTGGTGCGGGTTTGATGTCTAGGTCTGTGCCAGAAGTGTCCAAATCTTACAATGTGCTTAAAATTAACAAAGGATCGGATAGTCCTGCTTCAGCTTCAGCTACATCGAATTCTCCGGCTATTAAGCGTGTAACGTCTGAACATTCTGATATATCAAAGATTAGTACTGTAGCGTCTGTAAACAATGGACATAGTGGGGATGATAATAAAATGGATACTTCGGAACAAATTGTTGAGGTAAGAGGCAGCTATAAAATGTGTGTCCACCAATCCATTAATTGTAATTAATTTGTTGAGAGCTAGTAGTGTCAGAATGATCCTTCAAATCTTTCAATGGAAACATGTTTATATGTATCAGAATTGTATACATTATACAAAATGTAAAACTATTCAGGATAATTAATACCGATGGAGAAACCTGTTCTGATCATGTAAAATGTGAGGACAGCAATATAATTTATTCGGTATCTTGATATATTTAAGAAATAATATTTTTTTCAAACAGTTTGTTGTCAAAGAGAATATAATGATTGAGGCCAAAAAACGTGTTTTCAATCTAAGGAATACGATACTCGTACTGTGCGATCAATTAAGCTCTGTTTAAAAGGATAATAATAATGTAAATAATATATGACTGAACTAATATGTTTAACTTTGGGAAAGCATTTTTGAAATTAGACTTGGAATGTTTCGGTATATCATTGATCATTGTTTCATTAAAGTACTTATATTGAATTTTGCTGTAACTTGAAATATTGTGGAAAATATACTGCAAATATTTGAGTTTCAATGACAAATTATATGCACGTATGGGGAATGAACCAGGGTCATCTGGACGAGAGGAGGATGATCGAACCGCAATCATAACGTCTTTTAGTTTACTCACACTCTGACTTCCATGTAATTTTGAAATCTGAAAGCATCAGAAAACTGTAAGTGAAATTGATAGGTTTGTTTCTCCCATGAATTGATTGGTTAGTTTCTCCCATGAACTGATTTGTTAGTTTCTCCCATGAATTGATTGGTTAGTTTCTCCCATGAATTGATTGGTTAGTTTCTCCCATGAATTGATTGGTTAGTTTCTCCCATGAACTGATTTGTTAGTTTCTCCCATGAATTGATTGGTTAGTTTCTCCCATGAACTGATTTGTTAGTTTCTCCCATGAATTGATTGGTTAGTTTCTCCCATGAACTGATTTGTTAGTTTCTCCCATGAATTGATTGGTTAGTTTCTCCCATGAACTGATTTGTTAGTTTCTCCCATGAATTGATTGGTTAGTTTCTCCCATGAACTGATTTGTTAGTTTCTCCCATGAATTGATTGGTTAGTTTCTCCCATGAACTGATTTGTTAGTTTCTCCCATGAATTGATTGGTTAGTTTCTCCCATGAACTGATTTGTTAGTTTCTCCCATGAATTGATTGGTTAGTTTCTCCCATGAACTGATTTGTTAGTTTCTCCCATGAATTGATTGGTTAGTTTCTCCCATGAACTGATTTGTTAGTTTCTCCCATGAATTGATTGGTTAGTTTCTCCCATGAACTGATTTGTTAGTTTCTCCCATGAATTGATTGGTTAGTTTCTCCCATGAACTGATTTGTTAGTTTCTCCCATGAATTGATTGGTTAGTTTCTCCCATGAACTGATTTGTTAGTTTCTCCCATGAATTGATTGGTTAGTTTCTCCCATGAACTGATTTGTTAGTTTCTCCCATGAATTGATTGGTTAGTTTCTCCCATGAACTGATTTGTTAGTTTCTCCCATGAATTGATTGGTTAGTTTCTCCCATGAACTGATTTGTTAGTTTCTCCCATGAATTGATTGGTTAGTTTCTCCCATGAACTGATTTGTTAGTTTCTCCCATGAATTGATTGGTTAGTTTCTCCCATGAACTGATTTGTTAGTTTCTCCCATGAATTGATTGGTTAGTTTCTCCCATGAACTGATTTGTTAGTTTCTCCCATGAATTGATTGGTTAGTTTCTCCCATGAACTGATTTGTTAGTTTCTCCCATGAATTGATTGGTTAGTTTCTCCCATGAACTGATTTGTTAGTTTCTCCCATGAATTGATTGGTTAGTTTCTCCCATGAACTGATTTGTTAGTTTCTCCCATGAATTGATTGGTTAGTTTCTCCCATGAACTGATTTGTTAGTTTCTCCCATGAATTGATTGGTTAGTTTCTCCCATGAACTGATTTGTTAGTTTCTCCCATGAATTGATTGGTTAGTTTCTCCCATGAACTGATTTGTTAGTTTCTCCCATGAATTGATTGGTTAGTTTCTCCCATGAACTGATTTGTTAGTTTCTCCCATGAATTGATTGGTTAGTTTCTCCCATGAACTGATTTGTTAGTTTCTCCCATGAATTGATTGGTTAGTTTCTCCCATGAACTGATTTGTTAGTTTCTCCCATGAATTGATTGGTTAGTTTCTCCCATGAACTGATTTGTTAGTTTCTCCCATGAATTGATTGGTTAGTTTCTCCCATGAACTGATTTGTTAGTTTCTCCCATGAATTGATTGGTTAGTTTCTCCCATGAACTGATTTGTTAGTTTCTCCCATGAATTGATTGGTTAGTTTCTCCCATGAACTGATTTGTTAGTTTCTCCCATGAATTGATTGGTTAGTTTCTCCCATGAACTGATTTGTTAGTTTCTCCCATGAATTGNTTTTTTTTTCTCATCTAATATATAGTACAATTGCTCATTAATTGGATAATAGGTCATTTTATGTTAATGAACCTATAATAGCAATGTTATCCCACATAGTGAACTCTTTAGCGTCTAAATATACTATTCTTTTCTTTTATTTCAAACATAGTAATCACCCTTTTTCCTTCTTCTTGTATAGACTATAGTATAATTAATGGGGATTCCATGTAGAGACAACATCTTTAATGCAGATCACAAAGTTCAGGACCCCCAGAAAACCCAGCCCAGCATATGCTGAATACTGGGTCTAATTATGATGATGCCTTACACAATAGTATGTGTTTCCAACATCATTTCTTATAAAAATTGGGCTATCTCTCTCTTTCTATCTATCTTTTTATTCACAAACAACAGCAAACCCTCAAAATAGATAATAACATATACATAATACACAAAATAAAAGTATGAGTAGTAATATTAATAATCATAATAATAATAATAACAATAGTAATAGTAATAATAATTAAATAGTAACATTCTATTGATAAAGTGTATGTCATGTGTTTCTTTCCATTGTCCATAGATACAAGGGCGTTGGCAATATGGGTTGACGCTGATTGGTCGATGTTTATATTGGACCAATCGGCGTCGGCTTATATTGACAACGCCCTTGTATGTAGGTCAAGCCGTTTTCAGATGCGAAATCGAATTTTGCATCAGAAAACGGATTGACCTACTTGTCTTTTTTAACTAAGCAATTTCGGCCAATCGGAGCCATGCTTTAAAACAACGGACAACGAATGGTAAAGCCTCTTCTTCCGTGAAGTTAGGAAAATATAGTTTCTCTCAACGTCGAGTTTTTTCCTCTATTATGCGTTTATAACGCTTTTTCGCACAGTATTTAACCATGCAAAGATATTTTTAAACAATTAGATTTTTATTTAAGCAACGCACCCACTCTGCAAAGTCCCTATATTTATATGGCTCAGCCCAGTACAATCGGGCTGACCACTGCCTTATTACCGCAAAGTTATATGTTAAGCAGAGTGCTCGGAGAATGGTTTTTTAACCGAAGTCCGAGGGTAAATAAACCAATCAATCAAATCCCATGATGTATTTTCACAACAGCGAAAGAGTTGTAAATGGCTGTAAAGCCTTATGATGCTTTTGAAGTACACTTCAATTAAATGTATTTTTGAAATGACTAAAACAGGGAGTTTAGAACTTTGATAATATGTCAACAATTATATTTCCGGCAGTTCTATTTAACAATAATTGTATCTTTTTTTCAGGAATTTGAATCAGCCTTCTTCATGTTTGTCATTTTCCCGATCTTTGATCTAGCAGCTATTAGTGTCTAGACCATTACAATGCATCAAGTTTTGTCATTATGGACAATATTCTGAAAGTATGTAAATGAGACTCACTACGATTCAGTCTCTAATTGGACTAACAATTGCCAAGAAGCTTTCATACCATCCTTTCATGCCATTGATAATTGAAAGAGTAATTCCATTATTTCAAAAGAAACGGCTTTTAGTTTGATGAGGGTTTGAAACATTGATAGGGTTTGTTTCTCTTCATTGCTTTAATATCGAAGATATCCTTTCATATTTAATATTGTTTTTGACCTTTCAAATTTTACTTCTTTCAGGAAGAAACCCCACAGAAAAAGATCAAAAAGATTTCCTGGCCTTGAGATGTGGAAATGCATTTCTTCTAAGAAAAGTAAAAAGGAGTGTACAAGTCCTTATAACAAGTCTGTGGGGATTTAAGTCAAGAAATCCTCCATATAATTGAATGTTGAAGACTTACCAATGAGCTTACTGTTTCAGTGTAATCAATGATGTCTGAAGTTAAATCTCAATCTTTTGAAAATGACTCAAAAGCTGTAAGAAATGGAATTACAAAGGACTTGTGATACTTGATGGTGGTTGGCAGGACATAAGTTAGAGGTCTTAGTCACTTGTGATACTTGATGGTGGTTGGCAGGACATAAGTTAGAGGTCACTGTCTAGACAGAACCTTGTTATTGAAACTTGAAGACTTATCATGGGTCCTTATTGAGCCATTGGTTGAGAAAATTACATCGTCATGATAGTGTTATTATTGTACGATAAACATGGAAAAGCCACTAAGTGTAATTGTTATGCCCTCGTTAGGGTGGCATATAGCAGTTGAACTGTCAGTCCGTCCGTCCGTCTTTCAGTCTGTGTGTCCGTCCGAAAACTTTAACGTTGGTCATGACTTTTGCAATATTGAAGATAGCAACTTGATTTTTGGCATGCATAATATGCATGTGCATCTCATGGAGCTGCATATTTTGAGTGGTGAAGGGTCAAGGTCTTCCTTCAAGGTCATTTTTTTTTTCAAAGCGACGCAGTAGGGGGCATTGTGTTTCTGACAAACACATCTCTTGTTTTATTATAAACATGGAATGCAACTCCACAAAACCACGTTTTGAATGTTTAAGATGTTTTATAGATCAACAACGTGCACCGACATTTATAACGTGACTTGCAGTGTTTAATATTGATCTCCTCAATTAAGATGTCTACTTTTGATTTAATTGTAGTCATTAATCACTGAAACAAGTTTTTTTATTCATATAGTGGTAACAAAAATTACAATTTGAATAATGATATAAGAGGTATAGAGACCTGTTTTCATAGTCTTAAAGTTGTGATGTTATCTTTGCTTAAAGTTATAATTCTGATTTCTATTTCAAACATTTATGCAGTTGTGAAAAGTAAAAGAAATTTTCAGCGCAATACCTCTATCCAAACTCAAACTTTCTTATTGGAAACCATTTTTAGCTCGGCTGTTTTCGAAGAAAAGCCGAGGTATTGTCATAGCCAGCTCGTCTGCGGCGTCGGAAAACTTTAACATTGGCCATAACTTTTGCAATATTGAAGATAGCAACTTGATATTCGGCATGCTGTGCTTAGTTTGATTTGGTAATTATATTTGTATTTGCCAGGGCAAAACAATGCCATGTGTGTGTTGAATACATGAAAGTTTTGCACAGCCTTGTGCTGAGCCATTTACCAATGCTCCAATTCTATGCAGTGTTATTTTAGTTTTACAGTCCAACTGTTGTAAATATATAATGAGCAATAAACTTGCTATGCAACATCTGGAATATGCCAGAAAATTGCCCACAATTATATGTTTGAAAATTGCTTACGTTATTAAACGGATTTGCATCATTACCCACAAGTGCAAATGTAATTGCAAGTTTGCATTTGCCACAGTAATTGTCTTATCTTCAGGTCACTGAAAAAAGCATTTTGTGAATATTTGCATTGACAAATATTTGTAATAAAATGAAAATATTCCACTGAAATTTTCTTTTTTATTCACAAGAGTTGTCTCTCTTCATTCTTGAATGTTTGAGATTTGTCGGCTTGTTTTGAACAAGAATTTCACAGTTCAACAACAAAGTAGCTTTCATTTTTATTTGAAAAAAACAACAAGTCTTCAAAGAACATTAATGAAGCTAAGACATGCATGTAGTAACTATTGTCACATATAATCTCCATTACTGTCTATTCATGTGTAAAACATTTTCAGTTCACTTCGTAACGTGATTTGTGTAGATCTTCATTTCAGTTTAACTTTAAGCTTCAGAGATGAGATACAGCACAACACAGAATATTTGCCAAACATGAAAAAAAAATTTGAAAAAAAAAAAAAAAAAAATTAATGTCCCAATGTCTTAGTCTTCAGTATTTTAAGTCCTGAATTTCGCCTGTGAACATTTCAAGCTAACGGCCAATTGATTGTTTTTTCTTCAATCTTTGAAATCATTGCCTATTGTTCAAGACATGCATATAGAAACGGTATACTGTTAGTATTTTCCACATATACATATAACACATTCAAGACTTTCGTGCCAAAATATCCTCTATGTAAGAATTTTTCTTGGCCTTGATTTCCGTCTTAAAACTTTCTATTTTCCCTTCAAGTTCTTTGTCCGTAAGCTTGTCCACTGGAAGTGCTTTCACCTTTGCTAGGAAGTCTGCAATAAGTTGTTCTCCTTCCTGAAGACAGAGAATTTTTAATAATTGAGCTTAGTTCTGGAAAATCTGGGCTTAATGCACATGCGTTAAGTGTCGTCCAAGATTAGACTGTGCAGTCCCCACAGGCTAATCAGGGACGATACTTTCTGCATAAACTTGATTTTTGATTAGAAGAGACTTCCTTTAAACGAAAATTCCACAACAGAATAAAGTTGTGTCCCTGATTAGCCCATGCAGACTGCACAGGTTAATCTGGGATGACACTTTATGCACATGCATTTCGCCCAGTTTTCCCAGAACGCCTCTCAATTGAAAGTTGCCATGGTTTTCCAGGCCCATCTTTGGCATGAAATTTCAATACAATCGGAGACATATAGCTGGCCAGCATTGACCTGATACTTAGCAACTCTTTAAGCATTATAAGCTTGAATTGTGTCATACACTTATACTCTGTTTTATTCTCGCATATTTTTCATTACATAAATGGCAACAAAACATTCAGTTCATTGAATATTCTAGTATACAATTAACCGGATTTCAATACGAAACTTACATATGCATTAAGTTCGATGTCAAGTTGAAGTTAGAAATTTAAGCAGATGCTCTTTCAGTAAGCATAATGTTATGGCTATTTTTAATATACATACATTTACAGAGAAATCTTTTAAACATTTACATTTTGCTCAAATTTGTAAAACTTTTAATCTTGTTGTTTCCGAAATTTTACAAAAAAATGTGATCTGAAATTTTCCCTTATTTAATGGCAACACATTTACTTAAGTTATCAATGAGCTTTTAGAATTCTACCACTGCATAAAGAACTGTAAGGCAAGGCAGGAAAGGGCACAACAATTCAACACATTATTATCTAAGTTCCCACCTGTTTGACCAGTTTCCGTTTCTTTACAGCTGGCTCATCCTCCCCCTCCAGTCCAGTGCCAGACAGACTGATGGACTGGTAGTCCTCTAGCTCACACGCCTTCTCACGGGCAAACTGAAACCAATCAGTACAGTGAGCATCAAACAGTCCATTGATAACCAAACTGTACATTTATTAAAATCGGTCCATTGAACTGTCCAGCGATGACCAAACTGTCCGGTTATAAACAACAGTCCAGCAAGGAAAAAACAATTCAGTAAAGACGAATCAGTCCATTGAGAACAAAAATGCTCAAGTGAGGACGAAACAGCATTGGCAGGACTGAACAGTAAAGTGACGAAAAAACCAGTCCAGTAAGGACTAAACAGTACAGTGTGAACAGAACTGGGAACAAATTTACCACTAGGAAATTGCCAAATAGTCATCATTATTGGATTTTCTGTGGTTTTGATAGATTTTGTCAAAATATGACAGTACAAATCCATTTTATGGGTCCAGACTGTTACATACATGTACACATTTCCATTTAAAGTATTTAAAACACTACATGTGTTAATACACAAATTATGTTCAACGAAGTTAAGAAAAACACATAACTGTTAATAAATATGAGACCTGGTCCCGTATTCATCAATCCATTCTTAGACTTAAGAATAAAGAATAGACTTGAGGCCAAGAAAAAATCTTCAGTGTTTGAATATATACAGGCCATAAATGTTGCTTTTATCAACAACACAAATAACTGAATGAAGAATTCTGTAGTAATAAGAGGCAGTCTTCAAAATTAGCACACGCCCGATCGCCTGTGGTGAGTAAAATTACTGCCGGGCACATAAGAAAATTCATGTTTGTGGCCCGCCAGGCATGTAAATTATTGAAGCAAATTGACATTTTATAAAAAAAAAATCGTAAGTTGTTTTTGATATTTGCAAATCTATTTTTCAATTTTGCGAACAAACACCTTGCCGGAAGTTGAAAAACAATGAATTTAGATTGGTTTAACAACACGCACCTGCTTGCGCACGTCATCGTTATTGTTTTTGACTGATGCCTTTCGGTCACATTCAGTTCTTATTGCAGGTTTTCTTGAAATTAATCGAGTAGATGCTTTTTGAATCGATTATATTTATCACAAAATATGCATCCGTTTTCGTCAATGTCAACAAATGTCATTGTCAACATAGAGGCTATGCAGTATCTAAGGTATGTTGATGGGGCTCAGCCCAGTAAAGCACTTCCAAAATAGAAAATTGACAATGATTAAGAGAAAAAGGAAGCCAAGAAACAGTACAAGGACACCAGAGAACGCTCTTTTCAAGAGCACTGGTGTAATGATCCACCGTTTTTATTCTAGTGACTGATTAGATGTCATTGTTTTCACTATATACTATTGAAACAAATGTTCTGCTTAACTATGTGTAGCTTTTAAGTGCTAAAATGTTGTGATTTGTTATATTTTTTTTTAAAGTTCGGGCATGTAAAAAATATGTTGGGCATGTAAAAATTCTAAAGTAACTGGCCCGACTGGCATGTAACTTTTCAAAGCTAATTTCAAAGACTGAAGAGGTATACAATTTTGTGTTATAATGAACTGTATTTTACTATTAGAACAAAACAGTTTCAAGAATATCTTTTATTTTAGACTTAAGTCTCAGAATTGTTTAGTGAATGTGAGACCTGGTGCCTACCTCCACTACATGCTTGGGGAAATGTGCCAGCTCTGCCACATGGATTCCAAAACTCTGGTCACAAACACCTGCAGTCAGAATAGCTCAGCGTTGTCAAATTACGAAGAAACATTAAAATTTATTGACACAAAAAAGTTCAGCTTTTGCAACACATATTTATTAAATTCATGAACAGCATTTATATTTTCATGAATGGAAAACTCTATGTTCAAACAGATCACCACAGTCCTTAGCTTTTAAAAAGACGTCAGACCAAAAGAATGGAAATCAACTCAAAGAATATCTGGCAAACAATCAAATCTTTCTGTTTATGCTGCATGTGTATCTTTTTGAAAGGCTTTCACTTAGTTAAAATTGTAATTACAGTAGATAAGTTATTACTCTTCAATCAAGGAATGAGGTGACAAATAATGAGTTAATATTTCAACTGTAAACATTGTTCATAACGCACTCTCTTAACTTCACATCCTTTGACAAACAAAACAGATAAATCAATGCTTTTTTAACTGATTCCATAACGTTGGGTCAGCTTCCTCAACCGTCTACAAATTAAAGGATTGCAAGTTTAATTCACAACCAGGCCACATAACTTGTGTGGGGATTGGCCATGAAATTATTTCTACAGCCATCCTGCCCATCCCTTTGATTCAAGTGGGGCAGCTACAGGCATAATATGTGCACTTAGAACTGCTCAATTGGTCGTTGTCGGCTCAGTTACTACCTAAAAGTACTCCAAGTATACTACAATGTACTCCGCTTATGAAAAATACTCTTAAATAACCCTGCCATACTCCGGGGTACTTTTTAATACATTTTCGGTGCCCCGCGTACTTTGTAGTAAACTAAGAGTATCCAGGGTACTTCTCAGTTGTACCTGAGCTGTCAATGACCAATCCAGCCTAGTAAAGAGTGAGAAGGTTAAAGTGATATAAGACGCATCTAACAGTATATAGGTGTCTATCGCAACGGTTGTTTATTTTTGGTGTTTTCACTTCATATACATATATTTTTGTTAATGCAGCATCAATACACTAAAACAATATCCCGGAAAGAGAAAAATAATGCATTTGAATATCAACCGTACTTTCGTTTTGACGTAACTTTGGTAAGTTTAGAATCTGGGACTCACCGCGAAAACATATGGCAATTCTGAAATTATGAATACATTTGCCTTCGTGTCTCTGTCAACCACATCTTCGGGCATACTTCTTCAGAGAAATATGTTATAAATGAGGTGTCAGTAAAGTGACTTTATGAGAAAGACTCAAATAGTATCGCTTTCGTAAATATGCGGCAGTTCGGCCTGGCTTAGAGGACTGGGTTAGTCATGTAAAATATCAAATATAA
The DNA here is from genome assembly GCA_007657795.1 of Dreissena rostriformis. NCBI lineage: Eukaryota > Metazoa > Mollusca > Bivalvia > Myida > Dreissenidae > Dreissena > Dreissena rostriformis. The sequence continues at coordinate 60,311 of VMBQ01000943.1, read as the reverse complement.
CATATATTTTTATAAACAACTGGTAGCAAGATGAGTTGCAGATAATTGGTCAGTTACCACATTTTAACTAACTCTTTTGACCTGTTAATTCTTTTCAGCTCAATTCAACAGTGAAAAATGCTTCTAATACCACTTTAACTGATCGCGGTGATATAATAAAATAATGTTGATACAGTAAAAAAAAGAGCCTTTTTTACCTGGTTTCACTTTGTACAGGAGCGTCAACGTGTCGTTGGATGTGAGAGCGGTCACATGGAGATTGTTGACGGTGGGCACCTTGTCAGCGAGGGCTGTGAGCTCGTGGAAGTGGGTCGCAAACAGACAGAACGATCTCAGCTTCGTGGCAATGTGTCTAGGGAGGAAATTGAAGTCTGTTGTATTGTTGCATTTTGGTTGTGAGCTTCAGTGAAATTCAGAGAAATGACAAACAAGTGATTTCGTAAAAGAGTAATGTACACAATAAACAAACTAGAAATGGCGCAGCAGAGGCCGACGCGTATCCCCACACCAAATGTTTGACCTAGGTGTGACCCAGGGTTGGTAATGGGGCCATGCATAGTTGAGATTGACCGTATTGTCATAAGAGAAGTTCAGTATCAATTNATCAGACCTGACTGATATATAATCTATATACTACCTCTGACCAAGTTTGGTGAATTCAACTTGAACTAGAGCTTTGTCACTGAATGTGACTTATACCCCCATACCACTTTGACGCAGGATAAAAAGTTGTTTAAAAGTTTCGGATGAATACAATTTGAATTAGAGTCCGGACAAAGTGGCGCCGTTGAAAATGCACTAATTGACCCTATGACCTAGTTCTTGACCCGACATGACCCATATTCGAACTTGACCTAGATATCAACTAGATGCAACTACTGACCAAGTTTGGTAAAGATCGGATGAATACAATTTGAATAAGAGTCCGGACAAAGTGGCGCTGTTGAAAATGGACTAATTGACCCTATGACCTAGTTTTTTACCTGGCATGACCCATATTCGAACTTGGCCTAGATATCAACTAGATGCAACTGCTGACCAAGTTTGGTGAAGATCGGATGAATACAATTTGAATTAGAGTCCGGACAAAGTGATGCCTTCCGCCCGCCGCCCGCCCGCCGCCCGCCCGCCGCCCGCCCGCCCGCCAAGGGGTTTCACATAATACGTCCCGTATTTTATACGGGCGTATAAAAATGAGTGAAAATCTCTGACCCGGCCCCACCCCAACCCCCATAACTTTTGACCCAGGGTCCAAATAGTGCAGGGTCGCACATATGCTCATAGCTACCATCAAGTTGCTATCTTCAATATTGCAAAAGTTATGGCCAATGTTAAAGTTTTCACACGGAATCACAGACTGACAGACAGACGGACTGACAGTTTAACTGCTATATGCCACCCTACCAGGGGCATAAAAAGTACCATAACTTATATTTTGTCGAAAAAATCTGAACCAAAATATGGAGGTTCTAAAGTTCATATGCTGGTTAATGTGTTTGCAATGTTGCCTCCTTCTAGCACCAACACTCAATGAGTTATGAGCAACATAAAAAAAAGTGGGACAGAAGAACAGACAAGTGCAAATCTATATGCAGCCATTATTAAGTCAGGGTAAATATATCTGTTTGCCTTATTTGTAAATATTCAAATAAATATCATGTATAAACCAGGACGTAACTACAATTATCTTTATCAAATATGATCTACTTAAATTGTCATAAACAGTAAGAACCTACTCAGAAATAGCCCAAGCCAATCCAAAGCCATCATAGGTGGAGGTCCCTCTGCCCAGTTCATCTATGATGATGAGAGAATTGTCAGTGGCCGACTGAAAATACAACCTAACATAACGAGGGAATAGGCAATGGCTGACTTGGCACCTAAATTGTCACAAAGTCATAATAGTCAATTTAATATGAACAAAGGACAAAATTGTCACAAAATCAGGTTTTCAATGCTGAATGTTAAAAAACGAACTCAGTGACCCCATGACCTAGTTTTTCACCCAGCATGACCCATATTCAAACTTGACCTAGACATCATCTAGATACAACTTCTGACCAAGTTTGGTGAAGATCGGATGAAAACAACTTGAAATAGGACACAAGCTTGTTCCTTCTGAAAACCTGGTTAACAAAAGCTGACCAAAGCACAAATAATGCATTACAATGTAAATCACTATTGACAGAAGTGTTTGAACAATTATGTATAATGTATGACAAAGTTATTGTGGGGGAAATAGATTTGCAAAAAATGTCGACAAAGAGTAGCAGAAAAAAATATTGAATTTATGAAGTGAGAAAGGCAATGTCTTGAAGTTATCAAATCATTCTTTACATGACTACAACTGCAATTTGCAACACAACATTTTTCAGTGATCTTTAAATGTACCTCACAAGCTCTACAAATCCAACACAACACAATTTCTGGCTAACCATCACCTCAAACACGAACCCTTTCAATGTTGCAGTGTCATAGTGGATATTGTGTTCGCCTAGTGACCGCGAGTTTACAGGTTTGATCTTCACTATGGGAGCATTCTTTAGATCTTTTCCAAAGATACCAAGTACTAGTTCTACCCACCAAACAGGCTTCGATGCAATTGAGCTTAAATAAATACTAAACAGATACCCTCAGTATGGCGGCTGTTTCCAGCATCTCTGCCATGAACGTGGAGACTCCCTTGAGTTGGCTGTCCCCTGCCCCAACCCTGGCTAGCACGCTGTCCACTATCGTGATCTCAGCCTCACTACAAGGCACGTAGGAGCCGAGCTGGGCCATCAGCACTATCACTCCTACCTGTTGGCGGTAGGAATAATTCTGTTGATTGATTTTATGATTATTAAATTCTTATTTCTGGTACATTTCATTCCAGTAAGTGATTAATTAACAATTCAAAGTCACACACGGTCTAAGATGTCTCAGCGATTCTGTTTGTCAGATTTTTTTTGTTATTTAATAATTTTAAGCAAGTTGATAGGATTATGCAGCCACCACCTGATATTATTTACAATTGATTCAACACTAGCCTTGACAGACAAGTATTTACTGTTCAATTAATGTAATAAATATTATGCTCCTTAAAACAAATTGTTCAACTTTATAACAAAACATAATCTGGTAATAATGTACTCACTGAGCGAATGTAGGTTGACTTTCCTCCCATGTTTGGGCCAGTAATGATGTGAAACATCTCTTTATCTGAAAATAAAGCAAGCATATGTATAAATATTAATCAGCTAAAAACAGAAAATACAGTTCTTTTGGATACATGTAAATAGAAACAAGAGATCTGTTTGTCAGAAACACAATGCGTGCTTTGAAATAAAATTTCTATTTATCATTTGGCAGGTATAGAAATTATCTCCCTTTAAAGCTTGTAACTTCCCAGATACACATGCATGCCAAATATCAAGTTGCTATCTTCAATATTGCAAAAGTTATGGCCTATGTTAAAGTTTTCAGACGGACACAAAGACTGACAGACGGACTGACAGTTCAACTGCTATATGCCACACTACCGGGGGCATAAAAATTCATATAGTTTTAAATATTTTAAGGTGTGACAATAGTGAATGTTTTTGTGTTTTATTTTGCAGGATTCATTTTAGAAACAAGAAAAGTAATCAAATCAAAGAAGAGAATAAGAACAGGTTTCAATTATTTTGTTTATTGTTCAATGTACAGTGTTTGATGTGCCTCAAAATTGTGTGAGGCAAAATGTATAATTGTAATTGTTCATGTATTTATTGATAGATTTATAAACAAATACATTTAGTTGAAGGCAAAATAACAACACCTAATGTCAGTCTTTACACGTTTAGCCAGTGCCAGCAATGTAAAACTTTGGTGATAAGCAGAGTCCACCTGGAAAGAGTATAACTAGTTTTATTTGACTTTTTTGGAATCTGTCCCCTTGTTTCATCCCTACCCATAACCTATATCCAGATCCCTTAGCTCTATGGAAAGAGCCCCTTATTTAACCCACACCCTTAACTCTCTTTAAGGAGACCCTTATTTCACCCCTTCTCTTTTACCTCTGTGGAAAGAGACATCGTTGGGTATGAATGCTATATCATCCTGCATCTCCAGGCATGGATGGCGGGCCTCCACCAATCGGATCACACCTGAGCCTGAAACAGGGGAAACAATGTAAGTCCCCTCAATAGCATTATGATAGCCAAAATAAGGCTGTTTCCCCAAAGAAAACAAGAGGGTTAAAAGGCCCTTGGGTGCTCACCTGAGAAAAAAAGAACTTAACTATTGTCTCATAGAAAGGCCCCCTTTCAAAAACAAAGGTCAGAAAGTTTGCTCATTTCAATTTTATGCAAGCACAATCAATTATTATATATATATGAAGATCGCCGTGGCGCAGTGGATATGGTGTCTGCCTAGCGATTGGGAGATCATGAGTTCGAACCCCACTGGGAGCGTTCCTTTCATCTCCCCCAAAGACACCAAGTACTGGTTCTAGTCCCAGGAAACGGACTCGAGAGCGTTTATATAAGCCTACGGCTTTCGATGCAATCGAGCTAAAATAAATAGGTTTAAACTAATTATTATATCTATCACTAAACAGTATTTCATGTTGAGTGGCTGTATTTTAATTGGCANCCCCACCCAAATGCTGCATGTAAGAATATGCAGAATAATGTCGTAGTAGTTGAGAAAGGGGCTTTTTTAAACAAAGACTAATACAAATATTGTGCAGACAACTTTTTCATGAAGAATGCCTGCAGTTTGAATGTTGTTCTTTGAAAAGAACACCTTTGGACAAGTTTGTGGCTATTGACAGACAGGGAGTATAGTAATCTGCTTATAGTGCACATCTGCATAGCAAAAACAAAACCTGCAATTTTGAATGTTGTATGATGAACATTTTCGGAAAATGCCTGCCAATGTTGCGTATTTGGCAAGACAGACAGACAGATGTAAATAGTTATTTCAGTATCCCCTGTGTTGCTCCGTAACAGGGGGTATACATTTTGGCTAAAGCAGGGAAGCACTCAAAGTAAACCACCCACCTTTCTCCCTGATGACCGGTCGCACATAGGGTATTGGGGCACATGTTGACACCTGGGCAAAGCTGACCAGTACGTCCAGTTGGGCGAGGATGTCATTCATCACCAACATCGGTTCCACGTAGCCAGCTAAGCAGAAAATGGCAAATCCATCAATGTGGATAAATATGAGCCTTGCTCTGGGAAAACTGGGCTTCATGAATGTGCGTAAAGTAATGTCCCAGATTAGCCAGTGCAGTCCTCACAGGCTTATCTGGGATGAAACTTTCCGCCTATTGTGGATTTTTTATTAGAAGAGAAATTCCTTTCCCAAATTTTTTCACAAAAGTGTCGTTCTTGATTAGCCTGTGCGGACTGCACATTCTAATCTTGGATGACAATTAAACCACATGCGTTAGGCCCTGTTTTCCCAGAATGAGGTTAATAATATCAAATGAAACAATTCATCAGTCATTCATTCTTGCACTTTGTTTATGGCCATACCTTTTCAATATTGCAGGGTTCAAAATATGAACAGTGTTTTCATGTAATTCATATATTGACAGGCAGAAGACCTTTTGGCTTTCATGGGACAATTATCTGTTGAAAGCCAGAAGGGCGTATTTGCATTACTTGTATATATGCTGATAGGACCTTTTCAGATAATTAATAATGACTTTCAGTCTTGAGTTTGATACATAATGGAACTGGATTCCATAACATTTTTTTGCCAACACTATCAATGCTAACAAATATCCGGACTTGTATAATCTAAATTATACACGAAAAACCTACTTCTTACCATTTTGCGTACAGAAATTGTATGGTTAAAAGTGACCTTATAACATGATAATTTTACCAACTGTTTATGCACAGATTTCCTTTTGGACATTACATTTCATGTATTAATTATTCTTTTCTATGATAATCATATGAATGGAATGCTGCATTGAAATTGCTAGCCCTTTACCTGAAATGTTGACCACTTCCATCACCACACTTTTCTGTTGTTCAGTGTACTCTTCTTTAGCTGAAAATATCATGTGGACTGTACTGTGTATCATACAGTACCACTGGTCACAATATAAACTGGAGTGATTGAAATTAGAATAAACCCTTAATTCCTGTACTAGTAAATTTTGAAACAGGCGTGCTCAGGGTAAGATTTGTAAAATTGTCTGCCTCAAATAACATAAGAATGTGGCCTCAGGGCCCTCAATCTATCAAATCTGCCACCGAATTTCGGTGGCAGTCCCCCACCTGAAAAGTATACTTTCTTCCCCTTTTGGGGGGAAAAATTCCCCCTAAAAAAAAAAAATTTTTTTTATTTTTTTTTATAGAAAGATGTGTATCATGATAATTATATCTCAATTCTATTTCAATTTAATCTTTTCAAATATACTAAAATATGAAAAATGCAATGAATATAGTGCTAACATGTACAAATGTAATAATGAGAGAGTACGTAAAAAATCCCCCAAAAATGGAAACGCCGCAAAAATTCCCCCTCCTAAGGGCTGCGGACCCCTTCCCCCAAAGTAGTGTGAGGGCCCTGGGCCTGGTCTGGTGATACTGAAATTTGCTATAATTGAAATCAGTGTATAGTATATCACATTATACATTCTTTAAAGCTATTCAAATGTAGGAGGAATTCAAAGTATAAATTGTTTAGATTGTCACATGAAGTGACAAAGATTTCTTTTTAATTTCATGCAAATAAACATGAACTGAGAAAAAACAAGAGCTGTCACCATAGGATGACATTTGCCCCCTTTTTCCACATTTTTGTAAAACTAAACGCAGTGTTTTTCCACTTTTTTCGAAACCTTACTGCAAAGTGTGACGGAATTTCAGACGGACAGACAGACAGACGGAGGGACGGACTGTGCGATTACTAAATGCTCACCTTCGGGGGCATAAAAAATTGTTTTTTAATGAGATCTACATACAGTACCAGTATTCTCAGATCAGAATCGTCACTGCTTTTCATGAATCGTTGATTTAGTACTTTAAAAATGATATTTTTGGTCCTTGTCTCTAGAATATGAGCAAGTTTGATCTTTTGTTTAACTATAATTGTTTGCCATGTTCAACAGTATTAAAATCTACATCAACACAGTCAGTTACAACTCACTTTTCCTGGGTTCCTTGTAATATTACTTAATTATAACTAAGAGCACAACCCTCCTTGCATTAGAGGTAGGTGGAGACTGGTTGTATGAATAATTCAATGACCAAATTCCACACAATTAAAGGACCTGAACTTGAAACCTTTGTAGTCCGTGCTTTTAGAATTGAGATATCCAAGCAAATTTGAATCATGTCAAAATTGTTCACTGACTGCCCTTATAGCACAGCAATACCTTTCAAATACTCCTCGTTTAATTCTCGGACGGCCTTGTTATGAAAGCGCACCCCATTGGTCTTTGTATCTATGGTGATGTAGTTCTTGTTGTTCCTCAGCACCTTCTCCTCCTTCAAGGTCACACGGAAGTAATAGCCCAGCTGGGCGTTGCTCTCCAGCTTGAGCACTTTGTTGGCCTCTAGCCCCAGGTCTCTGGCCACCTGTTAGCAATACATTAGTTTGTGATTTTCCTATACACAGTACAAGGGCGAGGGCCTAGCCTCGCAAACATACTTAAGTCAATATTCTGACTCAACGTTAGAGGTTTATATCAATTTTTGGGATTAAGTTCGACCATCATTCTAAATTTGGTGTTCGAGAAAGCTTTTTTTGAATTTTGAGTCCAACTCAACCCCGAGTTTGAGTGGGAATATGTGCATATTCTTATAGCTGAGATTTGAGATTGTTCATTAGCTGACCCACATTCTCAATACTCAGCTGAGTGGATACTCATATGTCATCTGCTGAGTTTAGCAAATAAAAAGAGAATGTTCTTGATACTGGACCAAGGGGTTACTGAGCATTTTGAGCTGGCAGTGGTTCCTTTTCAAAAGTTGGATTCCGATATTATATCCACCTTGCAACTAGAGGGTCAGACTGGGGAGTGTTCTCAAAATCTTTCTAGAAACACAAGGCACTCATTTTTCCCTTAAAATGAAACAGACTCAAGTAAAGTGTGCCTCTATAAGCCCAAGGCTTGCAATGCAATAAAACTAACCTAAAAAAGTATAACTAAAATGAACTTTCAATTCTATTTCAAACACTGCATCAAACATTATATCTCAGCAATGCTAACAACAGGTAAGATATCTGCCCAGAAAATACTGCCACAGCTAATTTATGCCTTTAGAACTTTTAAAGAACTAAAACTGTCACATAACTTGGTAATAAAAAAGTTAACAATCTGGTATTAATATTTTTTACCTGACCTGATCACATTTCAGCTAGCAAACAAAAAAGGATCAGGCTTAAATGTAAGCATCACTTAACAATTTTACACGCATTATTTCAACTCACCTTATTCAACTGTCCCTTAATGCTTTCTTCCAGCGAGTCAATCTTCTCCTTCAAGGCAGTAAGGCCCTCGTCAAAGTCTGCCTTGATGACAAACTCGTGGTTCTCCACTTGATTTAGGTCCATTGTGGCCTCCACCATCTCCTGATACTTGGCAAAGTCCATCAGTAACTCCTAAAAATGTGAAAAGTGTATTGTTTCATTGGCTGTATTCCCATGTTATCACATTAATCAGGCCTCGACACTAACTTTTTTTCAACTGGCCCATTCGGGCTAGTAAATGCAGAACCTACTAGCCCTGACCAATCTTTCATGTGCCATGACATATTATCAAAACACTTATATTTATCATAGAAATAAAATAGGTACTGACGTGTTTTCTCGATAAAATACGTTCCAAATCTATTTCCAGATATGATCCGTTGAAAAGCGTTTTGTTGTCTGGGATTTAATTGTCATCTGATCGTACTGTATTAAGATTTTTACATCTTTGAAAAGCTTATTTAAAATGCAGTTTAGTGATATATTCCTCGAGGAAAGCAGGGGCTTTATAATGTTATTGATGAATAAAAACTTTGTAGCGCATTTAAAAATCGGTGTTGCATTTTCTAGATCGTGAGACTTTTTCTCTGCATTAAAAGCAAGTCGTTTACGCTGTATCTACTGCGCTACGGTCATTGCGATAGGTCAGTATTAATCTGTGACATTTACAGTTATTGTATACACCTTCATGTGGGGACGCGTGAATTCGGCTGCCTGAGCGCTGATTGGCTGATATGATTACCAAGAATGTGATTGACAGCTGGCAGCATGTCTTTCATGTGAGGCAAGTGGGGTTGTTGTGTGTCGCACTGCACAAGGGGTCGCCTTACACAAGCGTGAATGTGATGTACAAAGAAGGCACAGAATCTGGACCAAACTGGATTAGGTTATGGATGTCGGATTATACAGAAAATTTAAATGCGTGAAAAAAATTAGTGTCCACGGCCGACTCATGAATTTAACTCGGTCGAGTGAATGTACCAAACCCGGATGGACGCATACACCTTTTGACTCGCCGCGAAGATGAAGGGAAACACCAATATTTATTTGTTTACTTACGGAAGAAAATTATGCATCGAACACAGGCAGATAATCCTGATTTTCTCCATGATTATGTTGGACCAATCAAAAGCAGGATAAATAATGGGCGATTACGATCGTATTTCACGTTCGAAATAGTGCGTAGTCCGCCGAAATTCGATAAATAATTTTTATTCGATGGGAAAACCTGAAAATATTTTCTGACATTTTGGGGCGACGAGCTACGAATTTCGCTTGGCCCTTCAATGTTAATGTAATTATGTTGGAACACATAATCCCGCGCAGAATACACACAACCGGTCGGGCATGTCCCTGGGACATTGGCTAGCCCGGACCTAGGTACAGGCAGTGAATGTCGTTCGGACGTGCCTGAGTGTCAAGCCCTGCATTAATTTGTTTGTTTTGTTGGATTTTTGCCATTTAGTTTAAACCTATTAATTTTAGCTCCCTGGTTTCAAAAGTCGAAGGCTCATTTAACGATATGGAGTCTGTTTCCTGGGTAGAACCAGTACTTTGTGCATTTGGAGGAGATTTAAAGAACATTTCCACAGTGAGGATCGAGCACATGACCTCCCATTTGCAAGTCAGACACAATATACACTAGGCCATGGCGACCGTTGCAACTTTGTGAACAGTATTTTTGTAAAATCATAGCAGCTGGTGAACTTACTTTCACTTTTCTAGACAATCTTAATTTAAGTGATTTACTTTTTCTATATTTATGCAAGTAACTGACAGCTGCAGAACTTGAATCAGAGGAACGGGGAGAATGGCTGTATAAATGATTTCATGACTAATTCACACGCAATGACAAGTTCTGAGGCAGAGCTGGGATTCAAACCTATGATTTTGACAACACTCTCCTGACTGAGCTAGCTGCATCAATACGAAATGTTTGCTGGTCTAGAATTACAGCTTGTAACTACATTTTTGTATTAACCTGATACTTGTGACCTGTAGTTACATCAGTTAAATGCTAATGTAAATACGTGTTTTAGTGCATGCACATGTTTTAACAGATTTGATCATCGTGATGCACTAACAGGCATAATTATTATTCAAGGATAGTTGTCACCTTTCAATGACAACGTTGGAAGATTGCATTATTTTTTTATCACTTTGATTCAAACACAAACATCAAGGATAGTGACACTGTTGGTAAATTTCATAATTGTTTACACACATTAAAAAATATTTCAATAGATTTGTCAACAAACATACTCAAGGAAAGATATTACCATTCCAAAACAATAATTGAAAATAATTGTAAGGGCTTGAAAAGACATCCATTAGCAAGACTTACACAATTTTATTCCAGGCCAAGCTTGCAGGTTTGTACAAATTGTTGATAACTTGAGACATCCAGTACCAAGCCCAATTTGATTGTTCACCAGAGCCTAGCTTGCTGGGTAATATTTATTTTGATAAGTTGAGACGTCCATTATCAAGCCCGATTTTTTACCAGAGCCTGGCTTACGGGCTGTTAATTTTGATCACTGCTCACCTTGAGTGGGTTAGAGAAGACGTCCATGAGCAGGCCCCTGTGTGCGTGGTCTGTCTTCTCGAGGGTCTCTAGCAGGAACGGCATCTTGTCAATGGCCTGGTACACACGGTACACATCCTGACAGGCAAAACATGGCATTGTGACAATTATAAATTATGTTCATAGAATACAAGGTTATGCTTGAGTACAGATAAGTTTATTTGGCATGAAGACCTCAACCACCATTTTTGGCGAGTGGTTTCATGTTTTCGAGGGCAAATAAAACTTATCTGAATTAAAAACTTACCTTTTTTTTTATCCCCTTATTTTAACATACAGAGACTACAAACACAAACAAGGCTTGTCACCACAGGATGACATAGCTCCCTTTTTCCACATTTTTCTTAACCTAAACGCAAAGTGTTTTTCCAGTTTTCGAAACCTTAACGCAAAGTGTGGCGGAATATTAGACGGACGGACAGACAGACTGACAGTACGATCACTATATGCCCACCTTCGGGGTTATAAAAACGTCACATGGGGTCACAAAAATATGAAAATGATTTCAATTTACTGTACATGTTAACTGTTTTCAACTGGGTGGTAATAGAGCTTAGTTTATAACAAAGGGTGTTATTCCATCAATGCATGCATGTTGAACAATTCATGTGATTCATATATAATTCATGCTCATTTTACTGCAATTTCACACAGTTTTCATATAGCAAATCCATTTAATGCATGCTCATTACTGTTTCAGTTTTCATAAATGTGTGACCACAACACTAAGCTATGATCGAAAATCTTTTCAAATTTCCATTCCTATTTTGGACGAGTCTTCATCATCTTTAAATATCACCGCTCCCTCACCTGGAGGTTGGCCTGTTTCCTCTGGAAATTCTTGGCAAGCCTCTGGAAATCTTGCCTGGAGGTTGGCCTATTTACTCTGGAACTTCTTATCAAGCCTCTGGAAGTCTGGTATCTTACCTGGAAGTTGGCCCATTTCCTCTGGAACTTCTTGGCAAGCCTCTGGAAGTCTTACCTGGAGGTTGGCCCGTTTCCTCTGGAACTTCTTGGCCAGCCTCTGTAAGTCTGGTATCTTACCTGGGGGTTTGCCCGTTTCCTCTGGAACTTCTTGGCAAGCCTCTGGAAGTCTTACCTGGAGGTTTGCCCGTTTCCTCTGGAACTTCTTGGCCAGCCTCTGGAAGTCTGGTATCTTCCTCAGCTGGTCCTCATACAACATCTGTCTAAGGTCTGTGTCCTCCACCAGGGCCTCTACGATGTTCAGCCTCTCACCTGGGCATACAAATATACATAACTTGATAAGTAATAAATTTCAGCCATGCAGTGGAAAAAAGGCTTAATGCATTTGCGTAAAGTGTCGTTCTGAATTAGCCTCTGCAGACCAAAAAACAAGAATGCAGTTCGCAGATTGAGCTTTGCTATTTCTTCTCAAATCATTATCCCACTTATGGAGTAATGAATGACAAATCAGCTAATTTTTCGTCAAATTGTTATCTCCTGAAACCATAGACTTACGACTGACTTGAAAAGAGTAAGCCAGGCTTTTTTTTTATATGGGGTTTCACAATTAATATGAACCACTGCAACAAACTTTGGTGTGGACCAAAAAGCGATCAAACTTTGATGTTGAACACACTTGTTGTGTTTACCCTTAAGTGCAGTTCCTGCATGAAAGAGAAGTATGCGTGAAATTTATTTAAAGATTGAAGTGCTTTCTTTTATTCAGGTCCAGAGCAACAGATAAGCTTTTGGGGTTAATTGAGTAAAACCCTTCAAAATAAGAATGAATTGGGTAATGGAAAATGTGATTGGGTATCCAAAAGTATGATACCCGCTCATATAAAAAAATAATTGGGTATTTGAACCAAAACAAACAAGTGAATTGGGTAATTGCAATTTAACATGAATTAAGCTTCTCAAAACCGTACCTACATATAGTCACTGTTATGTATTCAATTGCAGTATAGGTTGTTCCATCTTTCTGCAACCAGATTCAACAATCGGAAGCCAAGGGAATTTATTAACCCACTCATTGAATGTGTTTCTACTTTATTTTGTTCCAATATGGGCCAGTACTTTCGTTTTTGAAACACAACAAACCCCATCAACAAGTTCATCTGACATACTACCGTAGATGTCCACGGAACAAAAAATGGAGTTAAATAATGTCACTAACTATGCCCTTTGCAATTGTTTTAGATTTAGACTTATTTACCACGACAAAGAAGTCTTTTTTATTTTATTTTTTTTATTTTTGCGGAACTTTTCGTCAGCCTAGAGATGCCCTTTTGTCTGACTCACATGTGTTTTCATCTAAACGATTGGTAAATACATGACCAGATAAAACAAGCGCTTGTAAGTTAAGACTCGAGTCAAAACGGCCAAAACAAAACGGGATTTTTCATTACTCATAGAAGGCGGCTCAAATTGGGTATCGGCGATTTGTTTTGCGATTTGTTTTGCGTACAGATTTTGAAAAAATTGCGTATCCACCTATTTTTTATTGCGTATTTACGCAAATATGCAGCTTATCTGTACCTCTATTCAGGACTTATATATTAGATACAACAGATGCAACATGTAAGAATGTCTTTCGTAAACACTTTTATTGAAATGTATGCATGTACAACACTATGAAATAATTGGCATAAAAAACAGCTAAAACGTACACTGGACAGAGCCTTGATTTCAAATATTTCAAGAATGAAGAGCTAAGTACCAAACCAGGCTAGTAAGATTTTAAAGTTGTGACAAACCTATTTTGTTTACATCCACTAGGGGCTGTTTGACCCAGTGACCTAGTAACCTCTGACCCTGCGCAGTACGACATCGATTCAGCAGACCCAGAACTGACTGGTTCTTATTTCCACCTGGTGAAACATATTAGAATGAAAATATGACATAATATTACCTAAGAATAGAAAATATATAAAAAAAATATATATATGACTTCCAATCAGAAATTTTTAAGCACTATTTAACTCTCTTTTTTTCTTAATTAATAAGTTTTGCCTTGACCAACCTTATTCCCTATTCAATCTCATGGGAGGTATGGATATAGGGTAATCTATGTATAAAGTTTCATGACAAAAGCTCAATTTGAGAAAAAAACTGTTTTAATCAGCTGGGTCTTGCAAGTAACACAACGTCTCAGAATGACTATTGCCACAAGTAATTTTATTTCGGTTTTTTTAATTCCTTAAATTGTTTCTGAAGTAAGACAGAGGACAAGCTTAAACACCAAATTACAGTAAAACAAAGGATGTGTTTGTCAGAAACACAATGCCCCCTTTTGAGCCAATTTGACCCATATATTTGACCTTTGACCTTGAAAAATGACCTTGATCTTGACCTTTCACCACTCAAAATGTGCAGCTCTATGAGATACACATGCACGCCAAATACCAAGTTGCTATCTTCAATATTGCAAAAGTTATGATCAAGGTTAAAGTTTTGGACAGAATGATGGACAGACAGAATGACAGACAGGCCAAAAATAATATACCCCCTCTTCTTCGAAAAAAGGGGGCATAACAAATAATTCCATATAGTCCCTACTGGGTAATAGGGTTGTAAGCACCAATACTGTTAATGTTAATATCAACTGTAAACCAAGAGCCATTCAAACCTTCCACAGCACTGGGTAGGAGATTCAATGCCCGCACGGCCGCAGCGTCCAGTCTCATATACTGACCGAGGTCAAACGTGGCCAGAGAGTACTGACCAAAGTTGCTCTCATCTGACAGTAGCTCCAGATACTTGATGACCGCCGACAGGGAGGACATTGCATGCTGCTTGTCTAGTTCAGCTGGAAAACATATTGTGTTCATAATCATACTGGAGAGTGTTTGTATGTTAGTTTGGACCTTTTTTGCCGTTTTAAGCAGTAGATCAGCCACATCATCGCTGTCAATAAATCTTCACCCACTTTTTAACAAGTAAGATGGCTTAAAAGTACCAAGTGCATATACTGCTTACTGCCCAACTTGAATTACAGGTATTGTGGTTATGACGATTAAAAACAGTTCAGGGACATAAAAACAACAAGATAAATTAAAAAATATTTTTGGGGTATACATTTATCCTAAATGCTCATGCTTTCCCAGTGCTTGATAAGCATTTCACTACAACAAAGCTTAACTTTACAACAGCCCTACATTAAACAATTTGCAATAATCACTCATAATGGTGTGGAAATCATAATAGCCATATTTTTGCCAAAGGCATTTAATAGGCTTGCCAAAATTTATCTGAAACTGACATTACAAATGCATGATTGTATTAAAGTACGGATGTGAGACAAACATTAGTCTTTAAAGCTGCTTTGCATTAAAAATATAAGAATATTCTGCTAACTTGCTATTATGTTGTCCTTTGTCTTGTGCAAAACACACAAAAACAGAGTATGACTATAGGCCACAATTTAAGTAAGGAAATTATGCTCATTGAAGTCGCAATTAAGTTTTAAGGTAATGTCTGCAGGCTATAACTGTCAAACAAGTAATTTTTGTCAAGTAAATTGAAAGTACATTTTCAATAATATAATTATGTCAACATTTTGTCAAAGCAATAATTCCACTCACGAAGAGCTGCTGCATTGCCTGTCTCCCCTTTCTTCATCTTGAGAAGCCTGTTCATGTCCTGGACGCTGTCTTTGTTCGTGAACTCACCTGGTGGTGGCATAATACAAATCTTAAAGCATGTGTGTAAAGTGTCATTCCTAATTAGCCAGTGCTGACTGCACAGGCTAATCAGGGATGATACTTTAGTCTTTTATGGCATTTTTTCATTTAGAGGAAGTCTCATCTAAACAACAAGAGATGTGTTTGTCAGAAACACAATGCCCCCTACTGCGCCTCTTTGAAAATAAAAAAAAATAAAATGCCATTAAGTGACCCCGTGTTAAAGGTCAAGGTCACATGGGGTCAAAATTTGTGTGCATATGGAAAAGTATTGTCCATATACACATGCATACCAATATGAAAGTTATTTCTCAAGGGACATAGAAAATATGATCATTTTTCAAAACCTAAACAGAGATTTTGAAACCTTAACGCAGACCCTTACTTCAAGGTCAAGGTCACAGGGGTCAAACTTTTTGTGCGTATGGAAAGGCCTTGTCCATATACACATGCATTCCAAATATGAAGGTTATATCTCAAGGGACATAGAAGTTATGATCATTTTTTGAAACCTAAACGCAGATTTTGAAACCTAAACGCAAATCCTTACTTCAAGGTCAAGGTCACAGGGGTCAACATTTTTGTGCGTATGGAAAGGCCTTGTGCATATACACATGAATACCAAATATGAAGGCAATATCTCAAGGTACATAGAAGTTATGAGCATTTTTCGAAACCTAAACACCAAGTGTGATGGAATTTCAGACAGACGGACGGACAGACGGACAGTGCGATCACTATATGCCACCCTACTGGGGGCATAAAAATCCAGTTCAGGCAGAAAGTGTTGTCCTTGATTAGCCTGAGCGGACTGCACCATTTAACCTGGGATGACACTTTACGCACAATACATTAAGCCTGCTTTTAAGCCTGCTTTTCTCAGAACGAGGCTCCAATAATCATACCATCAGCCCTTGGAACATAATTTACTTACAGATGGGGCACCATACATATCCCAGAAGCAAGTACTCTACAGCAATCTAGACATACAAAGACGATATTGATAAAATCTTCATATTGGACCTTAAGAGCAACTCTTCTTCATTAACAATGCACATTATCTTTTTGGGTTGTATAAAAGGGTAACACAATTAGATTGTGAAGCAACCAGAACTGTCATTGTCGTGCCTCGATAATGAGACTTTGTCAGAGTCATTCATATACCAGGTAAGTATGGTACATTAGATTTCCAAGACATACAGCTTCACCTTTTATAGGTTACTTTCCATTGACCTTATGATTAACTCTTCTTACAATGCAAGTTATCTTTTTTTGTGTTGTACAAAAGGGAAACACTGATAGTTTCTGAAGCAAAAAGTATACTTAGTTTGAAAAAATCTCTTCACAGTCTGATTTCATATAAAGCATCTAGCAAAACTCAATTAAAGCTTCCTTTGATAATCTTTTTGAATTTGTTTGTTTATTTCTGTAAAAATGTGTTCACCATTATGAACTGTACTTCAGTCCTACCATGACAGTCATTTCACCTTGTCATACTTGTTTCCTGAGTAAACTGGTGTATCAGTACTTATTGCACAAACTTATGCCAGTTACTGACAAATTCTCTACTTGAAACAGAATGGCTATAGATGTAATTTCAAGATCAATCCACACACATTTAAGTGGTTTGGCCAGGAATCTAACCTCGCATTTTGCCATTGTGCGCACCAACAGAGCTAAGTGGCTAAATTGTGAAGCTTTTATGTCATGTCAAATGTCAATCTTACTTCTCTTCCTCTCCGTTACCATGACGCCACTTCTCTCCAGAACCTGTTTCAGTTTGCCTGCCTCACTGGCTGTGTCGCCCATGGCAACCAGACATTCCTTGGGTCCCAGCTGCACTAACAGCGCCTGTTGTGTGGGATATAAGCTGAGTTGCATTCCCATAATGACTATAATTTGCTGTCATTCTTGTGCTCAGAAGGCTTTGAGCTTCAGGGTTTAAAATAAGCAGGGACCCACTTGCTAATGACCTCTAGATTTCAAGAGAAAATGTTAAGGACGTATTCAAACAACAATGGTGGTAAACTATGTTTAAAATGAAACGTTTCTAACCGTGGAGTCCAATTGCTGATTGGGTAGCATTTTTATGGGTTAGATCTGCCCTTCTTAAGCCTGCAGTTTTGTAAACAGATACTGAAGTTGCATTTAGGTACAGAGGTACAATCCAGTGTCCAACATTCCATCAGGCCCCGTGAGTACAAACTTAATCTGAGTCTTAAAATGTTGTACCAAAGATAATTGAAGTACAAATATCTTACAGGCATTCTGATTGGTAAGAATTTGTGAAAAATTGAAGGAGAACTTTTGGCAGTAAATAGTTTGATTAAGACTTAAAAAAGCATTCAAATAATCTCTTATAAAAAAATAACACAACTTTTTGTTCTTTCCAGAAAAAAAAATCAGTAAAGTAAAAACTTAAAACACATTCAACCTTCTATAAAATGGTTTAAGCAAAATAGAATATTCAAAGGTGAACCTGGAATAACTAAAACTTAAAGGGATATGGCTTTAAATCATAAACAAAAATAAGAATAACCATTTACTACCTCAAGATTGGAGAACTGGGTGTTGTCTGTGAATTCTGAGACCTGGAATTTCCTCAATGTGGCATCAGCATACCCCACCCCTATAACCTACAAGGTAAGCAGGGGTTGAAACATTATCTTACCACATAAAGAATACTCATTTTTGGTTGGCTAAGCTTATACATTGTCACATTTAATTTATATCGTGTAAGTTCAGTTATTGGTTCATGTTGTGTAAGTTAAGTCATTATTTGAAAGTAAATGTTGAATGATGTCACAAAGAGACAAAATGATGTCATTTATTACAGTATAGATTAGTTTAGTTCTGTTATCATGTAAATGCTGGGAAAATAATGGTATAATATAACCATATAAATGATAGGATAAATTTGTTACACAAATTCTCACTGACCCTGTTATAAAGGGTAGTAAATGTACATTGGGCTCCAGCAAATCTCTTGCACAATTTTACTATACTAACACTGT
This sequence comes from Dreissena rostriformis, assembly GCA_007657795.1. Taxonomy (NCBI): domain Eukaryota; kingdom Metazoa; phylum Mollusca; class Bivalvia; order Myida; family Dreissenidae; genus Dreissena; species Dreissena rostriformis. The sequence goes on along the minus strand of VMBQ01000943.1, from coordinate 41,607 downwards.
ATCACACTGTATGGGGCCAGTTTGAAGCTGTTTCACAAGCAATATTCCAATTTATTATATACTTTTGGAATAGTGGTTATTCCATATCTCTCATAGAAATATAATTGCCACATATTCCATCTTATAATAATCCAAAATAAAGCCTATTATGTTTACATTACACTGTAGTAAAATCTTGAGCAACCGTATTCAGACATAATCTACAAATAACCTTAAGTAAATAGTGTTTTATTTCAAATCTTTTATTCAGTTCCGTCAAATCCAAATATTAAAATTGCCAAAGCAGAAACTCTCACCCGCTGCCCATTATCAGAGGACAGTTTCACCGCTACCACACCAACAGAGTTCGACATGTCAGAGTTGCCAAACAAGATGTCCTCAAACTGGGTCAAATTGCCGGGCGAGGCCTGCGGTATAAGAATAAAAATGAGCCTCACTCTGGAAAAACCAGGTCTAATGCATGTGCGTAAAGTGTCGTCCCAGATAAGCCTGTTCAGTCCCCATAGGCTAATCAGGGACGACACTTTCCGCCTAAACTAGATTTTCGCAAAAAAGAGACTTCTGTTTATTGACTACAATTAAAGCTGAAAGAGTGGTCCCTGATTAGCGTGAGCAAACTGAACAGGCTAACCTAGGAAAGACACTTTAAGGCCATGCATTTAACCCTGTTTTCCCAGAGCAAGGCTCAAATACAATTGTTCAAGTTTCTTTCAACCATGTATTCCTAACGTTTATTAATTTAACATTGTTTAATAAGACATTGCTTGTAGTATCCTGTTAAGGCACCCACTTGTAGGATAAAATGGGGGTTAAAGTTAGAAATAACAAGTGATGTTTGTGAAAGATGTTAGCCAACCCCCACATGCAGCAGAATTCAATCTATGCAGAATTGCTGGGAGATTTCTTTAAATGTTGCCTACATGTAGTTGACATCTTCTTTCCAAACCAAGTTTCCGGCATACCAATTTATAATGATTGCAGGACAAAGCATTCTCCAGACATTTTGAAGCAACACATACAGACCAACATATTCAATGTTCCCCCACTTTTAAGAAGGGGGATATCATAGAATATAAGAAAAAGTGTCCAGTAATGGACGCAGAATGTTCCTGCCTTGAATCCAAGACTCCACTCGTTGTTCTTGGCTCCTCCCTTGTTCTTGTACACTTCCACTCGGTACTGTCTCACCAGCAGTAGGTCACGCACCAGGGCTTCAAAGTTCATCTTACTGAGACACACGGACTCCACTTTCTTCTCACCTAGGGGGTGTAAACAAGGAGAATAGAAGGTTATTGTCAGGGCTTTTTTTCCTTTTTAGAGAATGGCTTTTTTTCCTTCTTAGAGAATGGCTGTTTTTCACAATTTTTAACAGTTCGCAACTCATTTTTCAAAATTTTGAAAAGTTTGCAACTCATTTTTTTCACAGAATGAAGGGACCAAGGCTGCTTCACTAAGTTGGGGAAAAAGCCCTGATTCTGGAATACAGACTACAGCCTTGCTCTGGGAAAATGGGGCTTAATTCATGTGTGTCAGGTGTCGTCCCTGATTAGCCTGTGCAGTCCTCACAAGCTTATCATGGATGACACTTTCCACTTTAATAGCATTTTTGATTTGAAGAAAGTTTCTTCTTAGCGAAATTACAGTTTAGATCAAATGTAGTGTTTAATTAACCCAGGAAGGCAAAGGGGCATGGCGCATTACTTTCAAAAAGGGCATTTTAACGCGCAGTTTAGGCAAAAAAGGGCAAAAACCTTCCATGAATACCTTGTTTTGGGAGAAACATGTAATCGCATCAAAGGCAGTTGTGGGAAAAACATAAATATATAAACAAGCACATTTAATGGTAATTGATGCATTTAACTTACTTTAATTAATATTAATATATTTACTTCGCAATGTCCATTTAAGTTCCATGCTGATTCAGTAAACTATACCGCACGACAAACATAATAAAGCAATATATGCATACGAATCTGATTTTACACAGATTCACTAACATATAAATGAAACCATGTTTGTCTTATCCCATTTTCCAACGATAATCTTGTCAGATGTTTTATCTTTGCGAGTAAACTGAACACTATCAATTTACAAACACTCGTTTACGTGACATATACATCCACTGATAAGATTACTCATAACTATGTTGTTGGTATCTAAAACCTGTTATGCATCGTTGATTATCAGAGGCATTTCATCAATCCCTATCTAAATGTATGATCTCCATTGTTAATCGATCGTTATTTGCCATTTTTGCCGAGTCACAATTTATTTTCTGTATAGTCCGCCATCTTGTTAAAATGATGTAAGCGACAGGTGCGCATAGCAATTTAAAATCGTATAATATGTCCGCTAATACGCGATTCGCATTTTGGTTAATTAGTATACGTAACAGTAATTCTTTCAATAATTAATTATCTTAAAGACGATAACGATACAGATACAACTGGTGTTTTTTTTTTTTTAATTTAATTACACGTATAAATAAATGTTTTGATATAACTGAATTATGCATGAAATGCACAATTTCCACGCTAATAACATCGAGGTTTTCATCAAGTCTCCAAAGTTACTGTGCACGATTTTATCGTGGAGGAATACACATTACGGACCAATTAGTGTAACAAAGCCACTGAAATTATCGATTGATATTGACAAATGGTTATTCACGCATGACGAATTCACAAGCGCGCTAATCTTCGCTGATAATAGTCGGCTTAGAAGCTTGGTTAAGAGGCAATTAAGATGTTATCAATAAGGTCGCATGGTGGAAAACAGCAGGTGCTCATGAAAGGGCAGGGCGGCGGTCTTTGAAAAGGGCAGCGCGGCGCTGATTGGCTTTGAAAGGGGCAGCGGGGCGCTACAAAAAAAGGGCATGGCGCCGCGCTAAAACGGCCTGGATAAAACAGTATCAAATGTGTTGTCCCTGATAAGCCTGTGCAGAATCCACAGGCTAATCTGGGATGACACTTTACGTACATGCATGAAACCCCGTTTTCCTATAGGGTCAGATCAGTAATTTATCAAGGCTCAATAAACATTAAGCACAGCCTCAGAAGACTTGGAGAGTGGTTCAGGTTTTTGTGAAATGCAAATAAACCTATACATCTATTTTTTACACACACCTGGTATTATGTTAATAACATCATTTTTGCTTTTTCTGTCTTTATTTTAAAAAATGAACAACAAAATGGCTGTAAAAAGCAGGGATTTCTGTAATTTATATCTACCAGTGTAGTTTTTTAAAACCTGTAGTAAAAGGGTGCCTCTTCAGATGAATAGTTTTACATCAAAATGGGAATGATTTGTTAAAAAAATATATATATCTTTGTTTATATGAGTTTTTTTGTCTACAACTTAAACTATACATAAAGAAATGAATTAAAATACCTGAACCCAGGTGCTTGACAACAGAGTTTGTCTTGAAAACATCCTTAGCAACAAACAAAGCATCTGGTCCATGGACAGTGTAATAGTCCTGCAAAAAAAGCATCAACTTTCGTTTTATATACCATCCAGTTAAATGCTAGATTATGAAATAAGCTATCTATGTTTATAAGCTAATAACAAATTAAACCCAGTTCTGATGCATTAGATATTTACCACTTTGACACAAGCACTGGATTGGTTTAAAGAGACTTGTTCTGGGAAAACTTGGCATAATTATTGTGCAGTCTGCACAGGCTAATCAGGGACGACACTTTCTGTATTTATGCATGTTTGTGTTTAAAGGTGTTGTCCCTGATTAGCCTGTGAGGACTGCACAGGCCAATCTGGGACGACACTGTCCGCACATGCATTATGCCAAGTTTTCCCAGAAGACGGCTTGAATAGCCATGCATAAGACAAAGACAGTTGTTTATTGGCCGCTACCAATAACAATGAAAGTGACACATAAATTACTTTGATCTGCCAAAAGCAACAAACCATGATTTATTTTGCATCATAGATTACAGGTTAATTTCCACATGACTATAAATATTTGTAAATTTCTAGAAGCCTATAAAATAATAAATTGCATTTCACTATAGCTGCCGGAATCTTGTGATTAGTATGAAGTCTGAATTGACGGTAAAACACCAACTTTAATGTGGTATAAAATACCAATAATTATGATATCATTTGTAGTCAGAAAAATAAGTTTGTTGTACTTGTTGACTTCAAATAACCATGCTTTATACTCACAGATCTGTCAAAGAATCTGATTGTGGTGCCCGATTTCTAAAAGAAACGAGAAATTTGTAATAGTTAAAAGGCTGGGTCTGAATGCCTCAGCTCTCTTGGGGGCCATAACAATACAATAGTTAACTTACAAACTAAGATTAGTTAACTTACAAACTAAGATATTGAGCATAGTTATTCATTCTTAATTCAGTTCTTAACTCTTTTTTTTTTAAACATTTTGAAGCAACATCCACAAATTCATTTAATAAAACACAACCAATGTATCAAATGTAAATTTATTTCATGTTAGTTCAACATTATTTGTTTACTCCCTTTTTTATATTTTTTGTCATCATTTTGTTAGTCTCAAATTATTTCATTTATTCTATTTTATTCTCTTCTTTCCCAAAATACCTCTGGCAGTGTTCTGTGATAGGCCAGGAAACCCTGCTCCTGGGACAGATCTGCATAACAGAAAAACTGAGCGTCAGAAAGAAACAAAATATAAAAACATCTTTTGATTGCAGGATAGCATATTTTAATATATTTTAAGGACCACAACGGAAATAAGGATTTACTTCTTTTTTTGTGCTATCCTTGTATTTTAATGTTTGTGACAGGGTTTAAATATTTAGTACTCACACATATATCAATTATTATATATATTTATTATAATTTTACTGTCTCAAATTTTTTATAATAAGTTATATAATTTGTTGCATTTTATAAACCTGTATCTCTGTATGCTTGATTTATCATCTGTGATGCTATTTTAAGCTCTATGTTTGCTATTTCTTATGCCATAAGCAGATACAACTTATTTTATGTGTAATATATGCTTTATGTACCATGTTTTACAAATTGTTAAAATACGAAATAAATGAATGAATGAATATTTATGAGTGTGGTAAACTTAAGACACAGGTCTTTTTACATTGATATTGCAGCAATATGCTTTTTCAGACAGCATTCAGCATATAAAAATAAAGCAAACTTTGGAAAACCATTTTTTTTTAATTTCATTTTTATTGGTAAATTTGAAGTAGGCAGGTCTGAATATTATATTAGTAATTAAACCATGTAAAAATTCGATTGATAGATACAAACATACCCATATTTATTTCATTTCTTTACAAAAAGACCTACCTACAGGCCTTGACACTAATTTTTTTGACAGCGTTCCCGGAGGGAACCCTTCTTTCAACTTTTGGTGACCCTCACCCAAACAAGGATTCACTCCTGTTTCGACGCACAGCGTAAGGGCAAATAAGTACAAGAAGCATACTAGTACACATTTCTAATTTAGCTACATAATGGGCATTTCTAAAGAGTATAATACGTAGCTTATTTATGGCCGCCTTATTTAACATACCAATGGTTTTTGCTACCTGTTGTACTATTGGTAGGGGCAGTTTCTGCCCTTTACTGCAGAGCATTTTTTTGTGGCATTCAGACTCAGCATGTTTTCTGACGGCTGTTTTTTTAAAGTTTTTACTCCCCCCAGTGGTAAATGGCCCCTCATTGTCATATTTCTGGCAAATTATGCATAACATAGTTTTTTTTTTCTTTCTTCATCATAGGACAACCAAGACAAGTTTTTTGCCCAATCATCTTGAAATTGCTGATTTCGTTTTTCTTTCTCATAAGACCTACACGTTCCTAAGAGCTTTGCATTCATTTTTGTTTTTTTGGTGCAGGCTCTTTAAAACCCTCGAGGTTTCTCCACATTTTTGTTTAAATTATCAAATTTATAACCGAACTTTGTTTTTGTTGTGGGGTCGCGAAAAGCGTTTTAGTAATCGACCACGAGTTACTTCCCTTTGCGTTATCGGAATACTTCGCGCATGTACCACAATGTAACTGGTCCGAGATATTAAAAATTCACTTCTAAATTTAATTGTTTCGGAAGTTCTTCTTATAAACACTGCAAGAAATAAAAGATAATTACGCGGATTCAAAAGGTCAATCAATACGAAGTGGTTCTATAAATTGAGGGTTACCGGAGGATCACCCAGCTTGAAAGAACTGGTGACCCTTGCCAAAATCTGGTGTCCTTGGGTTCCCGGGACACCGTTAGTATCGAGGCCTGATCAAACAGTGTTTTTCAATATGCATATTCCTTCATTAATAATCAATTAATTTAAAGCAGTAGCATCAACATATTGAGCGCATCCTCACAACTGAGTCCAACAATTGTTATTTTGAATGTGATGTCATTGAAATTGTTAAAACAAAGGAGCAGTTTTTGTGTGTACGGTATTATAGTTGTTGTTTTTTTAGGCAATTTGTTTGGCTTTTAGCTTTGGGTTACTATTTCAGAAACTAGGAAAAGCACTTGCCTGGCTGGTCAAGTATAAGGAAAACTTTTCTGGTCTAGTCTTAAAATTTACTTGCGAATTCGAGCCGACTAGTGGATTGAAAAACAAAAATTGTAGAGTGAAATAAAATTTGAGGGTAGTCAGGGCCCTCAATCTGTCAAATCCACGGCCGAAATTCGGCCGCATTCCCCCCCTGAAAAGTATACTTTTTTCCCCTTTTTGGGGGAAAAATTCCCCCTAAAAAAAAAAAAAAAAATTTTTTTTATAGATAGATGTGTTTCATGATTATTATATCTCAATTCTGTTTTAATTTAATCTTGTCAAACATACTAAATTATGAAAAAAGCAATGAATATAGTGCAAACATGTACAAATGTTATAATTATAGAGTAAGTAAAAAATCCCCCCAAAAGGGAAACGCCGCGAAAATTCCCCCTGCTATGGGTAGCGACCCGCTTCCCCTAAAATGGATTGAGGGCCCTGGTAGTCTACCTCTAAGCATTAAACATTTATTTGGGCATTTCAGTTAGAAATACAATAACCAATAAAGATACAAAAAAGCCTGTCATAAACAAAGAGCCTTTCAAGAAGAATTTTATCTTAAATTCTTAATGGCTGTGAAATTAAATACCGCGAGTAAAAGTTATGCCGCCAGACAACTGATTCCGAACAGATACAAATTGGTTCGAAAGTTGTGGGCGAAAAGTACACATGACACATGATATATTAGCATAAAAAAATTAACTGATTACAATGACAGTCGTTTAAAACGCATATAAATTATTGCTATATTATCAAAGCAACTACAACAAAGTGTTAATTACATGCAGAACAATACAAATATTGCTAATACCAAGTTTTAATTCTTGGTTCGGTTGAAGTGCCATTGCACATTAGCGGGAAATTACACGATGTTCCAATATTTATGTATAATACAAATCGCAAAGGGTTACAAGTCAGTAAACACGTTTTGCTTTCGCTTTTCTTAATTTTTTTGCAGAATGATGAAAACCATGAGGTATTGATAACATGTAACCGATAATCTCAGAGATATTTCACGTGGGGTATGCGAGGGGAGGGTGCTTGAAGGAAATCCGATTTAAATCAACCCATGTTCTCCTTCAGACAAAGTGTTCTGGATTGATTCTCTATATTGATCCTGGACCTTACAATACACAATGACATCGAAGTCTGAATTATGTTTTTGTCCGAGACTCTGTCTTCAGCGTCGTTGCAACGTTGCTTTGCAGCCAACACAAACACAATAAAATTCAATGACAAGCAAATGATAGACTTATAACAAATGCGACAAAATCAATGACAACTTTTGGCACATTTTTGCATCTAGAAGGTTAAATTGATAGAGACGATAGGAACACTCTGGGTCAGCACATAATGCAGTTTCAGACGAGGAAGGACATCGTAAACTTCAAAATGCACACATACACGCGGGTACACAAACGGTGATCATCGAACCATTGTTTTTTTTCCCCGTGCACGCATATATAATTATGTACCTGTATTAAAATTGCTCCTTGGTTGGTATGTTTCTCAATTTACTTTTTTGGCAGCGGCGTAGACAGGCGTACCCAAGTACTCATTTGAGTACAATACGTTGGCATAAATGGAAAAATAAAGTGGTCGAAAAACGCAATAAAAACATACACCTAAGGGGGGGGGGTCAGGTCTAAGGCATTCAATAAAGTCAGTCATATTCGACAAAAGTCACATGTTTTAAAGATCGGGTATTAATTCATTATTTACGATTTGCTACATTCACTTAAAAACCTAACCTACTGTAATCGTATGCGAATAACGGGGCACCAATTGTGTTAATTAATAGGTAATTATTTAAGATGCTGGTAGATCTATCTTAATAACGACCCTTGTATCCAAAAGTTTTTCACGCAGCATGTCTTCAAAATGGCGAATCAACACAGTGTTTGACACTAACGGGAGTCCGGTAGTCAGAGACTCCTGGAAATGAGACTCGGACTTGTTTTTTTGTCAAGGAAGTCCGTCGGACTGCTTCAAAATCATCTTTGAATTATAAAACCAGGCTTGTCACCATAGGATGACATATGCCCCCTTTTTCCACATTTTTTAAAACCTAAACGCAAAGTGTTTTTCTACAATTTTTCGAAACCGAAACTCAAAGTGTGACGGAATTTCAGACGGACAGACAGACGGACAGACAGACAGACGGACAGTGCGATCACTATATGCCCTACTTCGGGGGCATAAAAATCCATTCGTTTACTTATTCGTTTCGCAAGATCAGAATGTCTGCACAAATGACATCTTACTCAGAATAGTCATTGTCGAACACTGTCTATAAAAACTTTTAGTTGCGTTTGTTTATGGTCACATTAAAATTGTAATAATTTAATATTCACCCTATTCATACTCACCCTCTGCATACTGCAGAAGGAAGTTTGTAATACCAAGTCATGACCGCACACTTCAACCACTGCTTGAGAACGTAAGATTTCTTCTTTACAATGAAGATTATAGACAGCTGGTTTATTGATAGTGAGAAGTGTTCATTCAAAACTAAGGGATGTCGGAAGCATATACAAAACTAGAACAATACCATCATTTGGACTACGTATTTTTCTTTTATCCTATGAAAAGCCTGTCTGGTCAACACGTTTGTTTTCAGAAGAATATACTTGTATACTTATTATTGTATTATTATAATGAAAAAAACTGTTATCGTCAATTTGATAGTGTATGTAGCAAAAACAAAATCCATTTACCAGTTCTAGTCAAGCAATTTTTATTTGTTTCGTTTTTACCATAATTATTAATAATAATCAAAATAGGAGGCTTGCACTGTTATTTGGAGACGAACATTGCAATCAGTAAATATTCATTGGTTGCTTTTAGAAATGATGTTTTTGTTATACTGCTTGTAGATTTATAGCAATCACTATTTGATTGGTTTAAAGTTTGAAAACATTCACATTTGAAAGGTGCATTTGTTATGTGTTAAACCCTATCCTTTGTGCATAGGAAGCGATTTCAAGGGTCCACCGATGTTTTATTTACAAATTGAGCTTTAGTTACTTTTATCCAAAAGTGTTTTGTCCTATTTTATACCATACCATATCATGGTTTTATTTAGTCATACATACAATCATAAACTCCGACATAATACTAGAATATAAATTTTAAAGGAAAATTACATGATATCGAAGATAAATGGTATCATATCCGATTTTTTTTTTCACGCCATGTTTTGCATTATAATTTTGCCTGAAACTTCTATAAAATGCATGACGGCTTCGTAGAGATAAACAAAAATAAGGGGGAGCACGCCCCCGGACCCCCCGAGCATGCCGTTTGAGTACACTGAAAATCGGCCTTGCTACGCCCCTGTATGGGATGAACAGAAGATTTACCCGACGTAATTTGTATTGATTTAAGTAATGAATTATGTAAGTGGATTGCAATTGTCACTGTAATATATACTAATTCTTAATTTATATCATCCTTAATTGTTGAATTGACAAGTTTTATATAATCCCAACAACACGGTAATTAGTTACTAAATAGTCGAATGGTTTTCTAGTAAAATATTAAAATTATTCCGGTTTTTAATGTACATATAAACATATATTACACTTACATGAATATGAAGAGCTTACATGTATTTCAATTTGGAATCGCCCACGTTGAAAAACGGAAGTAGTGAAGAACAAGGACCTGTACGTACACAATAATTTAAGTACTTCAAACATATGTGGCGTGTTCTGAGAAAACTGGACAAAATGCTTGTGCGTAAAGTGTCATCCCAGATTAGCCTGTGCTGTCCGCACAGGCTAATCCGGGACGACACTTTCCGCCTAAACTAGATTTTCGCTAAGAAGAGACATCATTGAAACCAAAAAATCCATAAAAGCGGAAATTGTCGTCCCGAATTAGCCTGTGCGGACTGCACAGGCTAATCTGGGATGACAATTTACGCACAAGCATTTTGACCAGTTTTTTCAGAACACGACACATATCATCAGTACTTCCGTCAGTGTTTTGTCGCAGATTTCAAAATACTGGAGGCTACTTGAACGAAAAACATGGTTTGCAGAGCATGAAAACAATGTAAAATATGGTTTAAAAACATACTTTACTCACGTACCATTCTGGTTATAATAAGGTTTACTGATGTTGTGTTTATTTCCATAGGGGTTTACATAAAGCAATTCTGTCAATTTCCTGTCCATTAAGTTGTCACACAAACACTTATTGTTAACATGATATAATATCATCAATACACGATTTCACCAGTTTTAAATACAATAATTATATTTAAGTTTAAAGAAATCAAGACACAGTTATTCCTGTCAGTGCATGTGTCCTGAGCGACGGGGCAAGAGAATTTACTAAATCGTTCTCGTGTTCATATGAGTCTTTTATATGCAGTGTTTTGAGCTACAGCACTTTTCAATTTAATCTTTAATGACAAAAATAATTGTTTGTCGAAAATATATGGTCTCTAAACAATTATTTAATCTTGCTAAAAGATTAACGAAACCCATTTGGTGGTCAGCCAAAAGGCTGTTAAGGGTAGACATCTTATATTATAAATCCGAATTCAGACTTGACAGCAACACGTAATATTTGAATATCCTTATTCTATATGTGAAGCATATGACTACAAGCACTGTGTCCGTTTTATATGAATACAATTGCATTTGATGATACTGGATTTTGTCTCACTGTTTTATAATCTTAACGGAAAAGTCCCTTTAAACCAAAGGCCAGTCGTATATCTAGGTCAGTACCGATAAGCGCTCGTAAGGTGTTTTCCGTGGTACGTGATACAAGCTAATCTTGTACAAACTTTGTTTACAGTTGTGAGGGATTCACAAGTATGGCGTCTACATTGTTGATTATAGGATTTTTAAAGATATTCTCAATAAAGGTAAGTACTATGCGTCCAATTTAAAATAAGTTTTTGCTTTATACTGATATGTTGTGTTTTAAATTGTACTTTTATTCTCTAAAAAAAATTAGAGTGTTTGAATAAAGTCGATATGTCACTCTGCGATTTTGTAACTTCTAATTATATGTACCGATTGCTTCATCATTTGGCACGTATGCAGTCTGTTCGTACTATTTGTCATCACATATTACAAAATATCAAAATTGTTAAGCGTCATGAAACCATAAGTAGGTTAATCACGTACACCACCCGCGTATCAAACATCCTCTAACCGAAGGAAGTCCCTTATAAGTTAGGCAAAATATTGAAAAAGTCATCTGTTGCCGAAATAAATAGGGTAAGTAGGTCGGTTTAACTTTTATTTTCGTTAACCTTTTAGCTTTTTGTATGTCGTGCGTCGTCCGTCGTACAACGTCCGTCGTGCGTAAACCTTTTATTCCAACGTTTTCTCTTCCTTAACCGTAAGGAAGATTAAAAAGTGCGTTCAAATCACGAGACTATGGTTAAAACTGGCCACATTCCAGGGATAACATGAGGTCATGTGAATGTGATCAGCGATTTGACCGTTTGGGGGAAGTGTAATAATGGCCCGTATTCACCAAAGGATTCGTAGACTAAAGAATAGACTAAGACACACGAAAATTACTTCAGAGTTTGAATACATACATGCTTGAAATAGTGCTTATGTTATTAAGTGTTATAAATAAATAATGATGTAACGTTATGTGTTTCCTGCCATGATGCTAGACATAACTTTCAAGCAATTATAGAACATTGCAGTTTTAAGAATATTCTTTATTTTTATGACTAAAGTCCAACAATCAGTTGGTGAATATTGGAACTAATTTGATTCGTTGACAACAATAAAATAAGTTGTTAATGAGATTTGTGATTCTCAGTGATTTCGGTTAATTCAGAAAATCAGTTTGACTTTACTATTTCTCTTTTCGTATCAAATCATAACCTACTTTCCAATGCATGATTATTGAAAAACATACACGATATTTTCGACACCCAGTGTATTCTGGCAAGTGTACCATGGGACCCTGCATGTGGCACCACCAGGGGCTGCTTCCCCGACTGCAGGGACACCGGATGTACCTTTCTGGTCACATGGTTTCCTCTGGTCACTGAGCTTCTGTTCTCAGTACAGTACGAGGAGACAGCGACCAACAGCTATTTGGCACTAGGCTTCTCCGATGACCTCCGAATGGTAAGCTTTCACGTCTACACAAGAGGTCATTGGTGCTAAATGGCCGTATTTTGTATTAGAGATCGTGTTTGTTATGTTACATATATGATCTCATCAATGGGTGTATAAATTGAGATACTCATATACCACTGCCTTATTACAAGCTTATCATTGGGTTTTTTTTTCTAAGTTTTCATAGCCTTTTCATATAAATTTAATATACATTTGAAAGGCATTTTATAAGAGTTCCTATGTATTTGATTTGCATTCGATACCTAACTATTTTAGCGGCAATTGTGCAACGTCCACTCCGCAACGTCCACTCATAATTTGTGCTACTCATATTACATTTTTTCTTAATACATAACGTTATATTTGAGCTTGCTTAACTAATTCATTCAATAAATGAGTTATGTTCGTGTGACATGTCTAAATCGTTTATCAACAGTTGTTTTTCATAAGCCTTCCATATAAGTATAATTAATTAAATATCCCTTCAATATCAATGTCCTCCAATACGCCCTCGAACGTCTCTGCTCCTCAAAAGGAACATTCTAAGATAGCCTCAATTTCCGCAATAATTACCGTTCATGCCTCGAATTGTACACCATCGCACTATCACGCCCATCGATTTCATTATACAAAACAATACATATTTTGTTGTTCCCCAGGGCGACGATAGTGTGGTAGCGTGTGTTCCCGGTGACCCGACCAATCCGGTACAGTCCTGGTACACGCAGGACACCAAAATAGACCCCCTGTCACCGGTACGTAAAATGTTTTTATTGATCTTTTTGTATAAAACATCGTTAATCTTTTATATGAAGAAACGCACAGATATTGTTGTTTCGGGATGTTTGATCTCCCTCCAAGCCTACGACTTGTTGTGTTAAAACTGTTTAATGAACAATATGTACCCGTAATGCACGCACATATATAGTTAAGAAAGTAAATGTCATGTGTTGAATTTTACAATTTTTATTAAGCTATCAAGGATTGTTTTCATAAACTTTTTTACCAATTGAAAGCTTTTTCAGATTTGGACTCATCTTACCAGCTTGTTTTTTGTAATACAATTTAGTCCTTTATCAGACAGCCAAATCCAAAAAAGAAGTGCGCATTGATTTTGCTAATTCTGTCATTTTTTATCAAGTCAAATAGGTCTTACAGGTTGGAAAATAAATATGTTATACATTAATGTACATTTTTTTCAGCAACATTTTAAAACCGACAAAATGTAAACATATTAGAAAATCATATCAGATTTGTTTATTCAAGCAAAGAATGTCTATTAAGTATTAACTAACGCTCACTGAGCTAAAATAACGAACTAAAAATAATCGATCTTGATTTATTACTTCTGAACTTGATGCCATTAATTTGTCGATGGAATGACTGTTTCGAGTTGTTTAACGGGCACTGCTTTTGGCAGCTCACATTGTCAAATTTGATGTCCTATTCAGCTAAACACGGGACTTTCGGCGGCGACTGCTACCCATGAAAATGGTGTCATTGCTTGCAATTTTACACGGAAAATCAAAGACGCTAATGCCAATTTCTTCAACCTCAACAACGAGTATTTGATGATGGTGCTGGTGGGACAAATGAATACAAAGCACGGTAATTGGTGAAGACAAACTTTATGTTGCTGTTTGTTGTTTTGTTTCGATGTCAACGCATATTCATTCCCCGATGCATATTATTATATTGAATGTACTGTTAGCCCGTGTGAGCTTTTGTCCGACTGTATGTTGTTTTTTTTTTAGGAGCATTAACAGCGCTCTCTGTAACGATTGTTTATGCTGACAGATTTTAATGTAACAGAAAAAATAACATTCTCAATGCATAAGTTCAACAACATAACTTTATCATTTACAAAGTGTTTACTCAAACAATCCAATAAGGCTATTTCACAGGTTACTGCTACTATTCGGTACGTTGACCTTTATTATTTTCAAGTTGGTAATTGTAATATATTTTCTGCAGGGTTTCTAAAAAACGCATTGTCCTACGATCGTCCAAGAAATCTTACTTACAAATAACAAACAAAAGCCTTTTTTATTCTGAGGGTTTTCAGTAAATGGTCAAGGTCTCAAAGAGTTGTAACAAGACATAGTTTCCAAAAAATCTATAGAGCACGCTTTATTGTAGTAATACTATATATTTATCGTTATTGTAAGTATGATTTGCGAAGGAAGAACCTTATCTGTTTTGTGATCTGGAGATCAAGGGGCACAGTAACATGGTCATGCAATGATACACTAAAAATAATCTCCCTTAACAATTGCAAAGATTGACGACTTGGTTTTTATTCTGGTTGGGTATATTTGTTTTACAAACAAATATCTTGCTGTTTGATCCGTATTGGTTTTGCTCCTTATTCAAGTACTTAGTTCAAAAAAAGTGCATGCCGACATTTGTAGACGAAGCTATTCGTGTATTTGTATGATCTTGTAAAATGAGACAGTCACACGGAAATTTAGATATGGACATACATTTAATTAATAATAAATATCCATAATGTGTATAACGTTTGACAGATGTCTTACTGTTTTACAGGAGATAATAAACAACATAAACGTATATAATGTCTTTGCCATATGTCTAACTGTTTTACAAGAGATAATGGTTAATATAGAAGTGTATACCGACTAACCGTCTTGACAGATGTTTATGTTATTGTATACGAACGAGTTCTTACAAATGTAGACGTTATAGTTTGTCGGGGAATTAGCTCAAGTGGTAGAGCGCTCGCTTAGCATGTGAGAGGTAACAGGGTCGATACCCGTATTTTCCAAGCTGTTTTATTTCCGTACATTTCCAATAAAACCGTGAATTTACAAGCAATCGTGATTTGCATGAGATAATAAAAAACATAAACGTTTATAATGTCTTGATATACGTCTTACTGTTTTACATGAGGTAATAAAGATCCCTAACGTGTAAAACGTATTTATAGATGTCTTACTGATATACAAGTAAATAAAAAGGAACATAAACGTGTATAATGTATTGGTAGATGTCTTACTGTTTTACAGGAGATAGTAAGGAACATAAACGTGTATACCGTCTTTATATATGTACATGTTATCGCCTATGAATTCCTGCTTACAAATGTAGACGTTATAGTATGTCGGGGAATTAGCTCATTTGGTAGAGCGCTCGCTTAGCATGTGAGAGGTAACGGGATCGATAACCGTATTCTCAAAAGAGTTTTATTTCCGTAAATTGTCCAATAAAACCGTGAATTTACAAACATACAGGTTTTACAAGAGATATTAAAGAACATAAACGTTCATAACATCTTGATAGACGTCTGACTGTTTTACATGAAGAAATAAAGATAACTTACGTGTAGAACGTCGTAATAGATGTCTTATTTTTTACAGGAGATAATTAAGAACATAAAGATAAATAGATGTCTTACAGTTTAAAAAAAGATCAAAAGGAGCATACACGTATATAACGTCTTGATTGGCGTTTTACTGTTTAACATAGATAATACGGAACATAAACGTGTCTAACTTCTTTATATATGTCATTTTTAACGTATTACAGGACAGACAAAGTTGGACAAGCATCATATGATTCCTCACACGAGTGACGTCAAAGTGGACTTCACCTCCACCAATATCTACACGCAATACAAGCTGAATAGTCCCTTGGTTAAACTTCATGGTAAATGCCATTATAATTTTAAATAAAGAAGTAAAGCTGCAGCAGTATTGCATTTCTATCATACACACCTTCGTGGATCTTTATTTATGACAATGAACCAATTGCCAAAACGGTACAGTACGGCACAAAACGAAACAACATATACACATAGTAGAATAAAGCTGGGGTCACCGCCTTGGAACGGTCAATGCTAAAAGTTACTGGCCTCGTTAAATCCTTAATTTTTTAGTTCGACTTGTGCTGTTTGGATGCTATCACAGTCTTTCCGTGAATATTTTAAATATTGTCATAGTTCACCTTCAGGTGAAATCGTGTCTGAAGAAGTTGTTGCATTGGTTAAGACCTTTATGCATTCGAGAATTATTGTTTATATCAAGAACGAAAAAGCAGTCTAATGGTATTACTTTTTTTCTTACATTTGCAGGATCTATGATGACCCTTGCGTGGATGGTGTGTTGCTCCATCGGTATCGTGATAGCCAGGTACCAGAAAGACCTGCTGCCTGATAAGAAACTCTTCAACACCAAGTTCTGGTTCCAGGTATAGATATGCAGCATACTGTATCATATTAGTTTAAAACAATACATACGCATTTAACAGAAAGGATAATTATAATCATATATGATGATAATGCTGCTGCTACTACTACTTCTGCTGCTGCTAATGATGATGATGATAATAAGAAGGAGGGGGGGAGGATTATGACAATGGTGAACATGATGATGGTAGAGACTATATTATTGATAATGAAATCAACGGTAGAGAACAGATGATGTTATTTGTTGCTGCTACTGATTAGTGTCGCGTTTTGAGAAAACTGGGCAAAATGCATGTGCGTAAAGTGTCATCCCAGATTAGCCTGTGCAGTCCGCACAGGCTTATCAGGGACGACACTTTCCGCCTAAATTGAATTTTTGCTAAAAAGAAACTTCATTTAAACGAAAAATGTCATAAAAGCGGAAAGTGCCGTCCCTGGTTAGCCTGTGCGGACTGCACAGGCTACTCTTGGATGACACTTTACGCACATGCATTTTTTTTTCAGTTTTCTCAGAACGCGACACATATTATCCAATTATATTTTTAAGCTTCATCGCGGGTCCATGATTTGTGTCATGATCTTCGGAGCCGTTGGCTTCATCTCAATTTTCGTCGAACTGAAAGGCTATAGTCAGGTATTGTGTGCTTTGGTGTTCTCGGGCGTTAAGTTTGTGTCAGTTCTTTCTGTGTTCAGATTGTATGAGTAAGTGTTTGAATAGAGTAAACCCTTTTTGATAAGCATCTAATTCTTTGACGGACAGTAGGTATCACAGAAGATTGATCAGCCTATATGTCTTTCATGTGTTATATATTTCTAGTTTCTAAAGTACGGCTTTTCAGTTTTGACAGCTATACAAAAAAAAACTGTCTACATGTTTTACATACACACAGTTTTAACGCAGAATACTTAAACACATGGAGCACCGTGCGATGCATTTAAGTTAAGATGTTCTTTCTGCTGAAATATAATTGCTTAGCACCTATCGGTTCGTAGCTAGAATTTTGAAAGACGAAGAAACCAGAACATTGGTAAGAGATGGTGTAATAACTTATTCCAGAAGTGTCCAAATGGTGCAAATGCATTCTGCATGCATAAAGTGTCGTCTCGAAACAACAAGTTCAGTATACTCCATGCTGATTATTTCCACCTTTATATTATTTCCTGTTTCAATGAAGTTTCTCCGAAACATTTATCGACTATAGACAGATAGTGTCGTCCTTGAATCAGCCCTGTGTAGTCGGCACCATTGCATTTATCCCACCCTCCTATATTTTTCTTACAACCGGCAGCTAACACCTCCGCCATCCAAGGGCGCAACGGCGGCGCACCCGGTTCTAGGAATCATCGTGACCGCCATTATGTTCATCAATGTAAGTGTGTAGATTATATAGACAATAATTTGTGTTCGTTGTTGTAGTTATGCATACCATACTGTTCTAATTCATGAAAATAAGGCTGATGGCGATGAAAAATAGGCAGACAAAAAAGAGATGCTCTGCTGCTCATGGTGAACAACATATCATGAAGAAAATGAACTTATAGAAGTTGAAGTAGAAGAGTCAGACATAGAGGATTATGATGCGCATCAAGATGATGATGATATTGATGATGATGTTTATATCGTTGATTGTGATGATAATTATGATGATGATGAGAAAGAGGGGACACTTATTATGACGAAGATGATAATAAATTATTCATTGATAATTTAAGTTCTTGTAATGATAATAACATGGTAAGGCCGATAAAAAGAAGGGGGACGTCGAAGTAAAGAATGAGAACAATTGTATAATTTCCTTTTCAGCCAACCATGTCCATGTTCCGGCCAGACCCCGATCACAAGTTTCGCTTCGTGTTCAACTGGGCACACCTTGGCGTCGGCGTCACTGGTCACGTGCTGGCAGGTAATATGAGCATTTGTCAGATACTATTATGAGAAGACGGTCTAAATTATGTTTATTATAAGTACTTCAACCTTTAAGGGAATCACGATTGTCTGTTTGTAGAGGTTTTCAATGGTATTTAGAAGTTTCCACGTTTAATTCAATAATTTTGATTTGTATCAGTTGTGATCGAGACATACGATGTAGTAAACGAACTTTGTTGTTTTAGTTTTTTTCCTGATTTCCACATATGTTGTATTTACCAGTTGTTACTACAATGATCGGATTTACCACGGAGAGGGCGGGGTTACCCACTTCCGGTCTGGTGGTGGGACTGCTCTGGTTAGCCGCCATCATCGTCTTGGGCGTCATCATGGAAGTTCTCAAGTGGAAGACATCTGCGAACATAACCAGTAATCTTGTTGGGCAAAGCGGTACGATTCCAACATCCGTATATGTAATATGCCCTTTGGTGGCATAGTTTTACGTATTCGGACACATATTTTCAACACATCTAGTGCATTCGGCTAACAGTTATTGTATTTCATCTTACTTTATTAACAGTATATATTCCTTATAAGAACAGATATCGTACATGCTCTATACACCATTAAGTAGCATAATTATGTGTGTTATGTAATCTCAACCTAGATTTTTGTTTCTTTTTACAGATTCTAAAAATATTGGAAAGTCCGCTGAGGGTAAAGACGAACCAAATTTAAAGGTAATGCACGTATAAATAGTTGTTTTTAATATTGTTTATTATTATAATACAAGACCCATGAAGACGTTAGTTGGGTACAGTCTCAATAATACATACGAGATGGCTGGCTCGGTTTGGAGATAGTACTAAATTTATGTACTTTCATGCACGCTGTACTCGTGTACAGACTTATATTGGAAAGAACGAGAAGGTTAATTGACCTCCATAGTTATATGACTAAGTAATATAAAATACGACACAAAATCCAATGACACAAACACACACACCGAGAAAAAAGTGAATGTAGTGGGTTAATTTACATAAATACTTTTAAAAAAATGACGCAAAGCATATATAGATTTATTAAATATTTAGATAAATGAGAGTGTGTTTAAATAATAATAATACAAATAATGGGCACATTCCGTCAAGGAGCCCTAGTTGTATAGCCATGATTTAGACTAAACTATCACATTTTATGTGTATATCTGAAACATGTGTAGCAATAAAACATGTTCCATCACCAAAACCGACGTAACGGACCAACAACTGCAAACGTCCCGTCCTCTTACATCTACAATGTTTGTTTTTGGATATAAGATCTGAGCAAAGGCCTAACAATAAGACGATTGTGATAGGTCATTCGCACTATGGTCCCTTTGTTAAGAAAATAAAAATGCCTTATTTCCATGACTTTATTCAAACGAGGTTAAAATCTCTCAGTGAAAGTCACCTATTGGACAAACGCAATCAGGTTTTTTTTGCCTTATTTCAGATATGTGTGGAAACATTTATCAACAACTTATTCAGAAATTTGATCAATATATATTTTTCGGTATTTGTATTTCGTTTCAGCGCGATGCCAGAGTAAAAGTCATTCTACTTGGGATATTTTGCGCGGCTATGGGGGTATTCTGGATCGGCATCGTCGCCATTATTGCAACGTACTGAATAGTGATCTGAACTTATATTAGTTTTTGTATTGTATGGCTTTTTAGCTATTGATACTACTATTATTATATTTGTTTATATTTTAAACTTGTTTTCTCGTTACTTCTAGTGAATGTTTTGCATTTAAAATTTATTGCATTTTAAGAAGGGCACACGTTCAAATCAGTGTTCATGACGCGTATTAGTCCGCGAACTATTTTGTTAGTAATGAGTGGGTTCATTAAAGTTTTAATATCAATAACCAAATGTATATATTGACATAAATATTATAGTGTTCTAATGAACTCTTTCTATCCCCATTTCAACGTTGTCAAAATATCTCGCCCACATCCGTTTCATCGCCATTTTTAATGTCTCGATTTTACATTGTGTTAATCTATAGTGTTTTATTATTTTAAATGTGAGTAGACTGGAGCGTTAAATTGAATGAACACTATTATTTACGTTTAAATTGTATGTTCACTATATTACAATAATTTAAAGATTTAAGATATTTTCAGAACAGACCAAAATTAAAACAGAATTTGCATAATTTGTTTATATAGTCCGAGAGCCCATAGGTGTTTTTTGCAAGTTTTGAGGCCATTTTTTTTTGTATATTTGAAAAGGGTATTTTATATCCTTTCAGAAAACCCATTTCTTAAGTGTCTCAGCCGTGCATATCTATGATTTTATGGGTAAAATCACTCAAAATCGAAAGTTTTCTGCTGATTTCTGGAATAATTAAATTAATACACCTTTTCAGCCATGCGAATTAACCCAGGGTTTCCGTTTTGGTGTTTTAAAATAGGTATAAGAAACCTTTCCGATAATTCAGTGAATTGTTCTTAATTTGCCAGGTATTTTTTTTTAAAGTTAAAAACCACCAAATTTCTATTTTTTTTTTAGCCCAGTTTGCCCATTTTTCAATTTTTAGTTCTCCGAATTCATTTTACCAAGTTAACAATTTTCAACATATTTGTCTAATTAGTGTTTTACAATCACACATAGGGTCTCCTTGTTTTATTCCAACAATGATTTTTTATGATCAACATCTATTAGTGATTTTGGGTGAAAATGAATAAAATCACACACAAAACTGCTGATTTCTGGAATAATTTGATTTAATTAGATTTATAAGACATGTAATCATTATACTAATCAAATATTGTTCGCATATATACAATTGCATTTGGTATCCATTTCTTAAGTGTCACAGCCGTGCATATATATGATTTTTTGGGGTAAAATCACTCAAAATCGAAAGTTTTCCTGCTGATTTCTGGAATAGTTAAATAAAAAGGCATTTTCAGTCATGGGAATTAACCTAGGGTTTCAGTTTTGGGGTATTAAATAGGTATCAGAAACCTTTCTGATAAATCAGTAAAAAAAATCAAAAAAATCCATGCATTTAAAAAAAAGGTTAAAAACCACCAAATTTCGCATTTTTTTGTGCAGAATTTGCCCATTTTTCAATTTTTAATTCTGATAATTCTTTTTAACCAAGTTAACACTGTCCAAAATATTTGTCTAATTAGTGTTTTAAAAACACACATATGGCCTCTTTGTTTCATTCCAACATAGACTTTTTTTATCAACATCTATTAGTGATTTTGGGGGGAAATGAATAGAATCACACACACAACTGTTGATTTCTGGAATAATTTGATTTAATTAGATTTATTAGACATGTGATCACTATAATAATCAAATATTGTTCGCATATATACAATTGCATATAAGATCACTCTAAACAAACAATACAATGATCGCAGTGTGATTTTAGGTTAAAACCACTATTTTTTACAGTTTATGTAGGTAAAAAACCACTAAAATTTTACTATTTTAGTTGTTTTAGTCCATTTTTCAGGTTTTAGTTCCTCAAATTTTTACTCTTCTGAAATGATTTTCAACATATTAGTCTAACTATTGTATTAAAAACACACAAAAGGGTCTCCTGATTTAATTCAAACATGAACATTTTTAATGACGACTTTTAGTGAGATTTCAGGAACAATAAACGAAATCAAACACAAAACTGCTGATTTCTGGAATAATTTGATATAGTTAGATTTTTAAGACATGTGATCACGATAATAATAAACACTGTTCGTCTTTGTACATATGCGTATAACATAGCTCAAAACAAAACATTCCAATGAGTACAGTGTACTTGTAGGTTTAAAACCACTATTTTTTTTTACATATTCTTGCTTTTTGCGTCATTTCACCTGATTTATTTCTGCGGTTTTCATACAACCATTGAAAATTTCGATATCTATCTGCTAACATTTTAAATGATCTAACATTGCTTAAATATGCCCTATAACATTTTTAATTTGAAAATAATCTAATGTATTGATATTTGTGTTAATAGGTTGAAAAAGGGCCACTTGATCCTTTCGACTTTCTTGATTTATAACAATACTTTGTAACGGAACGCAAAAATCTGTACTATATTTTATACATTTACAGTGTCATTATAAACAAAACATCTACTAACATTTTATGTCACACAACTGTTACATGTAACAACATTTGGCATGAAAATCAAACAATTATTTAATTTCATCTAGACATTAAAATACTTTATATACATAATAAATTATTATATTTCATACGTGTACTGTTTTTCAGGTACACACATCTACTAGCATTTATCACGCACAATTCTTATCAACGTGAAACAATAGTTTAACTACGTATACTTTCAATAAATATTTATTTTAAACAACATTTGACATGAAAATCAAACAATTATTGGCCCCTACCGGTTTCACTGGAGGGGACTTATGGTTTGCGCTCTGTCTGTCAGTCAGTCAGTCAGTCTGTCACACTTTTCTGGATCCTGCGATAACATTTAAAGTTCTTCCTATTTTTTCATGAAACTTGAAACATGGACAGATGGCAATATGGACATTATGCACGTCATTTCATTTTGTTCCTACGTCAAAAAATATGGTTGCTATGGCAACAAATATATTAAAAAATCAAAAACAATCCGACAATGGTGCAGCCAGGTAGGGGACATCATAGCTTGGCAATAGTCTTGTTTAATTTAATCTAGACATTAAACATACTTTGTATACATAATAAATTACCATATTTTATACATGTACTGTTTTTTATGTACACACATCTACTAGCATTTATCATCCACAATTCTTATCAACATGAAACAATTGTTTAACTAAGTATACTTTCAATAAATATATTTTTTTAACTAAAATATATTTACAAACTAAATAATGACGAACATTATTGTCATCCGGTCTTGTTATGTACTAAGTATGTGTACATCATAAATCTATCACATGACTCAAAGCAAACATTTCCATATTTATCTATGTGTGAGTAAAGTCATCCAGTTGTGCTGGTACATTTAAGCAAATGCCAAAACATGATTATTTATGCTGATATTTATGCCCCCCTTCGAAGAAAAGGGGGTTTATTGTTTTGCTGGATGAAGGTCGGTCTGTGGGTTGGTCGGTCTGTGTGTCTGTCGGTAGACCAGTTTGTTTCCGATCAATTACTTTTGTACGGATTGCGATTGGCTTTATACTTCACATGTGCATTGGCTTTGCACAGTAGATGACCCCTATTGGAATTGGGATCACTAGGTCAAAGGTCAAGGTCACTATAACAATAAGTTTGAAAATCTTTTACGATCAATAACTCGTCAACCATTTGACCGATTAACTTGATACTTCACATGTGCATTGGCCTTGAAGAGTAGATGACCCCTATTGAAATTAGGGTCACTAGGTCAAAGGTCAAGGTCACTTCACAAAAAATGTGAAAATAGTTTCTGATCAATAACTTGTCAACGAATTCACCGATTGTCTTGATACTTAACATGTGCATTGGCCTTCGACAGTAGATGACCCCAATTGAAATTGGGGTCACCAGGTCAAAGGTCAAGGTCACTGTCACAATCAGTGTCAAAATCAAGGCCCTGTTTTGGGGGCATATGTCTCCGAACGCTGAACTCTTGTTCATTGTTGTTTTCATCAGTATTTGAACAATCTTCGTCATCACCATCGATATCATCAATCTCCAACTCAGTTGTTGGTGGATTCATTGTGTCTGGTCAAGATCAGAGAAGACCAAAAGAATTTCATAAAGCATTGCGATCATAGTCATTCAAGACCTCATTTTTGGTTTTCCTGTCAGAAGAGTGGGCCAGAAATGAATATGCACCATTTTGAAGGACCGTTGTCTCTATTTTCGGCTTGAAGAAAAATGTTACAGGTTCACGTCAGACCAGAAAACAGTTAGTCGCATTGAAGCAGACACACGTATTATCTGGCACCTTCATCGCATTGCGCAACATACCGAAGACTCACATAATGTAGTCATACGCTGTAGTGACACCGATGTTTTGGTTATCCTTTTGAACTATGTAGGAAAGTATTCATTGGATGCATGGATGGATGTTGGACTCAGTAGCAGTGACAACAGGAGATATATAGAAGTCAACAAGCCTGGATCCGTACTTGGGCACAGTATTTGTGATGCCTTACCTGCAGTGCATGCTTTTACAGGCTGCGATTACACTGCAGCATTTGTCCGCAAGGAAAAAGGTTAGGCCATTCTCTCTTGTACAGAAGTCTACATTATTCCAGAAAGCATGTGCCGCCCTTGGAGAAAGTCAGGATGTTACACCAGAAACAGAGAGTGCTATTGAGTCATATGTTTGTGCGATGAATGGGAAGCCAGTATTATGTGATGTTGAAAGTGTCAGATTCTCCATCTTCCGAACAAAGTTTGCACCAACTGTTGAAGCACAGCCACTCGGTAAAATTAAAGGTGCAGATGCCACTCTTCTACCCCCTTCAAAACCTGTTTTACACCAAAAGATACTACGGACAAATTTGGTGTCGTATATTTTGCGGCATGCCCACAAGGCAGTCTCTCTGGAATTGGATCCACCAGAAAATGGATGGTTGGAAGATGATGGATACTTTAAGTTGAAGTGGTTTTCTGGACCACAATTACCTACAGACATTAAATGTGTGATTTCGGAGAGCGTTGATGAACCAGATGACACTGATGAAAATAAGTTGGAGGTTGATGATATCGATGGTGATGACGAAGATTGTTCAAATACTGATGAAAACAACAATGAAATATTAGCATGAATAATCAATACATTCGATTATTTTCAAATTGAAAATGTTATAGGGCATATTTAAGCAATGTTAGATAATTTAAAATGTTAGCAGATATATATAGAAATTTGCAATGGTTGTATGAAAACCGCAGAAATATATCAAGTGAAATGACGCAAAAAGCAAGAATATGTAAAAAAAATAGTGGTTTTAAACCTACAAGTACACTGTACTCATTGAAATGTTTTGTTTTAAGCTATGTTATACGCATATGTACAAAGACGAACAGTGTTTATTATTATCGTGATCACATGTCTTATAAATCTAACTATATCAAATTATTCCAGAAATCAGCAGTTTTGTGTTTGATTTCGTTTATTGTTCCTGAAATCTCACTAAAAGTCGTCATTAAAAAATGTTCATGTTTGAATTAAATCAGGATACCCTTTTGTGTGTTTTTAATACAATAGTTAGACTAATATGTTGAAAATTATTTCAGAATAGTAAACATTTGAGGAACTAAAACCTGAAAAATGGACTAAAACAGCTAAACTAGTAAAAATTTTGTGGGTTTTTAACCTACATAAACTGTAAAAAACAGTGGTTTTAACCTAATATCACACTGCTATCATTGTATTGTATTGTAAAACAACATAGATATGCATGGCTGTGACACTTAAGAAATGGATACCATATGCAATTGTATATATGCGAACAATATTTGATAAGTATAATGATCATATGTCTTATAAATCTAATTAAATCAAATTATTCCAGAAATCAGCAGTTTTGTGTGTGATTTTATTCATTTCCCCCCAAAATCACTAATAGATGTTGATCATTAAAAATCATTGTTGGAATGAAACATGGAGACCCCATGTGTGAGTTTAAAACACTAATTAGACAAATATGTTGAAAATTGTTAACTTGGTAAAATGAATTCGGAGAACAAAAAATTGAAAAATGGGCAAATTTGGCTAAAAAATGCGAAATATGGTGGTTTTTAACATTTTTTTAAACAAAAATACATGGAAAATTAAAAAAAAATCACTGAATTATCGGAAAGGTTTCTAATACCTATTTTTAAACCCCAAAACGGAAACCCTGGGTTAATTCACATGGCTGAAAAGGTGTAATTATTTAATTATTCCAGAAATCAGCAGAAAAACTTTCGATTTTGAGTGATTTTACCCAAACAATCATAGATATGCACGGCTGAGAAACTTAAGAAATGGGTTTTCTGAAAGGATATAAAATATCCTTTTCAAATATACAAAAACAAATGTTGGCCTCAAAACTTGAAATAAACACCCATGGGCTCTCGGACTAATATGTTCTAGTATTTATTTTATATTTGATTACAACAGAATAACATGCTACATTGTGGGTTTATGGTAAATTGTGTTTATTGCCATAAAACAGTATATTTTGTTTGCTCTTTATATACATACATGTAGGTGATGACTCGACATAATACTTTATTTTTTTATTTTTTTTTATTATATATTTTGTGTTGTCTTACATTTCTACATTTGCGATGGAAGTTACAATGTTTATCGTATCGTCAGCTAGATACGTAGATGAAGATTTATATTTAAAATATGTGTCTATTGTCCCAGAATTTTGCGTCGTCTGTATTTACATGGCGAAAAAGCAAATAAATTTCAAGTCTGTGAACATTTTGTTTAGTTATTTTGTGTGGATTTTTCTATTTTTTGATTGGGCCTCAGTGGTTACCGCTGTTCTCAAACAATGTACACTTCAGTGATACTGTCGCATTTGAACTTCACCAATGTTTTATATTAAACATTACATCATTATGCTTTTTCTTCGCGTATATGAAAGTCCAATGTATATTATTTTGGTTAATATACAAAAGTATTTTAGCGGGCCAATCACGTGGTATCTCTACTGAGATGTGAGCAGCAAAAACATTCAATTACATTAAAACTGTGACCAGAAGGGATTACACTTTTACACTGTTAAGTGACTGAAAGATATTTTTTTTTGAAAAAATCGCACTGTTAAACTCATTCAACGCATATTTTTTTTATTCCAGTTGCATTATTTTATTAGTCGGTAAAGTCGAAATGAATCCACACCGTCTCCGTAGGTGTAATTTTCAATTCATAGAAGTTGCAGATGTATTTCTGCCACAATTTGTTAATTTACTTTTAATTAGCGTTTCCGCCAATTTCAAATCGTATTTGATAATTTATTTGGTTTAAATATAATAACGTTTGGGTTCAAAATGACGCAAGACTTCAGACGTAGGTTTTTATAAAAGCTCATATTCAATATTAAAACATATGCAATGCCATAGCTAGACCAGGTTATATTTGTACGCTCGGTCATAAAGCCGAATTCCAGAGGCAGATGTTTAGATATTGATACTTTTTTATGTATTTGTATAGTTGTATGTATATATTGAATTGCAAATCAGATACTCGTACTTTCATAATAGTATACATGAGAAGAAGGCAATATTAAAACATAAAATATACGAGCTAACACGTTTGACAACAAACTTCGTTTGGCTTTGATTATTATTCCATTTTGGGGTCATTCATATGTTTCACTTTTGCGAGAAAGTAATAGGCCGAAATTTAGAAGGCCTACATACAAATGTATACAATGACCACATGCTGTCATAATTATTTTTTATAAAAACGTTTAATTCAGTGGTGCATTTCATATAGTAATGCGTTTTGAACTTTCCGGTGTAGGTTTAACGGCATGTTGTGTTTTTAATTTGTATTCATAAGAACTATTCATATATATTTAATAGATATGCAAAGAATGCCCTAAACGCTTCAACAGTTGACTTTTTTTTAAAAGCTACTGAAATTCTGAACTTCATATTTGGAAGTATTCTGACAGAAACCGGGTGTTTATTCGGGTATTTCTATTGGCTTTAAAAGCAAAAGTTGATATGAAGTAGGGCTTGATTTTTTCAGTGGTCAAATGAAATCTTCTGAGTTCGAAATTATTGTTTCTGCATATCTGTTAAGTGTTCTACAAATGTTGCTTCGTAATGATCTCAAGTTTAGTACCCAGCAAAAATCACCATCGGTATAATAAAATATATGAGCCTCGCTCTGGGAAAAGGGGGTTTAATGCATGTGCCTAAAGTGTCGTCACATATAATCCTGTGCAGTCCGCATAGGCTAATCATGGACGACACTTTCTGTCTTAACTGGATTTTCGTCAAGAAGAGTCTGCCTCCCAACGAAAAATACAATAAAAGCGGAAAGTGTCGTCCCTGTTTAGCATGTGCGGACTGCACACGCTAATCTGGGACGAAACTGTACGCACATGCATAAACCCCCTTTTCACAGAGCGCGACTCATATGTTTGAAGTTTGCTTCATAACATTGCTAAACTTTGGTAAAATTGATACAATATCATTTTTCAGGAGCGAAACATATAAACATGCACAATTCTTGCATGAACCTGCAAGGTATTTTATTTTATTACAAAGGTCATCGCTCTCATGTCATATGTTTCAACTAGTTCACCTGAACTATATTTTTATTCAGTCGTGAATGGCAAATACTCAGTTACTGAACTGTCGACGCCAGACGCCAGAACATGTAACAAATATTGTTCAAAGCACTCATGCAGATCAATATGCTCATAAGCGACACTTTAAAAAATATGAGCCTCGCTCTGTGAAAAGGGAGCTTAATGCATGTGCGTAAAGTGTAGTCCCATATAAGCCTGTGCAGTCCGCACAGGCTAATCAGGGACGACAATTTCCGCTTGTATTTTTCGTTTAAATGAAGACTCTTTTTGACGAAAATCCAGTTAAGGCGGAAAGAGTCGCCCCTGATAAGCCTGTGCGGACAGGCTAGTCTGGGACGACACTTTACGCACATGGAAACCCCATTTGTTTCATTAAATTTAAATTTAAATTATTTTTGAATTGAAATATATTTGACGTATTAAATAACACACATAATCAGTTTGATCGGAACATATTAACCACTCTTTTGCACGTTGTATACGAACCGATTCAAAAATATAATTTGGGCACTCAACTATGGTAGCATAGAATTGTACGAACACCAGTTTCAGCTTTCGAATTCTTTCTTGAACGGGTAATTAAATTTAAACTTGAGCCTCACTCTATGAAAAAGTGGTTTAATGCATGTGCGTAAAGGGTCGTTCCAGATTATCCTGTGCAGTCCGCACATGCTAATCAGGGATGACACTTTCCGCCTAAACTGAATTTTTGTCAAGATAAAAGCGGAAAGTGTCGACCATGATTAGCCTGTGCGGAATGCGCAGTCTAATCTGGGACGATACTTTACCCACATACATTAACCCCCTTTTCACAGAACGTTGCTCACTTGTATTGAATTAAATGCAAGACTGAAACTGCATACATATGAAATCGGAATTTTAGTAAACACATATTTAAATGGTATTAGTACAATTTCTTTGCCTTGTCGAATATTATAATGATGTTCTTGTCAGATAAACAGTTCGAATGTCCTCTCAACTCAATGTGTATGTATCTAAAAAAAAGTATCAATAACTACAGATTCTTTTAATGTAACAATTAAATATTGTGCAGTCAAATAATCGCAATCTTCCTCTCAATATGATGTAATACTAATATATTTAGTGTTAAACTTCAGCTTTTAAGCGAACGAATGTGGTTAACACTATATGTTTTTGCGACACTTAAGTTTTCCGTTATCACATGGCAGTTCTGGCCACCCTTATTTACTCAGAGTAGCACGCATATATAGTATAGTATACAAGTATATAACACATGCGGTGTTCATCAGATTTTGTGCATTAGCAATTTCGCAATGGTTGGAATAACTGGGACTCTTGTCTTGAATATGATAGCTTTGAAGGTAGGTAGAACCATATTTTGCTCAGTATTTATATTTTTTACAGGTGTGTAAATTTAAGCTCTATTTCTTAAAAAAAAATGTTATCACGTTTGATATGTGTTCGATATGCAATACAATAGTATTGTTCTTTAATCCCCACGTATACACCGTTTTTTTTCAAGATGTAATGTTTGATTATTTTTTATTTTCTGTCAATTCTTTTCAATTGCCTAAATGAGTTCAGGTAACATTTATTATTGTATTCTTACATTTCCAGATTATAAATACACAACGAATGTCGATCAAATCTTGTTTTAAGATTGCCATAATGGATAGTTTGCTAATTTTTATTGCACACACTTTTTGTTTGAGTACTTTCCTGAATAAATGATCTCGAAAAGCGCAGAGGCGCTAATCGGCATCGCTTATAATAAATGATTTATAAAATAAAGGCTGTTGATTGCCGCGGATTAATAGGGTCAGCATGACAATTGTCGATGCCCTTTAATAAATAACAATTAATTTGACACGAATTTAGATTGTTTTATATTATATAAGATCAGACAGCTTACCGGTCTCCGTGCTATTTTAGCCATCGGCAATCATGGCTCAAGTCGAACACTTCTAAATGAAATTATTTTGCACTTCGTTGCTATCCAGAAANCCTGCAGCCAATTTTATAAACAGTGGTTAATAATAACTGCAGTCACTTGATTGCCATATGTATTTTACATGGTTATGGTACCGTCGTATAAATTTCGTTTTATAAACGATGAATACTGCGCGGTGACATAACCATTGAAATTCGTTATCTTACTTACCACAGTAAAATTACCAACAATTCAACACTGAAAATGACGTCACAAAGAAAATAAGCAAAAAATGGCTAAAACCTCTATTGACCGAGAGGTGGAAGTTATTACAGACTTAATGAAAGAAAATATTAATTAACTCAAAGAGCAAAGCAATGTTAAAGTATGTGTGAAAACGAATCTTAGTATGTGGAGGGGCGGTACAAATATTATTAATCATACTCATTTTTCACTGAACTTAAAGATCTAAACGTGTATCGCGCCTTAATTTCAAGATTCGCTTAAAAACGAGGTCTTTTTATGACGTCAGCATTGTACTAAAGTGCGTCGATTAGTCATGCTAACTTAATGCAATCTATACAAGCATTACCATTTTAAGAATTGCTTTATGAAATAAGCGAGCGGCACCACGTGTTCTATGTTTGCATGTACATTTATGTACAATCAAAATACATTTTGATAACTAAAACCGAAAAAAATGTTAAACGTAACCCAACAATCGCCAAAACATGTTCAAGTTCCTTACAATAATAACATTATATTGGAAGGACCATCGCCCAAGTTTCAGCAAAGGGTTTCCTCAATCCGACCTCGAAAAATGTCAAGTATTTTTACGTCCGTTACGCATGAATACAATGCAGAGTACTATCTACGGCATGGGAACGAGACAACCAACTCGTGCAAAACGTCTCATTGCATGAACACGATACAAAACTTGTTGCTACGACTTTGCGTGATAAAAAAAAATCAAAGTAAGAACATATTTCGTCGACCGTCTCCATTCCTTATTTATTAGGGCGTTCGCTAACGGAGAGGGATGGCGAAGGTTCGAGCCTCACACGGGGCACATTCTGACAACCGGTTGCCTACCCAGCAGCTAGTTAACCCATTTATGCCTAGCGTCTAGAAAAAAGGCCTTGGCAAACAGCGTAGACCCAGATGAGACGCCGCATGATGCGGCGGCTCATCAGGGTCTGCGCTGTTTGCTTTAAGGAATTTCTGTAATTAATATTCTTAATATAGAAATAAATATACTAGACATCCCTAATTTTGGAAATAAATTGATCCAATTTAGAAGGATGGGAGAGTCCACTAGGCATAAATTGGTTAATTAAGGGGTTCTGATTGCTTTTCTTCCTAGCGAACGGCATAACGGATAAACATCCTTAGGACAGATGTTCATCAGTAAAGGTGTCTCATAAGTCAAAACTGGCTAACCCTCAATGGACAAATTAAGAAGAACTAAATAAGATTACATCTTTCGTTCTTATCCTATTCAAACAAGTATTTACTTAAATGGTGTATAAATTGTTTTTGTGCAAATATATTCTTGTTCGAAATAAATATGTTTAAACTAAATGTTGCACTAATAACAGACTAGCCCTAAACTGATAGGGCTAACAGTATAAAAACAAACAATTCATTTTCATTATGTAATGAAGATTACAAAAATTACAAAATCGTGGAAACGACATTAATTCAAATACAAACATGCCACATCTGTTTCACTTAATAGTTAAGACATCCATGGAACAATGGCTTTATATGAGCATTATTATAACTAATCACGGATCTGTCAGGTTACGATATTTACACATTTAAACGCAAAACGCATTAATGTATCGTGATAACAAAACTATTTTGGTTAGGCTACATCAGCGACACACAAAGTCACGGTGACATAGACAGGGTGCAACTTTAGCAATAAACCGAACATTTCACAAAATGTATTATCGACTCTCAGGTGAATAAACATTTAAGCAATAAAAGTGTGCAATTTGCAACACTGCGTTTTGCAAGCTAGATTCTATATTTGATACATAAAATTTGTGTTTTAGTTGGCTATGTTCATATCATTAAAACCACATTAACACTCAAAATCATCGAATATTTCGTGAAATATTTCGTAAAATAAAGTTAACCCATACAACAATCGGTGTTCCTTATAGCAATAGCCAAAATTTAAACGCCAGATTTGGTCTGGTAACATAGATTTAACGAGTAACAAAATGCTCGTTTTTATTTTTTGTGGCGCAATATATTCCATTTTAATTCCCCGCAACGATATCTTTTCATACGACATACGAACACTAACATGGTACATGAACATGTGTTGAAAATATTGTCCCACAAAAAAGAGCATTTTGTATCTTGTTTAATCTATGTTACCAGACCACATCTATGGTGAGCGCTTTTGGGTCATCATGACTCTTATATTTATCATGAAATGGTTTAACACAATTCAACAAAATATATGATTACATTTAGATGTTCACGTTCACAGCAGCTTATTATACACCATACAGGTAGTAATCACTTCGCAAAACTTAACTTAGATATTAAACTGTAATGCAGTATTTTAACGTAAATGGATAATAAAAAGGCGAGTTAATAGGTATTTTTTTAATTATAATAAACAAATAATGTGTTAAACATAATAATGCGTAAACAGACTGTTAATTCAAGTTAAAACAAATTCTGTTTATTCAAAATCAAGGTTTGATGTGCAAATATTTGTTGATACAAAATCCCAATTCGGTCCACTTTGTCGGTCCACATTGTCGATAAAAAAATCCCTATTTGACTAGATTCCTTTTCCCAAAGTGGCCAGGAAAACCCCTGTATATTAAAATGAACTATCTAGCTTTGACTAACTGAAATTCTGTTTTAAAGGACATATTTTGAGAACTTCAGAGATGGGCATATTTGATAGTTCTGTTCTGTAAACATTTCGCAGTTATGAATTGGCACGTACGTCAACGACTTGTTTTAAAAATAAGCATTTACTTTTAACTCCAATAGCTTAATCATATATTATGTTGACAGCCTGTCACCCTTCCTTTATTCAATCTGTTTTATTCAACAAAGGTGATTGGTTGGCATCATGTTGTATAGTGTTTTTACGACCACAAAATTTGAGCAAAATCGCCCCACCAGTACTTTCAGTACGTTGATTTCCACTAATATCTTAAAATAGGGACGTTTAAAATAATAAACCTACATAAAATAAATATGCAATCCAATGCTTGGTCTGCATGTAAGCTATACGCCCTTAAACATTTCAGCGCAATACTTGCAATACGTATTCCATTTCTTAAGCAGACACAGTTTTTTTTTCTATTTTAAGTGAACAGTGAATGTTACATTAATCCCAATTACAATAAATGCAATCCCAAGTTAGGTTTACATTGAAGCTACAATAACCTCATGAAATCTCAATATATTGGTGGAAATGGATTTCTATTTAATGAATTTGACCTTCATTTGACTTGCCAAAGTGCAATCCCAAGCAAGGTATAATTTAAGCTACATACACAAAATATATCATTGTTACAACTCCAGTCGATTGAAAATAAGATGACTGCACACTATTGATTTGAGGGATTTGTTTTTGTTATACTAATCTTGAATATATATGTATATTTGTTTTCGTGAAGTTCCTGTTAACAACACTCTAATATGCCTTAAATACATGTTTACTTTACAAAGAGAAAACATTCCTGATTAAGAATCCATTACTTATGTTTACTGTCTGTGATGACATCAATACACGAATGCTCCACTATTGCAAGAATTGCTATCCCGAGGCCCTTTTTGAGTTCATTGGTTCTTCTTGTGATATCCGATTGCCAATATCGCCCATTGATGCAAAAACAGGTACCATGTGACATTCAATTTTAATGTCATATGGTACCTTTTTGCAGCAATGGGGCGATAGTTTTCATATGACTTACGATTCAGTTGCTCCAACGTCTATTTAAGTTTTGCCTGGCTAGTATAGAATGGGATACCGGGTGTGGTATCACAAAAGGATGTTTTCCGGCCTGCAAGACCACAGGATGTTCCTATCTCGTCATGTGGACGCCCTCAGCCAATAGCATCGAGTTCACGTTGAAATTTGTGTCGTCGGATCCCAACGGATTCCTAGCAATAGGATTTTCGAATGATATTCGAATGGTAAGCAATAGTTTCTTTTTTGTAATTCCATTTTTGTTATTTCAATCGTAAACATACTATGTATGGCATAACACATATTATGTTTAACATACACAAAATCAGTATATATGTGTTTAACTTACACAGTTATGGTACATAGCAAATACAAAGACTACGATTGGTGTGAAAAAAATATGTTTAAAACAGTGTCAATTTCAAACATGAATTAAGGGTTATCTATTATGGAATAGCATTACACGAGTAAATATAGGTATGGGTAAAAACACACACACAAAACATCAGAGAGAATTATGCGATTCTGTTCGCCTTCTGCTTTCGAAATGAATTAAAGCTACGTTTCATCCGCAAAGCATATTGGTACTATGGACGGACCATTAGCCCTAAGTGTTTTTTTCTGAATTGATCCCTGACATTTTCAGAAACCGTCATATATGTTCTGCGTTGAACTAGGTCTTAATCTATGTAGTGAAGACAACCACTTACAATCACCTCAATGTTTATTGACCTCACATTATTCCGATCCCGAATTGCGACACTTTATCGCCACTGCCATAACTGTCTTTGCTTGAATAAACTCATTCTTAACATTGTTCTGCAAAACATAAACCAGAATCTGAAAATTGGAATTTTATATTAAAATATGTTTTCACCGTCACATGTATCACACAGGGACGTGACAGCGTCGTCGCCTGCTTTCCGGTTGCCACTGCGAACGCCGTCCAAACGTGGTACAACAAGGCTGCAACGAGCGAGCCTTTGAATCCGGTAACAACTGACTGCTTGTATCTTTAAGTATATAATAGCAAGGATAAGTGACATAGAGACGTTATCCATTAGGAGCTGGGAAAAGTCAAGTCGAAAACAAGGGAGACCTTTTTTGTGGGAATATCTTTTTATTTAAATTTGATTTTCGACAATGTCAAACGTGTGTCATTCTTTTTTTGCTCTGTAGCTTTAGTATGTAGCGTGCTTACGAATGATCGGTCGAATATTATTTTTATGTACTAAGCAAACAATAATCATTGTTTTGTTTCCGCCAGCTGTACCATCAGAGCTGTTTAAGTTTTGTTTCCGCCAGTTTCACTGTTAGAGCTCTTATGGTATTTCACTTTAACATAAATTGCATTTCTTGGTTCCTTCAGCGCACGACAGGTCTTACAGCGACATCAACGTCCCAAATCAACAGCGTCATTTCGTGTAGCTTTGTACGCGCAATAAACGACAGCAACGCCCATTTCTTTGACTTGAACAACGCTTACCTACTGTTTCTGGTATTCGGCATGGCAGGAAATAAAACTGGTATTAATGTGAAGTATATTGTCTATTTTGAATCGAAATCTGAAAAACAATAGCATCCTTTCAGCAATTGTGTATTAAAGTCTATATTACCTGAGTGTAGTTTCACATGGTCAAGAGTTGCATAAAATATAAGGTTTTCTAAACTGATAAATATTTTCTGATTAAGTAATGAGTTGAATATTTAGTTTTAATTATATACACCCAAAAAAATATGTGTGTTTTCTTAACTTACTTTGAAGTTTAAACACTGTAGATAATGGTTACATTATAAACATTAACTTCAAATTGATAAATATTACCCCTAACATAGAATAATTGACACACCGCATTGGTAACATTTGTTACATAAATGTATAGTGTCCATTGAAGAATTTATAATGTATTAGTTTTAGTTCAATTAATTCAAATTATCGCAATTTAAAGGATTATAAGTCACTCTATCACTCTTGATGGCTCTTAGTACAGAGAAACCTTATTTGATGTATTCGTGTGCTGTGTCAGACCTATTATGTGGTATCTGAATATTGTGAGATCTTCAATTCGACATAATAACAAGTGTATACCAAAGTCAGTTCTCGCTCATGACCTTTGTGATTTCAAACGTGTATTACCAGCCTCCTTTCAGTTACAATTTAAATTTGTCAACCATATATAAAAATACATTTTTGTAGAAAAGTGCACGGAATTTCATTAAATAAATAACAAATGATAATAAACGGTTTAGTCCTAGCAGATGTGGATTTAACCTGTTAATGTAGTTGCCATAGTTAACAGATAGGGGAGGCAACAAATGCGCAGTGGCAATAGTAAACAGATAGGGGACGTAACAAATGCGCATTGGTCATAGTTAACCCATAGGGGAAGCAACCAATGCAAACACGTTTGGTATTATACATATGTCAAAGTGAATTATACTTTGCACGTTATCAAGGTGAGTGGAATATGGGCATGAACCACATGATCCCCCACACGAGCGATGGCAAGGTGGACTTCAACTCCAAGACCATCTACAAACGCTACAACCTTTGCAGTCCCCTTGTCAAACTCCATGGTAACAGCGGGGTTTGTTTGTGATTGTCACATATATACAATATATGCAAAACACTATTTGAATCGCATTTTAAAGAAGTTTAAAAGTTAATGAATCAGAGTGACTTCACCCAATTTTCAAATCATTTTAATAACCTAAACCGTCTATGTCTATGAGTTTTCATTGATACAAACTGTGTTTAAAAATATAATAATAATAATAAACAGAGATACACGTACAAAACCAATGTATGTTTTATGACAATTCAAATAAATAATTTAAATGAATGAAAACCTTTTCAAGTACATACAATTATTGATAAGGAATACCTTACAATAGTCCAAACGCCTTATGATTGATAACAAAATAAGCAATCATAAATATGAATCCACAGGCGTGATGATGACCCTTGCGTGGATGGTGTGTTGCTCCATCGGTATCGTGATAGCCAGGTACCAGAAAGACCTGCTGCCTGATAAGAAACTATTCAGCACCAAGTACTGGTTCCAGGTATAGATAGGCAGCATACTGTATCATATTAGTATAAAACAATACATACACATTCAGTATTAATGATAATTATAATCATAATTATTATAATGATAAGGTTGATCATGATGACAATGTCTGTATGATGATGATGATGATGATGATAATAATAATGGTGATGATGATGATGATGAGGGGGAGGAGGATGATGAAAAGGAGGATTATATTTGATGAAGAGGAGGAGGAGGATAATGATGATTTCTATCATCACAATGGCGATATAAATTCTTTTCCTAAAGGTCCTGATACTTATATTAAGTGTAACGTTGTTGAATTGTTTTTGTAGTTTCATCGCGGCTGCATGGTTGGCCTGATGATCTTTGGCACGATTGGATTCATACCCATTTTCGTCGAAGTGCGAGGATATAGTCAGGTCAGTTTACTTGATTCTTAGACAAAAAGCATGTTGTGTGTATNACATACACTAGCAATACATACACTAGCAATACATACACTAGCAATACATACACTAGCAAAACATACACTAGCAATACATAGATATGATTATTTATTAAGTTGAGATTGAAAATGAGCAATTTGTTGAATTTTTGCGTGACGAACTATGCTTAAGAATAAATTCATGGCTTTAAATATATCTTAAAATAGAAAGGTATTGGCTGTCACAAAATAAGTTTAATGTTATAGTTGATGTATACGTTGTACGCATGTTACCATTCATAACGACATAAAAAAAAAGATACTGAGTATTGAAATGTTTGAAGACAGAAGATAATCATAATTAAAAAAAAAAAAAAAAATAAATTGTGTTGTTTTCAATGAGTATAAAACTAAAAAAACTTCAAACAGGAAAGCTTTCTCAACTACTGCAATTTCTTCTGCTGTCGTTGATTTTACTGCTACTATATGTACTACTGCTACACCATCCACTTCAGCCACTACTATTATTTAGACTGATATTAGTATTTTAACTTCGACGTGTTCTACATCAACAGCAACTACAAGTGTGTGTTTATATTTTTTATAGCCATTTTCAATTGCATTTGTTTTTAAATAATTTTACAGCTACTATAACTGCTACCAATACTGCGTCTGCTTCCACTGCTACTACGACCACCATCACCACCAATAGTACTACAACTTCTACTAATAATATTGCTTCTGCTAATACTGCTTAATAAAAATAAATGTTTTTCATTTTAAGAGATGGTCAAAGATTAAACCACCTTTATGATTAAATTCTGAACATCGTGACTTGTGTTTGTTTTTATTTTTATTATTATTCCGTTCATCATAACGTTAACATGGATTGTTTGATCGCTGGTTTTCAAATTTAATATAGATCTACGTTATCAGCCAATCAAATTTATGTGTAACGTAAAACACATATTCACAGAGGGAATTGATCAAAGAGGACTTTTAAATTAATTTACATTATTTCTAAGAAGAAAAACATTGAATTAATCTATATATCCATCTATCTAACACAATAAAGGTGACACCGTTGACGCATTTACTGAACATAATACAATAATTACAATGCGAACTACATTTATACGAACAATTGAACACGCTTTTTAGTTTATAAAATTTAAATTTAAATTTATTTGAGCAAGCATTATTTTTTACAATTTACTGAATTCTCTGTTAATTTGAAGCCGGATTATAGTTGATCGTATACAGATTACAGTAGTAAGAGATACTTGTCTATTCTAGGATGAAACTCTATCAACACTTAGTACAATGCTTGGCATTTGCACAACATGTGAAATAATTTTTAGCTAAATATATAACAACATATTATTCTTTCTTTGCAACACCTAAAATACATAATTTTGAAACAAAAACATATATGTAATATAATGTTATACAGTTACAGGTAAATGAAATTATAAAAAAACATTATAAAAACATACGTTTCACACAAGTTCTAGCACTTCAGCAGCAGAAATACGTGTATTATTTGATAATTAATATTTTGCATTAAATATAATCAATTTATATCTGACACTAGAATAAATTAACACTCATTAATTTGCGTAAAAGAAAGGACATCACTTCAAAGGGCAAGCAATACAAATGTCGTTAAGTTATCACTGAAATAATTCGAGAACTAAACACACAAATCAAGTTCATGAAACTTACAAAATGCAAGAGTTATAAATGCATGCATAAGCATAACCTTTAAATTTCTCAGCAATCAATTGCATGTGATTGCTACTATACAGAATTACGCGTACTAAATAACTCGAAATGAGCATGTAATATTTCACGTCTTGGAAATATTAAAAAAATAAAACATTGGTCTCAATACTACTGTGTCAACTAATATAGTTATTTAATAAAGTTAGAAAATGTATTAAATGCATCGCATACCAATAAAGTGTAATTTGAAATTATAGCACACCATTTAGAAAGAGGTTCTCACCATAGGAATTGCAACCCTCCTTTATTGGTTGCAATATACTGTCAAAGTCATATTTTTTTTAGAATCTGTCATCGCCAAGCAAGGTTTTCGTTGCATTGTATCTAAGTCGAGAGGAAACGGACAAGTCTCGAAGAGACTGCTTATCGGGAAGGTCAAGGTATCCCAAAACCCTCATACTATTCTTACAAGACTTAAATATGTACTGCGTCTCATTAAAGTTGATTCTAGACCTCCATTTTATTGACGTTACAGTAGAATTCCTCCGCTGCGTGCAGAAGTTACAACCATCTGAGATGGACTGAGTTTGGCTTTTGACAAAACTTTCGATTTTGTCATCAAATTTAAGTCCTGCAAATGCATACAAATCTTTAGCAGCTTCAACCGGATGTTCTGCAATGTCTTCATATTGCACTAGCTTGATTATCGACGGATCAAATGTCATCAAGAATTTGGTATCAGATAGATCGTTTTGCAGCCTTGAACATATGTCTATTTGTAGATTTTCCGCGTCGAAGTCTATCTTTGATTCCCCAACTACTTGCATGGAATTGATTATCGCCCTTGGGTCTCGCACGAGATGGATAATCTTCATGTTGGGAAAAAATGGTAAAAGCGTGATTGCCTGCTGAATAGAAAGACGGATAATCTTGAGGACAATAGTTTTCGATGCCAAACACTGCTGGCGAGCTTTTCGAAGACACAGTTGAAACACAGGGGATGTGTTGCCAGCATACCTAAATAGAGCATGTCTTGTATAACTAGTACGTGATTTACCATGCCTTACACAATTTAAAAATGCCCTCATAATGCTCGTGAAAGCCCAGTGGAAGTCATCCGTTAGCGATGCTAAACTCAATTTTTCAAGATCACATGTCAGCCAGGATTTTAATTCCTCCATAAACATTGACTCTTTTGCACTGACAGGGATATTTCTGAAATAAAATCAGTATAGATATATAATCTATAAGTCTACATCTATCTTATGTACAATCGAATAATAAAGCACGAGTAATCGGATTTATTTTGGTCTTTTTTATTCTAACACAGCGTTTTCCAAGGTTCGTGAAATACAAGATAACAGCGACGGCCAAACGGCCCCGCTGCAACAAAAAAAAATCTCCTATTTGTACATTGGTCTCTCGTGAACTGACTTACTGCTCTTATACAAAAAGTGACTGTTTATATACACCTATTTAACACTAGACGCTAGTATGAAATACAAGGTAAGATGCGTAACTTAAACAGGAAACATTCAGTTATTTAAC